>JAKGUB010000325.1:17362500-17695000 GCA_026261675.1 Hippocampus mohnikei | reverse complement strand
AAGCTGACTGAGGGGGTCTTAGGCCCTGAACAAATCAACTCTGCTGCACTTTGGTTTACTTCTGCTGAAGTACTGTAAATGTAATTTGGACCAAAAATAAGCACGGGACAGATGTTCCCGAACCTCTCGCTTGTCGACAGTCTTGTACATCGAAACGCTTCTTAAAAACACAACCGAGTTATAATGGCGCTTCAGTAAGGAAATAATGGATGCCTCCCCCAGGGAAAAGAAGACAAGCGTCCCTTACTTGGCTGCATTAGCCCGCTTAAATACTCCGGTAAATGGAGCCGAGCAGTCATCCATAGTGCGTTTTATGGGCGCCGGTCATTACGCAATCATTATTCAGCGTTTACAGGCGTTGCATAATGGAGGGCGTCGCGAGGAGAGACGGATCGTGCGCGCCGCCGATAACGTTAATCTCCCCCACGCGATTGCTATCTCGCCGCTTTCGGCAGGGCGACTCGTGTGCCGCCGCACGCTACAAAGCCCGCAGCTCCGTCACTTTCGACGCATACATCATGCACCGGCTCTTCCGCCATCAGATGAACGCTACCTCTTAGCACATATTAGCGCTAATAAAACGTGGTGTGTTTAGACGCGGCTGACAGATTGTTTGATACATTTTTTAACAGGTTCGTTTTCCAAGAAGGGAAATGAATAAGTTCTGCTAGTGAAACGGTCATAAATTGAGGTAATAAAAATAAACTCATGTCTTCTTTTTTTCTTCAGTCGCTAATCATTTCTGCCAGTGAAACAAGAAAAAAAAACTGGGGGGAAAAAATCATAATCTCATAGGGGTTCAGGGTTAGGGTTAACCCCAATTAGTTATTTTAGAAATATGAAAACAGTATTTTGATGACAATTTATAGACCTTGACACAAAACGTTCTCTGGGAAGTTGCGGTACAACTCATTTTTCTGTCGATGAATGTTTGACATTTCCGACTTTTATCAAAAGCAGCATGACACACAACCGGTGAGTAAAACAGACATTCCGGAGAAGCGTCGCCGGGAAACCGAAGCGACAAGCCATTTTGTGAGGAAACAAATGTCTCTCTCGCTCCAGGTGATTTTTACACGCCTGCCCTGTGTGTGTGTGTGTGTGTGTGTGTGTGTGTGTGTGTGTGTGTGTGTGTGTGTGTGTGTGTGTGTGTCGTCGCTGTTGGATGAACACGCGCACACATCCACACACGCGAATGAAAAAGGCAAATTTTTGGAGGGGGATTTGATGTTCCGGGACGCTGGCTTCATGAAGGCAGCAGCTGGCAGCAGTTTTGTAAAAGATGCTGACTGTATAAATATGAGAACGGCTTCATGTTGGGACACATGAAAAAGCATCTGTGGCTGCCTAAAATCTCGGACTCAAGACCTATTCCCAAATGACTGGAATAGAACATGAGGACACACTTACTTAAAAATCTATCCCCCCCATCCAAGACCGCATTGAAACAAGCATTTGTAGCACATGATTGCAGTCCCCAAATAGTCACCGAGCAGTCTGATTGGACGCTTAGTAACGGGCACGTTCATCTTGGGCACCGTCGTCATGACATCATCACGTTAGTGTCTTCGCTGTTGCGTTTCAATTGTTTTGGGTGTGGGAGATTTTCAACTTAGTTGAAATGATAATCATTTCCAGCTGTACCTGGGCGTGGTGCTGGCCGCCGTGGTCATCGTTACCGGCTGTTTCTCGTGCTATCAAGAGGCCAAAAACTCGCGGATCATGGACTCCTTCAAGAAGATGATGCCTCAAGTGAGTGGCAGGCAATTTCGTCATTTGAGAGAAACTTCCTTTGCCTGACTAGTTTTTCTTTGCCCTTCTTTGTCAGCAAGCCATGGTGATCCGGGAAGGGGAAAAGGTGCAGATTGACGCCAAGCTGGTGGTACAGGGAGATCTGGTGGAAATCAAAGGCGGAGATCACATCCCGGCCGACCTGCGAGTCGTCTTCGCCAGCGGATGTAAGGTGAGGAAGATGTAAGGTGAGGAGGCTGGGATAGCGGCTTTTTTTTTTTTTTTTTTTTTTTTAAATGGGGATTTGCAGCTTCAGAATGGGGGCCTGACATGACGGAGCGAGAAACAGGCGGGATGCTTTGTAGTCACTGAAGAGTCCTTTGTTGTTGGGAGGGCAAATAAAGGGAAGGGTAAAGTGTTATTTTAAGGTATCAGGTAGTTATGGAAACTGCCCATACCAGCCACCGATACTTAAGTGGGAAAAAATGTCAGAGAGTAAGTCCTCCTCTGCAGTAGTGCGGCACTTTGACACATCAGCGGGTCATCATGTGTCAGAAACAAAGGACTTTGTTGCGAATTTTTTGTCGCTGTGTGAAATGAAATTTTATATGACAAAAGTACTCATCGCTCGCGACCTGTTATTTTATGACACATTTTTGAAAAACAAATAGTTCAGATCCTTAAGCCGCGTTCCCACGTTGCAATTTGTGGCATAAGTTTTGTGGCATGCAACACATTGCAACGTGTGAACCCCGAAGTTGGACAGACTTTTGTGGCATGCAACGTGTTGATTGCGTGTTGCATGAAATAGGACTTGTTCTATTTTCTTGCAACGTGTGGCATGAACCCGACCAATCAGAACGCGTTGGGCTATCACGTGACAAAAACATCGCGTCGTAAACACGGAACGCGGGAAGTATAATGGCGTCGAAACAGAAATAAAAAAAAATCGAGCTCTCCCGGGGCGACACCGAAAGGTTTATTAATTATTACCATTCGCATGATTGCTTGTGGAACGTCGGGAGCCAGTTCTACTCAAGGAGGGAACACCAACAAGCTGCCTACACTAGCATATCGGAGTTGATGGGCGACTGCATGACAGGTATGCATGGCGATCGAGGCAGCGTCTTCGATTATTATGTCGACAATGATATCATAATTACTTATTGTCGAATATTGTAGGGTGGTTGGAGTGAGAAAGATTACCAAATTTAATTTATTTGGCGACTATTTTGCCAAAATAATAATCACATTCATCTTTTTGTCATTCGAGAAAAGTTGACACCCTACAATCAGTGGGCCTCCCCATGGATGGGCACACAAGTATTACTTCAGTCCTTCTTGGTAAAAATGAACAATAATAACAATAACAGAAACAAGTAAATGTATATTATCGGGGTCCTCGGCCGCCAACTCCTGCATCAGAGCGTTGTAAGCGCCGAGTTCTTTCCGTCTCCCGATCCACGGTCGTACCCAAAACAACCGTTTGGGTTTTGGCTCCTCTAGCTCGGCTAGTAGACCGATAGCTGCCAGTTCGAGGAGATCATCGTCGCTGTCGTATTGACAATTCGCCGCCATAGTCGCAGAACGAAATAACGTTAAATGCGCATTCGGAAAACTATTCCCGCCAGATTTGAAATTGTTTGCAACACATTGCAACGTGGGAACACATTCAGTTTGCAACATCATATTTGCAATTTGTCTTATGCAACACGTTGCATAAAACAAATTGCAACGTGGGAACGCGCCTTTACACGTTCCATCACCTCGAACAAAACATTTTTCTAGAATTGACATATTGAGGCGTTTACAATTATCAATTATAATGGATTACAGAAAACAACAACAACAACAACAAAGATGAGAATATTCCTTTTTTCTGTGCTTGTTAGGTTTTGACCTGACAAGTGTGTTACGTATGTCACTGCGTTTGCTTCCAAAGGTGGACAACTCATCTTTGACCGGCGAGTCGGCGCCGCAGACGCGCTCTCCCGACTTCACGCACGACAACCCCCTGGAGACCCTCAACATATGCTTCTTCTCCACCAACTGCGTGGAGGGTCAGTAGGCCACATCTGGACCAGGCCGGCTCTCATTAGCGACACGTTTGTTTGACTTTGTCGTACAGCAGGGCTTCTTTTCTAGATCTAGGCCCAAATTAGATGTTTGATCCCTTACCTGGGATGTAAAGAGAACCAAGCCGTATTTCTACCGTAAATTCCACGAGAGAGGAGAAGCAGCAGTGAAACAGGCCAAAATCCAAATGTCCGAGGGTAAGAGATTGGTTGCTTACTAGTGGTTAAAGCATATCCAAATAGGTAGAAATAAGATGTTAGTCAAGATTTAAGCATGTCAACAGAGGTAGCAGCTCAAATAGCATATAACAGTTTGTTTGTTATTGTCACGTTTTGGATGAGCCGAATTAAGTTTGGATCCCAAAAGTGCAGATGACAACAAGGTCTCCGTAGCAAAAATGTTTTAATACAAAAAATCGCACCGACAAAGTAGCAACATAAAGCGCTGGTCAAAACAAGGACCAGGAAGCACAAAAACGAATAACAAAAAGCGCTTGCACAAAAGGCAAGTGACAGTTATATGTTTAGTTCATAGAGCTACAAGCTTTTATACAGTTGTAGACACTTGCCCAAAAAGTTCCTGGACCTTTCAAACTTACTACCCAACTCCAGCAGGGTCATTTTTTGGCCTCCAATAATTTACCAGGAACTTTAGTTTTTTTTTAAGAGTTCCCATGGTGCCATTTTGAAAAGTTTCTCCAATAGTACGGGCGGGGAAAAGTTCCTATGTTCCAAAAGGGCCTAAACCAGGGTTGCTCAAATCCGGTCCTCAAAACCCCCCAGTTGCAGACCCCCCCACTCATAGGTTCCTGGACATCTTGAAAGTGTTACACCCTCTAGTAGGCTCTTCTTTTAACCCCTGTAGAATTTGTTCCAAGGTGCCAAATGGTCTTAAAGTAACTACTTGTTCATGGGATGAAAAGGTTCTCAGACCTCTTTAAAGTACTACCCGCCTCGCATTGTCTTCTGTTGACCTCCCCAAATTACCCTGCAACTAAATATAAACAAGTGTCTGATGCTGTAGTGGTACACTCGCCTGACTGGTTTACGGGCAGCGTGGAATCGGTTCTCACTCAGTGACGATGTGAACGTAGGTGTGAATGGTTGTTCGTCTCTATAAGTGCCCTGTGACTGTCTGGCGACCAGTTCAGGGTATAGTCCGCCTTTCTCCCGAAGTCTGCTGGGACCCTCTTCAGGATAAGCAGTGTTGAAAATGGATAGATGAATGGACACATCTAAACACATGTTCCCACAAGCAGTGCTCCTCCAAAAATTACACAGCACTCGACAGTGTTACCGTATTGGCCCGAATATGTTTTTTGCATTGAAATAAGACTGAAAAAGTGGGGGTCGTCTTATATTCGGGGTCTATACATTATACCCATTTACGACACTAGATGGCGCCAGATATCATTGAAGTGAATGCTGAACTTGACTCCCCAGGCCAAAGTGAACCCCTGTCACGAAAAATAAAAATAGCGGTAGCACGAAGAAGAAAAATAAAAAATAGCAGTAAGAAAGAAAAGAGAAAAAAATAATAGAAGAGATAACAGAAAATGGAAAAACATAGCGACAATTTGGAGAAAAGTGGGTCGAAGATCGCCAGGTTAACCGGCAGCTGAGGAGAAGTTATGGTGTAAACTTCAAGATGCTTTTTCTCTCAAATATATTGTTATAATCATTTGTTTCAGATGTACTGTAATTATTTTCTGTATAAAAATTAATTTGGTGTTCAAAAAGTCTTTTTTTCAAACTTGAGTCTTGAAAAAAAGGGGGTCGTCTTATAATCAGGGCCGTCTTATATTCGGGCCAATACGGTACTATTGCTAGAGAGCTTAGTTTCGTGGTGTGCTCTGAAACTGGTGTGACCTGTCGATTACTTGCCCCAGGCACGGCCCGCGGCGTGGTGATTGCTACCGGGCACCGTACGGTGATGGGCCGTATCGCCACACTGGCGTCGGCGCTGGAGGTGTGGCGCACGCCCATCAGCATCGAGATCGAGCACTTCATCCACATCATCACGCGTGTGGCTGCCTTCCTTGGCGTCAGTTTCGTTGTGCTCTCCTTCATCCTGGGCTATACTTGGCTGGAGGCTGTCATCTTCCTCATCGGCATCATCGTGGCCAACGTGCCCGAAGGCCTCTTGGCCACCATCACTGTGAGTGTATAGTGTGTTTGAAGTGGACGTTTTCGAGGCCTTCTGGCCATTTTCCTGCGATCCTTTTCTAAATGTATTTTCTATAGATTTATTTGAATTATTAACGAACTTTGAGCCACACAAACTCTTAAAACTTTTTTTTTCCTTCTGAGTTTACACTAGTTTCCGTCCTTGTGTCAAAGTGACAAATTGATTCAGTTTACTTGGACTACGGGACAAAATGGGCCACATGCTGCTACAAAAGTCTAAAGGCATGATTATATTATCGCATTTGGCAGCCTGTTCTGGTGAATTTCGATAACTTGTACAGATACGCTTTGATGCATTACGCCAGCATGTAGAATGCGTGCTGGTCATATATAGTGTTGATGTCCCAGATGGTCCACAAATACACTTTGCTCAACCGCTCCTCCTCATCACCCTCCACTTTCATCTTCCTCTTCTTCCTCCCAGGTGTGCCTCACCCTGACGGCCAAGCGCATGGCCAAGAAGAACTGCCTGATGAAGAACCTTGAGGCCGTGGAGACCCTGGGCTCCACCTCCACCATCTGCTCGGACAAGACGGGCATGCTGACGCAGAACCGCATGACCGTCACCCACATGTGGTTCGACAACGAGATCCATGAGGCCGACACCACCGAGGACCAGAGCGGTAGGTAGGAGGGACGCAAGAGCACGGAGGGAGGGGGGAGCTCGTAACCACCTGCCCAAATTCATCTATTCAGCGTTCACTCACAGAGCAAGCTCGACTGGTGCGGTGCACGCCGCCGCGCCGATTAATTGAACTGCAGCAGCAGGCGGCAGGGAAAGGGGGGGCGGAAGGGGAGGTGGTGGGGGGGTACGCCGCCTTCCCAGAGTTCCCAAAGTAACACTGTGCGTTTGATGCATGACAATGAGGCGGCTAACCTGACGAGAGCCACAGATATAACTCGGTTCGTATTTTGGAAACAACCGTAAATTGTTGTGGTTTTGGTTAACAGTATGGACTGTTAGCGTCTGGTCTTTGAAATCCTATTTGACTATAAACAGTCAGGTCCATAAATCCTGGGACACTGACACAATTCTCATCTTTTTGGCTCTAACCACCATCACAATCTCCCCCAGTGCTTTCTGTACTTAGGTTACTGTCCTTATACAATACAATATATTCATCCTGATTTATATAGCGCTTTCACTTATCTTGCTATTGTGTATTTTAGCATACTAGCTCCTAGCATATTAGCATTGGAGAAATTCTTATTGAAAATGGTGTCTGACTCAAAGTCATATAAAATCTTCATGAGCGGCTTTTTGTACTCGGCTCATTTTTCTCTACTTTGTTAGCTTACTGTCAGAGATTTTTCTCGGATAAAGTTAAAGAATGACTCGGCACACAGGGAAAATTGTCTTCAATATCGGCGGGAGGGGATCTCTGAGAGCGAACGACGGTTGTTGCCCCGATGATCACACCCTCGAGCTCTCTTCCTGCCAATTCGGACTTTTATTGTAACATACAAGAAAAACACTGCCCCTGATATTTGCATATCGCACCCCCGGTCCGGCCCCTCGGTAGTGATTGGTTACCTGGGCTTAAGCTTTGAACCACCGGTACATTGGCGCCTTTCTGTCTGGTCTACATTGAATCAACATGTTGCAGACTTTGCAGACGACAAATGTCGCCTGGGCGCGACGGGTGTTCTCAAATCGTCTTTTGTTGTTCAACCGCTGTTCCCGAATTACTCATTCCCCCTTTGTGACCGAATCTAGCCCTCTCTCCTCTGATCGCCCACCCGCATTGATGTGCTAATTGTGGTGTGGACTGCAACCGCCCTCCGCCCAAATGGCCGACACCTTTCTGCAAAGGCATTTGGGGGTGCTGATTACGCACCCACACGTTTAGACGTGCTCACATTAAATGAAACTTTAAACATGATACAATTTTGCCCCTCCGTGAGCCGTCACCTTACCGTGGTGGAGGGGTTTGTGTGTCCCAATGATCCTAGGAGCTAAGTTGTCTGGGGCTTTATGCCCCTGTCAGGGTCACCCATGGCAAACAGATTCTAGGTGAGGGACCAGACAAAGCACGGCTCAAAGACCCCTCATGATGATTAAAATTAATGGATCTAGGTTTCCCTTGCCCGGACGCGGGTCACCGGGGCCCCCCTCTGGAGCCAGGCCTGGAGGTGGGGCTCGTTGGCGAGCGCCTGGTGGCCGGGCCTACACCCATGGGGCCCGGCCGGCTCAGCCCGAAGAGGCAACGTGGGTCCCCTTCTCATGGGCTCACCACCCATGGGAGGGGCCAAAGGGTCGGGTGCAATGTGAGCTGGGCAGCGGCCAAAGGCGGGGACCCTGGCGGTCTGATCCTCGGCTGCAGAAGCTAGCTCTAGGGACGTGGAATGTCACCTCTCTTGCAGGGAAGGAACCCGAGCTTGTGTGCGAGGTCGAGAAGTTCCGACTGGACATAGTCGGACTTGCCTCGACACACAGCCTGGGTTCTGGTACCAGTTCTCTCGAGAGGGGTTGGACTCTCTTCCACTCTGGAGTTGCTCATGGTGAGAGGCGCAGAGCAGGTGTGGGCATACTCATTGCCCCCCGGCTCAGTGCCTGTACATTGGGGTTCACACCGGTAGACGAGAGGGTTGCTTCCCTCCGCCTTCGGGTGGGGGGACGGGTCCTGACCGTTGTTTGTGCATATGCACCAAACAGCAGCTCAGCATACCCACCCTTTTTGGAGTCCTTGGAGGGTGTGCTGGAGAGTACTCCTGCTGGGGACTCCCTCGTTCTGCTGGGGGACTTCAATGCTCACGTGGGCAATGACAGTGAGACCTGGAAGGGCGTGATTGGGAGGAACGGCCCCCCCGATCAGAACTCGAGTGGTGTTTTGTTATTGGACTTCTGTGCTCGTCACGGATTGTCCATAACGAACACCTTGTTCAAACATAAGGGTGTCCATATGTGCACTTGGCACCAGGACACCTAGGCGCAGTTCGATGATTGACTTTGTGGTTGTATCATCGGATTTGCGGCCGCATGTTTTGGACACTCGGGTGAAGAGAGGGGCGGAGCTGTCAACTGATCACCACCTGGTGGTGAGTAGGCTCCGATGGTGGCAGACCCAAACGTATTGTGAGGGTTTGCTGGGAGCGTCTGGCGGAATCCCCTGTCAGAAAGAGTTTCAACTCCCACCTCCGGCAGAGCTTTTCCCATGTCCCGGGGGACGCGGGGGACATTGAGTCCGAATGGACCATGTTCCGCGCCTCTATTGTTGAGGCGGCCAATCTGAGTTGTGGCCGTAAGGTGGTTGGTGCCTGTCGTGGCGGCAACCTCGCACTCGCTGGTGGACACCAGCGGTAAGGGATGCCGTCAAGCTGAAGAAGGAGTCCTATCGGGCCTTTATGGCCTGTGGGTCCCCAGAGGCAGCTGACGGGTATCGACTGGCTAAGCGGAACGCAGCTTCGGTGGTCGCTGAGGCAAAAACCCGGGCGTGGGAAGAGTTCGGTGAGGCCATGGAAGCCGACTTCCGGACGGCTTCGAGGAAATTCTGGTCCACCATTCGGCGTCTCAGGAGGGGGAAGCAGTGCACCACTAACACTGTGTACAGTGGGGATGGGGCGCTGCTGACTTCGACTCGGGACGTTGTGAACCGGTGGGCAGAGTACTTCGAAGACCTCCTCAACTCCACCAACATGCCTTCCTTGGAGGAAGCAGAGTCTGGGGACTCTGAGGTGGGCTCTCCTATCTCTGTGGTCGAAGTCACCGATGTGGTTAAAAAGCTCCTCGGTGGCAGGGCCCCAGGGGTGGATGAGATCCGCCCGGAGTTCCTCAAGGCTCTGGATGCTGTGGGCTGTCCTGGTTGACACGCCTCTGCAGCATCGCGTGGTCATCGGGGAGAGTGCCTCTGGATTGGCAGATCGGGGTGGTGGTCCCTCTTTTAAAAGGGGGACCGGAGGGTGTGTTCCAACTACAGAGGAATCACACTCCTCAGCCTCCCTGGTAAGGTCTATTCAGGGGTGCTAGAGAGGAGGGTCCGTCTGGAAGTCGAGCCTCAGATTGAGGAGGAGCAGTGTGGTTTTCGTCCCGGCCGTGGAACAGTGGACCAGCTCTACACCCTTAGCAGGGTCCTCGAGGGTACGTGGGAATTCGCCCAACCAGTCTACATGTGTTTCGTGGACTTGGAGAAGGCGTTTGACCGTGTCCCTCGGGGAGTTCTGTGGGGGGTGCTTCGGGAGTATGGGGTACCGAGCCACCTGATACGGGCTGTCCGGTCCCTATACTGCCGATGTCAGAGTTTGGTTCGCATTGCCGGCAATAAGTCGGAATCGCTTCCAGTGAGGGTTGGACTCGCCAAGGCTGCCCTTTGTCGCCGATTCTGTTCATCACCTTTATGGACAGAATTTCTAGGCGCAGCCAAGCGTTGAGGGGGTCCGTTTTGGTGGCCTCAGTATTGCATCTCTGCTTTTGCAGATGATGTAGTACTGTTGGCTCCTTCAAGCAGGGCTTCCAACTCTCACTGGAGCGCTTCGCAGCCGAGTGTGAAGCGGTTGGGATGAGGATCAGCACCTCCAAATCTGAAACCATGGTCCTCAGTCGGAAAAGGGTGGAGTGCCCTCTCCGGGCGGGAGGAGATCTTGCCCCAAGTGGAGGAGTTTAAGTATCTTGGGGTCTTGTTCACGAGTGAGGGTAGAAGGGAGCGAGAGATCGACAGGCGGATCGGTGCAGCGCCTGCTGTGATGCGGACGCTGTATCGGGTCTGTCGTGGTGAAGAAGGAGCTGAGCCAAAGGGCTAAGCTCTCAATTTACCGGTCGATCTACGCCCCAACCCTCATCTATGGTCACGAGCTATGGGTCGTGACCGAAAGAACGAGATCCCGGATACAAGCGGCGAAATGAGTTTTCTCCGCAGGGTGTCCGGGCTCTCCCTTAGAGATAAGGTGAGAAGCTCGGTCATCCGGGAGGGGCTCAGAGTAGAGCCGCTTCTCCTCCACATCGAGAGGAGCCAGATGAGGTGGCTCGGGCATCTAATTAGGATGCCTCCTGGACGCCTCCCTGGTGAGGTGTTCCGGGCATGTCCCACTGGCAGGAGACCCCGGGGACGACCCAGGACACGCTGGAGAGACTATGTTACCCAGCTGGCCTGGGAACGCCCGATCCGCCAGGAAGAGCTAGAAGAAGTGGCTGGGGAGAGGGAAGTCTGGGCTTCCCTCCTAAAGCTGCTGCCCCCGCGACCCGACCCCGGATAAGCGGCAGAAAATGGATGGATGGATGGACAATTTTGCTCATATATTCCTCTAACATATACCAACTGTTAGCATGATAGCATTTGCACAAGTGAGACTCAAAAAGAGTAACAGTATTTACTTTAATGTAAGAAAGGCCACAGGAAAGGGACTCATTGATATGAAACAGCAGCGCTCTCGTCAATCCATCTGTCTGTGCTTACATTCTCCTTGTGAATTCAGCACTCTGGAGTGAAATGAAAAATGAATGCAGAGGGCAAGTGAAGGTCATTTTCACAAAGATTGCTTCAGCGAAATCATCATAGCAACGTTGCAATGAATGTCATTCTTCAAATTGCGGAATTGAAAAATCCCAATCGAAAAAAAAAGTTATCGTTGTTCCTGACTTGCTGTACTTACTGTGTAATTGTGTGGCATGTGGGAGCTAAGCTACTCGCATACATATTGCATGACTCACCCATAACAATAATAATCATAAAAAAAAGTCTCACACAGCTCCCATTGTCACTTTGCTTGCAGGTTCGTGTTTTGACAAGAGTTCTGCGACATGGGCAGCGTTGTCCCGCGTGGCTGCCCTGTGCAACCGAGCCGACTTCAGAGCCGGACAGGAGGAAGTCGCCATCTTGAAGGTGTGCAAACTTTCAAAGCACACAAATAACAGACACGCTTTTAGTTTTTGTCGGGACATTTAAGATGGAAGACAGTCCAATCTGTTCATTGAGCATGTGTTAGTATTTGATCCAATTTCGTATGTTATCAGACTTCAATTACCGGGAAGTAACTTGTAACACATCAAATAATGCACAAAAAAGTAAAAAGAGATTTTTGAAAATATCTTATTTTGTTTGAACACAAATATAATCGGTTTGCTTTCATTGGGAAACACAGAAATCTGAGCATTTGGACATTTTTGTCAAACATGTCTAAACAATCGGTTGATTATCAAAATAGTTTTTGATTAATTTAATCATTGATTAGTTGTCAATTAATCAAATTTTTGCTCGGCTAGAGGGCAAAGGCGCGAGAGTGCAAGGCACGATCATTATTGATCTGCATTAGTGCGAGCTGTGCTGAGGTTGCTATGTTGCTATATTTTAGCATACCACATGTTAGTATTATGGGTCTTGATTGGGCTGTTAGCATGTTGGCTGTTAGAGTGCTAGCCATTGCCCTTTCGTTGTGTGCCAAATGTAGACTTGCATGAATGGACTAAGAATACCACTTAGGCGCTGAAGCGAGAAGTGAAGTCACCAGCTGCCATTTTACATTTTCACTCGCTAAGTACGCCTACTTTTTTGTTTTTACGACAAAAATGCCACGGTGTGTGCCGTACAGTTGTACCAATAAGTCAGAGAAAAGCAGAACATACACATTTCATTAGCACAAATGGGATTATAATTTTTTTCTTAAGTTATATCTGCAAGTGCTACTCATAAGAATTGCCTGCATCATGTTGTCAGAACCATCAACGATGAAATGAAAAAAAAAATGGTGTGACAAACAAACCCAAACTCGCGAGACTCGGATAAAACACTGAGACTGTCTTTTCAAAGAAAAGTGAACCGTTGTCAGTAACAGTGGCAACATAAGATGGATCCCCTGTTGCTTCAGCTGCAAGGGGCTAGTTGTTAGTCCGTCATAGATAAATCCGTAGTGCCAAAGTTAAAACGGCTGTACAGTGTCAAAGAAGCCCAACTCCAAATCTGGTAAAAATGAAAATAAAAGGAAATGGAACATTATGATCACAAAGTATTCCACTCAGATGTTGTTCACCATTTAGCTTTTTTTCCCCTCTTACCCTCGTGAGTCTCAGAGCTCCACAGGTGTCGGGAGCCAATTAAAAGTGCATAAAATTCGTTGGTACTTTCACACTCAAATGCAGAGTGTCAGTCGAGAGCAGACAAGCCTTCCCAGAACTCTATTATTAGGATCTAAATAGCACTTAAATAGAGCTGCCGCCGGAGTGGACTTTAATTGCTTTACATAACACTGTAAAAATCAGCCTCTTCAATAAGATGTCATTATGATTTTATAAGTACTGTACATAATAGTCTATGTGGATAATGTATGAATATAAATGAATCATGTTGCAGAGTAAAGGAAATGGATGCCCCCACTTATCCGGTCACGTTATCGAGAGTCTGGTAATATTTTTTATATTGATTTAGTTGCTTCCTCCTAAAATTGAATTAATTTAAAAATGTACATTTTGTATTACGAAATAATTGATTAATTGATATAGCATAAGGTCAAAAAATTTAAAACAAGTTTTGCATATGGTTGTAACATGTTTTATTTATTTTTATGAATAATTGGGTAATTGATTTATTGTAAATCATACAAATTCAAGAAAAAATATTTTTCCTAGAAATGAAAACTAATTCATTTTTGGATTGTCAAAAAAATCCAATGAATACAACATAATAAACATTTTACATGTACCTTTATCATTTCATTTGTATTTAAATAATGTATAATTTATTTAATCTTTCTAACATGGGCCTTTTCTGTACTCCGGTTGATAGCTTGCTATATACTTTGTATTAGCAAGCTAACTGCTAGCATCTTAGCAGTTGTTAAATTCCCTTTTAAAATAGTGTTCGACTGAAGAGCCTATTCCGAGAGTCATGGTAGTCCTTCGAAAGGTGACACGTCAGTGTTGGTGTTGGTGTTTGCGCATATGAGCTTGCAGCCCAAATGTGGATTCGCAGATCTTGCCGCAGAGCTGACAGGGTACAGCAGTGTTGGGATTAAGCACTCTGTTTTTCCGGGCCAGCCTTTTGTCATCCAGACTCTGTAGCCGGTTTCTTTCAAACTGTTTTGTGCCCTTGCAAATGGATGCCCTCCAGGCCGGTCTGTCCTGGGTTAGGGTTTGCCATTGGTCAACTGGGATGCCGTAGGCCTTGAGGGTTGACTTAAGAACGTCTTTGTAACGCTTCCTCTGCCCACCTGTATGCCGTTTCCCAGTTGACAGCTCAGCATGGAATAGTTGTTTAGGGAGTCTGCTGTCATCCATGCGAGTGACGTGGCCTGACCAGCGAAGCTATGACTGGTTCAGCATGGCTTCGATACCAGTGGTCTCAGCCCTGCGAAGGACCTCCTGGTTAGGTATCTGGTCCTTCCAGCCAATGCGGAGAAGTTTGCGAAGGCAGCGCAGGTGAAAGTGATCCAGCTTCTTTATGTGCCGCCTGTAACAAGTCCAGGTCTCGCAGCCATACAGCAGAGACGGCAGCACCACAGCACGGTAAACCTTCAACTTGGTCTTGATCGAGATGCCCCGTTCATGCCATATTCGTGTGTGGAGACGCCCAAACGCCTGACTTGCTTGTGAAATGCGACACAGAACCTCGTCATCAAGGTTGGCTGCAGAGTTTATGCAGCTGCCCAAGTACTAGAAGGTGTCTACATTTTTCAGCACATTACCGTCCATGGTGATGTTGGCAGGAGGCCGAGCGGTGTTTGGGGCGAGCTGCCGAAGAACCTCCGTCTTCTTGATGCTCACTGTTAGCCCAAAAGATTTAGCTGCAGTGGCAAAACAGTCAGCAAGCTGTTGCAGGTCTTCCTCAGAGTGAGCTGCCAGTGCGCAATCATCTGCGAAGAGGAAGTCGCGAACAATGGCACGGGTCACTTTCGTGTGGGACTTTAGGTGACGAAGGTTGAAGAAATCGCCATCCATGCGATAATGGATCTTGACTCCTGCTGTTGTTTGAGAGAGCGCTGCAGAGAGCATCTGGGCAAAGAGGAGACTGAACAGCGTTGGGGCAAGCACACATCCTTGCTTCACCCCATTTGACACTGGAAATGGGTTGGATGTGTCGCCATTTTCAATGACCCTGCCAAGCATACCATCATGGAAGGCGCGGACAATCTCTACAAAACGAGGTGGGCATCCGAGTCTGCTGAGTATTGCCCAGAGTGCAGTTCGGTTTACTGTGTCAAATGCCTTGGTGAGATCGATGAAGAGCAGGTGGAGGTCTTGGTGCTGCTCGACACATTTTTCCTGTAGCTGCCTGACAGCAAAGACCATATCTACCGTGCCTCTCAGCTTTCTGAAGCCACAGTGACTTTCAGACACAACATCATCCAGTATGTGCTTGGTGATACGGTTCAGCAGAATACAGGCCAATATTTTGCCTGCAATGCTGAGGAGGCTGATCCCGCGGTGGTTGTCACAGGATGAGCGATCACCCTTGTTTTTGTACAAGTGGATGATGTTAGCATCCCTGAAGTCCTGGGGGAGCTCACCATTTGTCCAAAATACTTGAAACAGCCTGGTGAGGTGAGCGAGAAGCGTTTCACCACCGGCTTTGAACACTTCAGTCGGAATTCCATCTGGGCCCGGAGCCTTGCCTGTTTGTAGCTGCTTGATGGCTTCAGTGGTCTCTGCGAGATTAGGTTGGGCATCAAGTTGAGGGACCATGGGTTTCTGCTGGATGGACTCTAATGCTACGTTTGACACTTCTGAGGTCCGATTCAACAGGGTGCTGAAGTGGAGAGTCCATTGTTTCAAGATGTCCTCTTTGTCAGTAAGGAGTATGCCATCCCGGTTTCGAATTGGGGCCGTTGTGCACTGAGCAGGGCCGAAAATGGATTTTAGCCCTGCATAAAACTCCTTGGACCGTTTGTTGTCTGCGTGATTTTGAACCCCCGTAGCTTTGCCTGCCCACCAAGCATCCTTCAGCTCCCTCGTGCGGCTTTGCACCTGCCTGCGTAGCGGTTTGAAGAGGTTGTGCTTGGACGTGGAGTTCTTGTCACTCAGCCAAGCCGCATGAGCAGTGCGCTTCGCTTCTATCAGGTTGAGGATGTCCTGGTCGTTTTGGTCAAACCAGTCCTGGTGTTTGCGCTTATGGAATCCCAGAGCTGTCTCGGCGGCTGAGAACACTGCATCCCTGAACACAGACCAGGCGTGCTGAGGAGTATCAGTATCAGCAGGCAGAGCAGGTAGCTGATCACGCAGCTTTTCTTGTAGCTCACTCACAACGCTTGTGCACTTAAGACGGGACACATCGAGCTTTCTCTTAATGCAGCTTGGTTTCTTCCACACTGGTTTGTGTACAGTAAAGCGGGCTTTGCACCTTAGGAGGACATGGTCTGTCCAGCAGTCCGCACCTCTCAGTGCTCTAGTGTCAAGAATTTCACTGAGGTCCTGGTGTCTGGTGATGATGTAGTCAAGCAAGTGCCAGTGCTTTGATCTTGGATGCATCCAGGTGACCTTGTGAGCATCCTTGTGTTTGAAAACCGTGTTTGTTATTACCAGGTTTTCCTCAGCACAGAGACTAAGTAGCATCAGACCGTTGGAGTTTTCCTTTCCATAACCGTGTGAGCCCAGCACTCTAGGCCAGGCGTGCTTGTTGCTGCCGACCCGTGCATTGAAGTCCCCAAGCAGGAGGAGCTTATCGTTGCCTGGTACGCTGTGGATGACTTCGCGTAGGCTTGAGTAGAAAGCCTCCCTCTCCTCTTCTGGGTGGGTCATGGTAGGAGCATAGACGCTGATGAGAGTCAGGTGCGTCTTGCTCTCCAGAGGCAGACGCAATGTCATTATGCGGTCTGAGATCCCTTTGGGAAGTGAGGTGAGGCTTGAGGCTATGTCGTTCCGGATGGCAAAACCGACGCCAGAGATCCGTGGTTCGGTCTCTGATTTGCCACTCCAAAAGAAGGTGTAGCCGGCTCCCACTTCTTTCACACTGCCTGTGTCAGCCCTTCTGATCTCGCTGAGTGCAGCTATGGCGATGTTATAGTTGGCCAGTTCATGTCCAAAAATCGCTGTCATGCGCTCAGGACGACTGTTTACGTCCCTAAGGGTCCTCACATTCCAGGCACCGAGGTTGATATTTTTTCGACTTTGATTGTTTCGACCGCAGAGGTGGATGTCCAGCCAGCCGCGGCAAGCTGGCAGGATCAGGGTGAGGCAAGCTTTGTTTAGGCCACCTTTTCTAGGCCCTTCCCCAAAGGGGGGAGCAGTGCACTCCCTAAAATAGGGCTGCTCCGTCATCCAGAGCTGCTGCCGAAACATCCTGTTGCCTCGTGTCAGGATGAGGCGACCACTTGGCTCTGGTCGCGTGGATGCAAGCTTGTGGCTAGTGGCTCCCAGTGCCATCCTGCACCTGCCACCGTCACCACGCACTCATCGCTCCACGGCTTTGGGGTTGGCACTGACGTAACCTGGGCAGTAAATAGCGAGTCAAGAGTTGCCCAAGCATCAAGACTCTCCTCTCGGCTTCAGAAGGGAACCAGGAGAAGCACAAGGTGCTATAGTCCTGGTATAACATCAGCTGCAGGAACTGCCAGAATCCAGCCATAACTGCTGGTCTGCCTGCGGGGCTCCACACCGGATTTTCTGTCGGGGGTTTACTCCCTTAGCCTTTGCCTCTGAGAGTATGATCAGCTCAAGCGCTATATAAGTCAGGATGCATTGTATTGTATTGTATAACTCCCCAACTGTTAGCATGGTAGCTGTTAGCATTTTTGCTACCAACATTGATCTTTTTTTTGATATTTTGTTGTTAAGAATGTCATCTTTGTTCATTCTTTATTTATGTTACCATTGTCATAACGTGCAACATTTGTGGCCTGACTACAATTCTTGGTGATGCAGATGTTAAGCTCTACTTTGCATTATTAATGAGAGGCATAATGCGAGTGAACAAACCCTCTCCGTGGGTGCAACTTTAATCAATTAAAGAACACCCGGAGACAAAAGCTTCCGCTGCACCATGACAAAGACAACTCTCCTTTCTGGCTGAATTGCTAATGTCTGCGTGTACTTGTGTGTGCGCATTTCCTGCAGCGAGAGACGGCGGGTGACGCATCTGAATCGGCGCTGCTAAAGTGTATCGAGCTTTGTTGCGGCAATGTTCAAAAGATGCGAAGCCTCAATGGCAAAGTAGCTGAGATCCCCTTCAATTCCACCAACAAGTACCAGGTAAAACACAACATTGTTAAAAAAAAGTACTCGGTACAACTTGACATTTTACATTTTTAGAAACTGCCAACAAGTTTCAGGTAGCAACAAGGCTGACTTGTCCTCATTACTCTTGAGGATTTAATTGTAAAGCAGCTAATGAAAACCCAAAGGCTCTGTTGCGTGAGAAGACCTCCAGGCATGACCAATCGATCGAATCGGATCAGCCGCTAGGTCCCGCCCAGTTGCTTTGATTCACTTTAATGGATGTCATTATTTAGTGGTGCTCTTTCCCTCCCAGAGGGGGGCTTAAAGTAAAATGCGTGTCCGCGTAAATATTTAACATTTAAATCATTTATTATCCTTGATGTCTATTTCATTTGGTGGCATGCCGCAGCATCGCGGGAGGACAACAACGATTTATTTATGCTATCTCATTGCTACCCACCCTGCCCCCACCCTCTCGTCTCCTGAAGCTCTCCATCCATAAAGCAGAAGACAGTCCTTCCGGTCATATTCTGGTCATGAAGGGAGCACCGGAGAGAATCATGGACAGGTTGGTGCATCAATAATGGATCAATGGCAGACTCATGGAGACACAGTGTGGAAAAAGACTGGCAAGTTGCCCCTGGCCTTTATTCTCTGAAATGGCCAGTGAGAGGAATCGCTTCCAGAAGGTGTTGCCACCCGTGCAGACCAAACTAGACGATCAAATCCTCATGTTTTGAGTCTGGATACACGACAAGTTGTGAAATCAAAGTAAAATACAGTCAAGAACTGACTGATTTTGAAACACCGTTTCAGTTTTGTGTAGAAAGCTATTTACATGTTTGCTTTAATGGCCGTCCGACATTGCGGTTTTTGGGGGTTTTTTTTAGGCTGAACCTGATATTTGGCCAAATAAAATTCAGATAGCAGCTTGGTCATCGGATTCATTCAAATATATATACTGTATACAGTATGTGTATATATATATATATATATATATATATATATATATATATATATATATATATATATATATTAGAGCTGCCAGTTTAGCGCGTTTTTATTGGCATTAATTTAAATGAATTTTATCGGGATCAAAAATTTTCTCGCAAGATTAACGCCGCGAGACGTCACAGCGGATGTTACGTTGCTCTATAAATAAACCAGAAACAAAACATCAATCGCTCTGCACAGGTCCACGACGCTTGTTTTGCCAGCCACGGCAGCGAGAGACACAGCGGATACTTAAATAGTTTATGAATGGAAAGTTTACTTTTAAAAAGTTGTCAGATTGTTCCAATGACAAGACCAAAGTTACCTGTATGTTTTGCAGTCGTAAACTGAGCTATCATCATAGCACGCCGAGTCTGAAATACCACTTAATGGCCAAGCACACAGCTGACGACGTTTAAGCGAAGTAGGTACTCCGACTTTATGTTTGTGTTGTATGGTTTCCGTCGGGTTGATTAAATTATTTATTAAACGTATTGTTAAAGGTATTAATTAATGTCTCAGACCGACAGCTATGGATCATTTCAAAGCAAACAGCGTGGATGTGCACTAAAATGTTGCTAGAACAGGGTCAAACGATGTCTATATATATATATATATATATATATATATATATATATATATATATATATATATATATATATATATATATATATATATATTAGAGCTGTCAAACGATTAAAATATTATAATCTAATTAAAAACTCAACTGTCATAATTAGAGCTGTCAAATATTTTAAATATTTTAATCGTTTGACACAATATTACTGTCCATCAACAACAGTGAAAAAAATATTTTGTCACACAACAGCTGCTTGAACAGCTCTTTTTATGGAATCAAAACAGCGCAATATAAAGTGCACATCTAAGGTAAACTAGTACTCAGCCTATAATTTTTCACGGCCCCAGTCAGGCTATGCTGATTCTGTTGGTCCTTCTTGCTCGGAAGTCTCTCTACGGTTTTGTGTCGACATCATTACGGATGCTTGTAATGGAGGCTGAATAGGGATTGTCGGGCCCCCTGAATAGGGATTGTCGGTCAGCATGATCATTTATTGGAGCACTTTGCAGCAGAAGTAGTAGTAGTAGTAGTTGTAACAGAAGTATCAGAAGCAGGTAATAACCTAAACTACACATAAATGCAGTAAAAAATTAATATATCTATCTTTCTGCATCACAATGTAAATATGTATAAAATTGACATTAATTAATACCTTTAACAATACGTTTAATAAATAATTTAATCAACCCAGATTTCACTATGTATCATTATCGTCATCATTATTCATTGTTTTAAACATCAGAAACCATACAACACAAACATAAAGTCGAATCGAACAAAAGAACTACAAGTCCCAATACTCAATCCCGCGAGTGGAGCGCTCACGAAACATGATTAACCCCAGCTGCAACGCAATTTACTTCGCTTTAAACGTCAGATTGCAGACGGACAAACATGACAACTATGCAAAAATGAGCTAAATAAAGACACCCTATGTTCTAGCAACATTTTAGCCCACGCTGTTTGCTTTGAAATGATCCATAGCTGTCGGTCTGAGACGAGGGGGCGGAGTACCTACGTCAGCTGTGTGCTTGGCCATTAAGTGGTATTTCAGACTCGACGTGCTATGATGATAGCTCAGTTTACGACTGCAAAACATACAGGTAACTTTGGTCTTGTCATTGGAACAATCTGGCAACTTTTTAAAAGTAAACTTTCCATTCATAAACTATTTAAGTATCCGTTTTCTGTGTCTCGCGCTGCCGTGGCTGGCAAAACAAACGTGCGTGGACCTGTGCAGAGCGATTGATGTTTTGTTTCTGGTTTATTTATATTATTTATATATATATATATATATATATATATATATATATATATATATATATATATATATATATATATATATACCGTATTTTCACGACCATTCGGTGCACCGTGTTGTAGGGTGCAGTCTCAGTAACGGGTGCTATTTCTGTATTTTACACATACACAAAACGCACTGTATTATTGGGCCCAGCCAGGCATGGTAAAATATACGCCAGCTTAAACATACGGCATGCATGCACGCACGCTAAAAACATGTTTTTAAAAAGGCAACGGAAGCAAAACTGAGTTTGGTTGTACTTTATTTAGCCATTTTACAATGTACTCACATTTTTCTCTTCACGTCTTACACGCTCACCCTTCACTCATTGGCGACTGGTACCTGCTAGCGGCGTGCCTTTAGCGGCCTCTTACACGCCCACCCTTCACTCATTGGCGGACTTCCGCATGCCTGTCGTCACTCACGTCTCGCCTTTTCTCTATATAAACAGCGTGTCGGCCAGAAGCACTCTCAGTCAGGATTTGGAACTCGGCTCATACACTAGACGCTCCGCATTATAAGGCGTCCTGTCCATTTTGGAGAAAATTTAAGACTTTTAATGGCGCCCTATAGTCGTGAAAATACGGTATAAACTTTGCTGCTGTGAATTGGGAATTTCTCAATTGCGAGACTAATAAAGGAAATTCTGATCCGCTTTATCCTCACAAGGGTCGGGAGGCATGCTAGCGTGCTAGAGCCTATCCCAGCTGTTTCGGGGTAGTAGGCGGGGGACATCCTGAACCGGTTGCCAGCCAATCGTAGGGCACACACCACACAGACGAACAACCATCAAACCCGATCTCTCTCTCTCTCTCTCTCTCTCTCTCTCTCTCTCTCAAATTAATAGAATAACATTTTTTTTCTTCGCACTGAATTACAGGTAGAATATTTGAATGTCATTAAACTTATGTTGTCATGTCTAAAATAAAAATAATGTCACCTTACCGTGGTGGAGGGGTTTGTGTGTCCCAATGATCCTAGGAGCTAAGTTGTCTGGGGCTTTATGCCCCTGTCAGGGTCACCCATGGCAAACAGGTTCTAGGTGAGGGACCAGACAAAGCACGGCTCAAAGACCCTTTATGATGATTGAAATTAATGGATCTAGGTTTCCCTTGCCCGGACGCGGGTCACCGGGGCCCCCCTCTGGAGCCAGGCCTGGAGGTGGGGCTCGTTGGTGAGCGCCTGGTGGCCGGGCCTACACCCATGGGGCCCGGCCGGGCTCAGCCCGAAGAGGCAACGTGGGTCCCCCTTCTCATGGGCTCACCACCCATGGGAGGGGCCAAAGGGGTCGGGTGCAATGTGAGCTGGGCAGCAGGCAAAGGCGGGGACCCTGGCGGTCTGATCCTCGGCTGCAGAAGCTAGCTCTAGGGATGTGGAATGTCACCTCTCTTGCAGGGAAGGAACCCGAGCTGGTGTGCGTGGTAGAGAAGTTCCGACTGGATATAGTCGGACTTGCCTCGACACACAGCCTGGGTTCTGGTACCAGTTCTCTCGAGAGGGGTTGGACTCTCTTCCACTCTGGAGTTGCTCATGGTGAGAGGCGCAGAGCAGGTGTGGGCATACTCATTGCCCCGGCTCAGTGCCTGTACATTGGGGTTCACACCGGTAGACGAGAGGGTTGCTTCTCTCCGCCTCGGGTGGGGGACGGGTCCTGACCGTGGTTTGTGCATATGCACCAAACAGCAGCTCAGCATACCCACCCTTTTTGGAGTCCTTGGAGGGTGTGCTGGAG
The DNA here is from genome assembly GCA_026261675.1 of Hippocampus mohnikei. Lineage (NCBI taxonomy): Eukaryota > Metazoa > Chordata > Actinopteri > Syngnathiformes > Syngnathidae > Hippocampus > Hippocampus mohnikei. The sequence continues at coordinate 17,672,323 of JAKGUB010000325.1, read as the reverse complement.
AGTATTCCGGCCGGGGACTCCCTTGTTCTGCTGGGGGACTTCAATGCTCACGTGGGCAATGACAGTGAGACCTGGAAGGGCGTGATTGGGAGGAACGGCCCCCCCGATCAGAACTCGAGTGGTGTTTTGTTATTGGACTTCTGTGCACGTCACGGATTGTCCATAACGAACACCTTGTTCAAACATAAGGGTGTCCATATGTGCACTTGGCACCAGGACACCCTAGGCCGCAGTTCGATGATTGACTTTGTGGTTGTATCATCGGATTTGTGGCCACATGTTTTGGACACTCGGGTGAAGAGAGGGGCGGAGCTGTCAACTGATCACCACCTGGTGGTGAGTAGGCTCCGATGGTGGGGGAAGACGCCGGTCCGTCCTGGCAGACCCAAACGTATTGTGAGGGTTTGTTGGGAGCGTCTGGCGGAATCCCCAGAAAGAGTTTCAACTCCCACCTCCGGCAGAGCTTTTCCCATGTCCCGGGGGATGCGGGGGATATTGAGTCCGAATGGACCATGTTCCGCGCCTCTATTGTTGAGGCGGCCGATCTGAGTTGTGGCCGTAAGGTGGTTGGTGCCTGTCGTGGTGGCAACCCCCGTACCCGCTGGTGGACACCAGCGGTAAGGGATGCCGTCAAGCTGAAGAAGGAGTCCTATCGGGCCTTTATGGCCTGTGGGTCCCCAGAGGCAGCTGGCGGGTATCGACTGGCTAAGCGGAACGCAGCTTCAGTGGTCGCTGAGGCAAAAACCCGGGCGTGGGAAGAGTTCGGTGAGGCCATGGAAGCCGACTTCCGGACGGCTTCGAGGAAATTCTGGTCCACCATTCGACGTCTCAGGAGGGGGAAGCAGTGCACCACTAACACTGTGTACAGTGGGGATGGAGCGCTGCTGACTTCGACTCGGGACGTTGTGAACCGGTGGGCAGAGTACTTCGAAGACCTCCTCAACTCCACCAGCACGCCTTCCTTGGAGGAAGCAGAGTCTGGGGACTCTGAGGTGGGCTCTCCTATCTCTGTGGTTGAAGTCACCGATGTGGTTAAAAAGCTCCTCGGTGGCAAGGCCCCAGGGGTGGATGAGATCCGCCCGGAGTTCCTCAAAGCTCTGGATGTTGTGGGGCTGTCCTGGTTGACACGCCTCTGCAGCATCGCGTGGTCATCGGGGAGAGTGCCTCTGGATTGGCAGACAGGGGTGGTGGTCCCTCTTTTTAAAAAGGGGGACCGGAGGGTGTGTTCCAACTACAGAGGAATCACACTCCTCAGCCTCCCTGGTAAGGTCTATTCAGGGGTGCTCGAGAGGAGGGTGCGTCGGGAAGTCGAGCCTCAGATTGAGGAGGAGCAGTGCGGTTTTCGTCCCGGCTGTGGAACATTGGACCAGCTCTACACCCATAGCAGGGTCCTCGAGGGTACGTGGGAATTCGCCCAACCAGTCTACATGTGTTTTGTGGACTTGGAGAAGGCGTTTGACCGTGTCCCTCGGGGAGTTCTGTGGGGGGTGCTTCGGGAGTATGGGGTACCGAGTCCCCTGATACGGGCTGTCCGGTCCCTATACTGCCGATGTCAGAGTTTGGTTCGCATTGCCGGCAATAAGTCGGAATCGTTTCCAGTGAGGGTTGGACTCCGCCAAGGCTGCCCTTTGTCGCCGATTGTGTTCATCACCTTTATGGACAGAATTTCTAGGCGCAGCCGAAGCGTTGAGGGGGTCCGTTTTGGTGGCCTCAGTATTGCATCTCTGCTTTTTGCAGATGATGTAGTACTGTTGGCTCCTTCAAGCAGGGCTCTCCAACTCTCACTGGAGCGTTTCGCAGCCGAGTGTGAAGCGGTTGGGATGAGGATCAGCACCTCCAAATCTAAAACCATGGTCCTCAGTCGGAAAAGGGTGGAGTGCCCTCTCCGGGTCGGGGAGGAGACCTTGCCCCAAGTGGAGGAGTTTAAGTATCTTGGGGTCTTGTTCACGAGTGAGGGCAGAAGGGAGCGAGAGATCGACAGGCGGATCGGTGCAGCGTCTGCTGTGATGCGGACGCTGTATCGGTCTGTCGTGGTAAAGAAGGAGCTGAGCCAAAGGGCGAAGCTCTCAATTTACCGGTCGATCTACGTCCCAACCCTCATCTATGGCCACGAGCTATGGGTCGTGACCGAAAGAACGAGATCCCGGATACAAGCGGCCGAAATGAGTTTTCTCCGCAGGGTGTCCGGGCTCTCCCTTAGAGATAAGGTGAGAAGCTCGGTCATCCGGGAGGGGCTCAGAGTAGAGCCGCTTCTCCTCCACATCGAGAGGAGCCAGATGAGGTGGCTCGGGCATCTAATTAGGATGCCTCCTGGACGCCTCCCTGGTGAGGTGTACCGGGCATGTCCCACTGGCAGGAGACCCCGGGGACGACCCAGGACACGCTGGAGAGACTATGTTACCCAGCTGGCCTGGGAACGCCTCGGGATCCGCCAGGAAGAGCTCGAAGAAGTGGCTGGGGAGAGGGAAGTTTGGGCTTCCCTCCTAAAGCTGCTGCCCCCGCGACCCGACCCCGGATAAGCGGTAGAAAATGGATGGATGGATGGATGGATGCTTTTTTTTTTAAAAACCTAATATCGGCCAAATTAAATGGGGCGGCCATTTAATCAGTTGGGCCACAGTTATTATATAATGGGAAAAAGGGACTCATGCTGGATGCCAAAGTATGTCACTGAGCTCCATTTTGGTCATGCCCCTCCCACCCCACCCAAAAAAAAATCAGCAAAAGTGAAATGTTGAGAAACGTTATTACAGCTGCACAGCTCAGTATATACAGTACTTGTCAGTTTTAAGATTTGTCGACCGTTTGAAATGTCGCCTCCATACATCAGTCTCATTAGCAAATGGATGGTGGTGGGTTTTTTTTCCCTTCTTTATTTTTCTCTAGGTGCAGCAGCATCATGATCCACGGCCAGGAGCAGACCATAGACGACAAATGGCGGGACGCCTTCCAGAACGCCTACATGGAGCTGGGCGGGTTGGGAGAAAGAGTACTTGGTTGTGTTTTTGTTGTTTGGGCAGTAGATACTAAATAGCATGTGGGAGGCGTCCATTATCTTTTATCATCTCCTCGGCTAAGAGGCTAGTTGAGCTAAATGTCCCTCGTAAGAAGTGCACCGTGTTTATCGCTGCACTTTATCCAAATGAGAACACTCGCTGCTCGGGCTCGGACGGAGCCAAACGCTGAGGAGACACAAAATGTTGGAGAAACATTTATACCAGCTACGCACATTTATCACCTGCAACGTAAATCTGTTATAAAAAGACTTAAAGGCGATGGCAGACGACGCCATTGATTAGTCGTGCAAGAAATCACACTTAGGATGCAAAACATCGCAATCAATTCCAAACCTTGACAAAGGCTAGACGCTTTTCTTCAATCAACAATATTTGATTACAAATGTTTTGGTTTAGCAAATTTATTATTAAATTACGCTGCATGTGAATTTGGTATTTTGTTTACATTTTTAAATTGTCCTAATTTTTTTCCTAATTTTTCATGATGTGTTTTTATTTTAGATACATTGAAATTATATTAAATATTTGTTCCTACTAATAAAAATGTAATAATTGAATAATCCAATTAATATTTTAACAAATACCATAAATCAATAATAATTCTTTCAATTAGATAATGTTTTGTTTATTTTATTCGCTAAAGAGGATATTGCATTTAAAAATATACACAATACATCACTTATATTTAAAATACAGATGCAAATGATTTGTTACATTTTATTTGGTTTATTTTTCATTGCTTGTATAATGAATATAAAATATTTAAATTTGATGATGGGCAAAAAATGTTGGTGCTTTTTCTTTATATATAATTTATTTTCCAAGTTTGTTGCTGTTTTTTAGACTTTAGGTCAATGTTTCTTAGTGTAGTCCAAGTACCACTACTTGTACATAGTCTCCCTTTAGTGGTGAGAGAAAGAATCACTGGCATAGTACAGTTCAGTTATATTTAAGTTTTACGTTCCACACATTTACATTTAATCTAATTTATTTCAGTAAATTTTGGGGGTTTTCTCATATTAAGGCAGTGGTTGATGTTCAAACTGTTCATAAGTACTTTTTAGGAACTGTATTAATTAATGTTGGTCATGATAATGGGACTTGGAGAGCTGCAGTGAAGTATTTTATCGGAAACTTCAAGAAGCACTTATTCAGCAGACTGAAAATACCACTTGCGGTGCAAGTGACTTTTTGGCCATCCATGATGGATTTCCCATCCCAGCAACAGTCTGGTGTGTCTTTTTGTGCGCGTCTCAGGCTTCTGCCACCTGAACCTTCCGGCGTCTCAGTTCCCCCGAGGGTTCGCCTTCGACTGCGACAACTTGAACTTCCCCACCGAGCAGCTCTGCTTCCTGGGCCTTATCTCCATGATTGATCCGCCACGCGCTGCCGTACCCGACGCTTTGGGTAAATGCCGCTCGGCTGGCATCAAGGTAATTGTTTTTTGTCTTCTGTCGAAAGGAAAGCCGTCTTCCTGTGGCGTCATTTAAATACTGATGAGAAGTGTGATCAACTCTTGAAAGGCTCCCTAGAGACTTGGGGCCTGTCAAATAATATACATATAATACAATACAATACAATACAATACATGCTGATTTATATAGCGCTTTCACAACAGCGCCAGCTGTAACAAAGCGCTTAACAAAGCAGTTAACATAAAGTAAAATAATATACATATAGATGCGTTCATTTCATTACTTTTGTGGGGTAGCATGCGGAATGCAAATAAACGTGTGGGTGGATGACACATGTTGCATTTAAAGCTCAAGCATCGAAGATTTTCCTCACAGTTTGAGGCCTTTCTGTGATGTTGCTGAAAATGAAAGTGAAGCGTGTCACCAGGTTTCCTCCGCGGGTGTTCTACTACGGCAACGCTTTGTAGGCCCCGGTCGGCGCGTTATCGTGACGGACGGCAAGTGTTGATATCTGTGTGAACGACTGCCTGTGGAGGAAGCAGACCACAGTCATACTCCCAAAAATGACAATATACCACCTCCCTTTGATGATTGGAACGGCAGGGTCAATTCCTTTGTTTTTGTCATATACCGAAGACATTTGCGTTTCAGATCAAAGGTGAATATGTGACAATATTTGAGAATTCCAGCTTTTATTTCATGCTATTGACATTTGGATGCGTTCAAGAACTCGAGACAGAGCATCTTTCTTTTGAAGCCACCCGCTTTTCAAAAGAGCAAACATATTGGAATGGATATTATCGAATTCAGTTAAAGAAAATAACATTTACTATTAGGTGGTATAACCCTTATAATAATGCATCAAGCCTGCCCTCCCCTCCCTCCCCTCCCTCCTCATTGACTTCATCAGACTTTTGCATTCTTCATTTGAAATGCTTTTCCAGACCTTTATGAAAGCCTGAAAGAGGCTTCTTGTTTGTTTCTGGGGCTTCCTCCCTTCACTCTTCTGTTCAGGAGGACAACTGCATGCTCTATTGGGTTCTGGTCTGGTGATTGACTTGGACAGTCTGAAGACCTTTGTAAAACCTCATCCAGAGCATCAAACGACTTTTAGGCTTGTCCCTAAACCGCAAAGAGGAAGCTAAAAAATACCCAACAGACATTAAGTCATGCCGTTTTGTTTATGATTAAAACCCACTGCTTACCTCCCAACTCCTCACAAAATTCTGAATGATCACGAACCCACAACATACATCATACCCGACGCTGTTGCGACAGCCCTCCGTTTGTTCACGGCGCAGCTTTGGCCACACATCAGTCATTTCTCAACAAAGCACTTGTACTGCTAACAGCTCCATTCTTGTCAATTGAGATGAGCGATGTGCCCTGAAGGCATCATGCCGCATCAGTTGTACGCGATGGAGTCAAGTTAAGTAATGCTTGGTCCCCTTCTCTTCATTCTCTACATTCTACCCCTCGGCCAAATCATTCGCCATCATGGTCTACAGTTCCACTGCTACGCTGATGACGTCCAACTGTATATATCCACCAAATCATTCACTCCAACAACCCACTCCACCCTGTCAAACTGTCTTACAGATATCAAGTCCTGGATGCAAACAAACTTTCTCACTCTTAACTGCACTAAATCTCAACTGCTAATAATCGGTCCTAGGTCCCTCACCCAAACAACCTCCAACTTTAGCCTCACATTTGACAACTGCACCCTGTTCCCCTCCTCTCACTGTCGCAACCTCGGTGTCCTTTTGATAACAACCTCTCTTTCGACCAACACATCACTCAAATCACCAAAACTGCTTTCTTCCACCTCAAAAACATTTCTCGTCTCCGCCCTTCACTTTCTTTCAATGCGGCTCAAACCCTCATCCACGCCTTCATCACCTCCCGCCTTGACTACTGCAATAGTATTCTCTATGGTACAACCTCCAAACTCCTCAATAAACTACAGTACATCCAAAATGCCGCCGCCCGCCTACTCACCCACACCCGCACTCATGATCACATCACCCCCGTCCTTAAAAACCTCCACTGGCTCCCCGTTCCCCAGCGTATTCAATTTAAACTCCTCCTTCTCACCTATAAAACCCTTCACAATCAGGCCCCCTCCTACCTTTCTGACCTTCTTTACCAATACACTCCCTCCCGCAACCTCCGCTCCTTAAACACAAACCTCCTCGTCATCCCCGCGACCAAGCTCAAGACCTGGGGGGACTGAGCATTCTCTGTCGCTGCCCCTACCCTCTGGAATGCCCTACCACAACACATCCGTAACTGTACTGACCTCCAATCCTTCAAATCCTCTCTTAAAACTCATCTGTTCCGCAATGCTTTTATCACATTTTAATCTCTTTTACCCATTATTGCTTTTTGTTCATCTAAATGTGCTTTTGTAAACTATGTATGCTTGTTTTAAGTGCACACTTTTGTCCTGTGTTTTAAGCTCTTGTGTTTTAAGCTCTTGTAAAGTGTCTTTGAGTATGATGAAAAGCGCTTTCAAATAAAATGTATTATTATTATTATTATTAATGCTGTGACAATGATGTGCGCTCAGGTGATCATGGTCACCGGCGACCACCCAATCACGGCCAAGGCCATCGCCCAGGGGGTGGGCATCATCTCCGAGGGGAACGAGACGGTAGAGGACATCGCCGAGCGCCTCAACATCCCGCTCAACCAAGTGAACCCCAGGTATGCTGTTTTTTTGTTTTGTCTCCAGGGCGCCATGGCTGTATTTGGAGTTTTTCAAGACGTGTCATAGTTTGGCTGATATATATATATATATATATATATATATATATATATATATATATATATATATATATATATATATATATATATATATATATATATTGTTTTGACTTGCAATCCATTTTATTCAATATTATTGTCAAGAAATGTTTTACTTGACTTTCCCTTGAAATTACATTTTTGTGTTTCGACATGTGAAATGTCACAATTTCAACTCTACCCACTTTGATCTTTTCTTCAATTCTGTGCATACATTTTGGCTTGCTTTTGTCCCTGCTCCTTTCGAGGGCACAAAGCAAGGAACAGAAAACTGTATAGGTCAGAGAAACTGCAATTTTGATTGGTGGAATGGGCTAAAATGTTAAGTTTGACTGATGAAACGGAATAAAGTGACAGGAAGTCAATCAAGTACAAATAGCATATGTTGCATAAGAACTACTGTACCACACAATGGATTCATACTCTACAAAATAAACTTGCCTCGCTATACATGTGTGTCACAGCCCTCTTTGCCTTGTTTTCTCCTCCCAGAGACGCCAAGGCCTGCGTGGTTCACGGTTCGGACCTGAAGCACATGAGCTCAGAGTACCTGGACGACGTGCTGAAAAACCACACCGAGATTGTGTTCGCTCGCACTTCGCCCCAGCAGAAGCTCATCATTGTGGAGGGATGCCAGAGACAGGTCGGAGCGAGCATAAATATCCATATAACTTAGTGCATTTTGTATTCAACGTCAGAGGAAAACACAAAATCTTTATTCAGACTGTGTGTGTGTGTGTGTGTGTGTGTGTGTGTGTGTGTGTGTGTGTGTGTGTGTGTGTGTGTGTGTGCGGCGTGTGTGTGTGTGTTTATTTGTCCTTCAAGAAACCATATTTTTGCTTGAAGTCTCAATGTGTGTGCATGTGCGCAGAGGTATTCCTGTCCATTTGTACTTGTTGAGACCATGTTTTGTGTCAGGGCCCAACCCAAATGTGTGCGTGTACACGTGTAAGTGCTCTTGCTCATGTGTTCTTATGGACTGTGTGTTAATGTTCTTGTGCATGTGTCCTTAAGGAATATTGTGCGAGTGTGGGTTTGTGTGGTAAGAATGTTCATGTTCATGCACATGTGTAATTATGCAGTGTGCCAATGTGTTTGTTTTTTGTTCATCTATTTGTGTGTCTCCATGTGTGTGTATACGTGTTTTAGTCCATGAATATTCATGGCGAATATATTTTAAGATCCACATAGATCGACATGAGATATTCATAAGGATCAGACTGTGTGTGCGTGTGTGTTAAGGAGCTTGAATGTTGTCGTCTTTGGAAAGCATGTGGCTGCACACCAATGTGACCATTCAATGTAAGAAAGTGCGTGTGCGTGTGCGTGTGTGTGTGTGTGTGTGTTTTGAATGCACTTGATTGTCTAAACTGGGCATTGCGAATGAAAACGTGTGTGTGTGCGTGCGTGCGTGTGTGTGTGCGTGCCTATTATTTTAGGTCCTCGTCTTATTGTGAGAATGTGTGTTGGCAGTAATGAATGGCTGGTTGAACATAATTGTGTACGTGTTATGTTTTTAATCTATGCCTGTGGCATCTGTGCACAGCCACACTTGAGGTCAAGCTCCAATTCCCCTCTGGACTTGCTCTCACTGTGCCCACTGAATGATTACGACTCAATTCCATTCCTCATTTAATCTCCCCCGAGACTCTCTCGAAAAGACGTTATTAAGAGGAAAGTGTGGGGGTTTAAATCATGCCACTTATCTCACTCTTCTTGGCACTTTTTCCGTCATCTGGGGGCGCACAGGGGGCCATTGTGGCCGTGACGGGTGATGGCGTCAACGACTCGCCAGCCCTGAAAAAAGCCGACATCGGCATCGCCATGGGGATCGCTGGCTCAGATGTATCCAAGCAGGCGGCTGACATGATCCTGCTGGACGACAACTTTGCCTCCATTGTCACCGGCGTGGAGGAGGGTGAGTGATGGCAAGGCCAGGAAGTGACTCATGGGAAAGGGTTGATGGCCTTATTTCATTAAAAAATACATAAATAAAAAACTTTTCACAGTTCAACACCAAATTTCATGCAATCCCTGAAAACCTCTCAAGGACCAATACATAACATTTGACTAGAAGTCCACCATTTTGGTTTGAAGCAGTCATCTCACACTATCAAACCACCAGGAGAGTTGGAAAAACAATTGTCCCTGGCCATGAGCATTTTGGACCGAAACAGAATGTTGTGTACCTGTCTATCATAACACGGAGCTTAAAATCTCAAGAATCCATGCTTAAAATTGATTTTGTTTTTTTGGTGAAGCAGTCATTTTGCATTTAGTCGCAGTCCTTGAGAAGTTTTAAACAAATAACCCCCTGACGGGAGTGTCTTCAATCAGCACAAAATTGGGTGCTCAGATTTACCATACCAGGATGCATGAAAAAGTCTCAAGAGTCCGTGCATAGAACAGGAAGTTGACCATTTTGGTTTCAAGCATTCCATTCACATTGTCGTACCCAGTGCATCTGGAGAGCAGGGGTGCCCAACCTTTTTTGACCGAAGATCTACTTTTCGATCAACCAACAATCCTGCGATCGACTCGTTCCCGCACACGCACGCATACGCACGCATTTACACACGCATGCCATCATGAGCAACAGCCATAATGGGGAGCCACTAGGGCGGCGCTAAAGAGCACGCGGCTCTGTAGCCGCGGGTTGCCGACCCCCGATCTATCATAACAGGACGCATGAAAAAGTCTCAAGGACCCACGCTCCAAAAGTGAATGCAAAGCTTTTCGGTTCCAAGCAGACATTTTTGGCAAAATCCAGCGTTGGGACTTCCTCCCAGCAAGCTTGGGTAATTGTGCCCACTAGTGAAACAGATATACGAGACCAGGTGATGACCACATGAGTGGCCTACCGGCCTGGTCTAAAAATTGTTCAGCAGTGACGGGACATCGTGGTTTCCTAGGAACATGATGGTTTTAAAATGTAAACAGTTGTCGAGATTTTTGCAAATAATGTTGCATATTGATATTTATCTGTTAAATGATTGTTGGCAATTACTGTGAGAAGTCATTGAAATGATCAGCGTCTTCACACAGATGAATATAAAAATTATGCACAACATCTCATTCATGGTAATTTGAGCAAAGTTATTTCAAGTGTGTATCAAACTGTTCCTTGGCCCTTCGCATTAATCAGTAGCTAAGACGTAGCTCTCGGTTTCAAAAGTTTGACCCTTGCACCCGACAGATGGGCGATGGTAAATTGCGAAGTATTTTAGCCTACACCGTAGGATGTGGGTGTAGCCTTTGACACCAGTTTCACGAATCAACATTAAATTTTGTGTGGGTTGTAAACGTTGCAGTTTTAGCTTCTAAAACTGTGCATGAAAACATGCCGACTGAGTGAGCTAACACAGAGGTTTTCCGAAAGTCACAATAGCGAAACGCTTCTCCAGTGTATTAAAAAAAAAAGATCCCAGATGGCGCAGGGATGTGTTGCATGAGCACAGAGCTTGCATATTTATGATCAGGACTCACACACAGAGGGGACTTTATGCAAACAACAATATAAAGAGCTTTTGAAAGGAGAAGGGGGCTGAGACTTTCCACAGGAGACTGGCGTTTAATCCAAAGTGGCGGCGGCTGCGGCTAATAAAGTCACCCACTCTGGAGGCAGACGCTGTGCATTTTCAATTTACTTCGAGTCTCTAACACTGGGAAAAAGAAAATCCCGACGTTATTGCAAGGGTTGTTATCCCACACTGATGTCTTTATCGCTGCAGGGCGGCTCATCTTCGACAACCTGAAGAAGTCCATCGCGTACACGCTGACCAGCAACATCCCCGAGATCTCGCCCTTCCTGCTCTGTATCCTCGCTGGCGTTCCCCTTCCGCTGGGAACGGTCACCATCCTCTGCATCGACTTGGGCACGGACATAGTGAGTGGCGGGAACATCATCAGAATAATAATGAAGTATGCAAGCAGTGGAGAACAGGACCCCAGCTTATTTGTATGACATGCTTCATGTGCACGACAATCCCAAATGCTTTACATTAAACATGAAAAGAAGTACAGAGAGAGACACATATTTCGACGTTTCAAAAATAATCCAAAATACTGTAATTAGATTAAAATGATTCAAACCAAGCATCGATCAGGGGTGACCATCACGTCGATCACGATCGACGGGTAGCTCGCGGGCTGGTCCCAAGACGATCGGGAGGGGTGTTTGTGCATGTTAGTAATATTTATTTTTGGTGTTGATGCACACTGCACCCTAATCAACCTATCAGTCTCACTTTCACAAAAAGTATTTAAAAAATAAAATAAAGCGGGTCACCTTTAACCTACAGTGGCGAGTGACCTGCGTCACCGGAAGTTGTTAACGCTCAGGAGTCTGCAATTGCAGCTTGTGATCAGAGCTGTTGCGATTTTATTATTATTTTCATTATTATTATTATTATTATCATCAGTCAAAGTTCGTTTTGTGTACAATTCACTGATTGCACTCGCAAATAATGGCAATCTGGAGGGCCGAGAGAAGCATTTTAAAACGGTATGCGTGAGCCACAATAGTTAACAACAGGCTGCAAAAGTGCGTCGCAAGACTCGCGTCAGGTCTCCAACTAAGGTAGGTAAAGGGTCGATCGCGGGAGGTTGGTTGATTGAAAAGTAGATCTTTGGTCCAAAAGGTTTGGGGCACACCTGGTCTAGATTAATCAAGACAAATACCACGATTTCACCTTGAGAATACTTGCTTCCATTTGGGGCTTATTTGGGCGAATTCCATAGTAGCAGTATGACACAGTATTAGCCCTGGAATTTGCCCAAAGTAGTTCGAACCACAATGGCCAACTTCCTGTTCATCTCCTAGCATGGGTCCTTGAGACTTTTTTTTGTCTGTTCTGTTATGATACACGTCCAACCAATTTTGTGTGGATCGGAGAAAGCGGTGTCCAAGGGTAAGTTCTTTGAGCTTTCCAAGAGTTGCGACTGAGACCAAAAACTCCATTTAATTCTTAGCATGAGTCATTGATTCTTTTTTTGGGGGGTGCGGGGGGCGTCCTGTTATGCATAACACAGAGTTGTTGGCTAACTTTTTTACATTTTCAAGGAAGCATTACTGAGTGAATTTCAGAGCATGGTATTTTAGACCCCTAAAACACAATTTATCACCAGATTAGATGCACTTTAAAGGTGATCAATTTGTTGGAAGACAAATGACAAACGGCCACCACAGAATGAAAAATTGTCACCGAAAAGACAGCTAAGAACAGTCAGTCCAGTTTAGACTCAAAACTAATTCATGCCGACTTGATGAATTTAGTCGACAGTACAATCCAGACATATCCAGCAAAAAGACAACGTAATTTATATAAGTGTAATCTGTCGGACGTGAAATACTCTTTTGAATGAAAAAGTTTGACATCTCCAAGGCAGAATCAAATGCAGATTAATGAATGGTCGTGACTTGTCTGTGATTCACTCCTTCTTGTGTCTCTTTTGTCTGCTGGTGACGGCTTACGACCTGCAGACACGTGGCGTGCCGCTGCCGACGTTCTCTGGTGACGTTGACAGGGGAAGCACAATGGAGGATGAATGAAGTGTTTTAAATGTGAAAGCTGAGCGTCAAGCGCTCACTTAGTTCCTGTTGTCACTAATCGGGGTCTTGCAGAGCTTGCTACTCATCTATCCCACTGACAGGCAACTTTTTTTTTTAAACCTTCAGGGTGCTCATATTCCAATGAGACAAGAGTTAGCATTGCTTCAGTGCAGGCCCATTGGATCCCATGAACCTGCGCTGTCACGCTAGATTTACCATTGCCAAATGCCTGCATGGCGCTAACGGCTAGGGTTGTACAGACTAGTTGTTTGACAGCGCCGATGTTGACAAGTTGCTTATTCCATGTTTTAGCTGGAGGAGGAGCAGGAGATAAGTATGCGAAATGAAATTTGTCCATCACCTTCATAGATTTCAGTTGACTCAGATTTCTGTAGCTTTGGTGAGTGAAGGAAAAGCAATACAGGGGAAATAAGCCAGACTCGAGACAGATCATGAACAACTTTTTGGAAAGCACTATCAATGTGGAAGGACAGCAGGGAATCATTCCACTGGACACGGAGGTTTGCGATTATTTTTTTCCTCAGCTTACCTTTATGGGTTAGCTCTGTGCTCCCTCTTACGAGCTCCAGTTAGGAGGCGAGCAGAAGCATTTTGGACCAACTGGAGAGGCTTGAGAGAGGACTGTCTGACTCCAAAATAAAGTGCATTACAGTCATCCAGCTGAAATGTAACAAAGACATGTATTGCTTTTTCTTAGTGCTGTTGAGAAAGGAGAGGTTTTACCTTAGCCAACTGCCCAAGATGGAAAAAATCTCAATTCAACAACAGCAAAAAATTTGCCGGTTAAATTTCATTCACTGTCTAAGTTAAAACCCAAGTTGGAGACTGTTGGCTTTGGATAAGACCCAAATCAAATATTTATAAGGGATGTTACTGGGACCAAACACAAAACTTCCAAACATTAACTTCAGTTTTATTTTAAGTAAAATTGAAGAAGTTAATTGCCATCCAGGCATTGATTTTCTCTAGGCAGGCCAAAATGCCCTTGTTGAGAGAGCGTACGTTTTGCTAAGCGTGACATCGGTCTGACTGTCAACTGCATAGCAGTAATAGTCAAAAAATCATGATTTCTTTAGATGAAACCCAGGGGCAGCAAATGCAATGAAAACAGCAGGGGCCCCCAAATTGAACCTTGTGGAATGCCATACGTCAATGGGGTAGAGCGGTACTCAGAGCAACCTAGGCTAACACAAAAAGTCTGTCTGCCAAGTCGGATCTAAACCACTCTACAGCCTCTAGTGTTAAGTTTTATGCCCAACATACGGAAGCCAGAAAAAGGGGAGGCTGTTTTTAATGGGGGTTTTTGGTGATAATTCTGTCTTTGAAGCAAGTTTCACTTAGGAGCATGACATTGGGTTGACATATCTATCATAATAGGATGCACAAAAAAGGACTCGTGCCAGGGATTAAACACAAAGTAAACTATTAACAATAATAATACATTTTATTTATAAGCGCCTTTCAAGACACCCAAGAGCCATTTTGTACTCAGTTGAACCCACTGGAGTGTTAACAAAGTGAAAAAAAATTGTCTTACACCAGTTTCACTGATCACGACAACATTTTCTGGTCATGTCTATTATAATAGTATGAGTGGAACAATCGCAAGAACCCATTCCAGAAATTGAACAGAAAGTCTGACATTTTGGTTTGAAGCAATTCAGGTAAATTCCAGGGCTTAACAAATCCCTCTTTATTTAGAGCCAGGGGTTTTTTTTTGCACTCATTTCATTTTTCTAAGACATAAACTAAAAATTGTATTCGTTAAATTGATTTAATCTATAAAACTACAAAAATCCATCAATTTAGTCACCAACCAATCTGTCTCGAACCCCCCCCCCAAAAAAAAACTAATAGCTAACGATGTTTTTGGGGCAGGAAATACAAATGTCAAAGTAAAATTGACCTATTAACATAATAATTTAGTTGTGGCCTTGTTGTCGTTGGCCATAGATGTAGTCAATTTAAGAATCCTACTTTTAATTACCCTGTTATTAAAGTAACATAATTCAGAGGCAGCATTATTGTATCTTAATTCATGACTTTGAAACGCCAGAAACTACTAGTAGTAACTCAGCTGTCATGTAATCAAACGGTAGCTTGTCAAAGATGACCTTGTTGGTTTCTCGCAGCAGGACATTTTGTTCTTGTTGATCAATATTTGTCCAGCTGTCTCCAGATCAAAGTCCCGTTCTGACAGGAGTGAAGTTTGAAAAGCAGCTAAATTGTGTTTTGCATTAAAAAGAAAACAGGAACATAAAAAAATAAAAATAAACCGCTCGCCTTCAAAGTAAGATGTCGGCATGTCTCGGCGAGAACTGCTGGCGGTGTGAAACAGCTGGATGTCGGCTTTGAAGAATTGCAGGCGCGGAAGATCTACCACCAATTACAAGAAGTGAAGCGAACACGTTATATTTGGCGAGTCACGTCTTATCGGACAAGTAAATGAGCGCCACCTCTTCGCTTTGAGACACCGTTTAAAAGAGAAAAATATCAGCCAGTCAGCATGGTATGATTGTTTTTATTATTTTTAATGAATGATAACGTCAGACAATGCTAAGAAAAAAATTAATAACTTTGTATGGATGGACCTGAGGATGCTTCAGAATAGCTCACGGGGGTAATTAAAATCTACGAATCAGTGAGTCTGTGTGACTGTATTCATGTTGCGAAAAGTATTTTTGGTGAACAGATGGTGCTTGAGGAGTTTATTTTTATTTTTTTCGGAAGGGGGGTGAGGAGTGTTCATAGAAGCAACATCACAGACATTAGTGGAGAGGTTCCATTCGCGCGGGTGTACTATACAGTACAGTACCCACGTCTTATGGCGATTTCAATATCTCGATTATAAAAAAAAAAAAGTGTCAGGTAAATTGCGGTGGAAAAAACAAAACAGAGTTGCTCCTTTAGTGTTTGTTAGGGAATAGCTGATCCCATTTTGACACATATGGGCCTTGGCATTCTTACTCAGCCCCTACCCCAAATTATCAAATTCATTCTGAGATATTTTGGCTCTCATAGAATTTCATTGCTCAGTGTGGTTGTTTGTTTTTGTTTTTTTGCTATATACATTTGGAATAATAAGCCATGCTGCTGGGCCGGAGATTTTGCTGCATTTTTGTTGTTTTTTAAAAAAAAATGAGGTTATTGTGTAAGATTTAAAAAAGTTGCAAGCCTGAAAAGCTGTTAATTTTCATAAACTCTTATAGTCATTTAAACAAGATTAAGTGCTGGAATTTGTATAATTCAAAATTTTGACAGCAATATTTTGGAATATTGGTTATCGGCCCGGTGGTTGAGTGGTTAGTGCGTCGACCTCACAGTTTCGATTCCAGCTCCGGCCTTCCTGTGTGGGGTTTGAGTGTTCTCCCCGTGCCTGCGTGGGTTTTCTCCAGGTAGTTCGGTTTCCTCCCACATTCCAAAAACATACATTTTGCAGGATTTCAAAGGCGTATTTACCTGGGAAATATTGGTCGAATTCGAACAGTAACAAGTCTAATATTTTGGTTGAAAAGTACATGGTAGTGTTTTCATGTAAAAGAGGCAATGCTTGTCTCCGTTTGGATTCCAACTTTAGTGGTTGCTCCTCTGTATGGGTGAGAACATGTCAGCTGCAAAAAGAACAACTTGGCACATCTGCCAGGGTGTTAGCAGTTTGTCAACATCTTTCCGTTCAATTCTGCGGGGCTGCGACGGCCCAATCGAGCCGTCGCCGGTGACAAGCAACACCCCCGGATGTTATTTTTAGCTTCCTCTGGCAAGATGCTCATCAAAGTGCGTAGTCTGGCCCGCACTCCAATTTGAGAAAAAAAAAAGATCATCATCTGTCAATGTTTTTTATTTTTTATTTTTTTTAGGGGGTTTGAATTGCTTAATCAATTTGAGCCCTCATTTTCATCTCTTTTATACACAATTATTGGAATCATTAGTCATTCATTAAAAACAATAGTCCTCCCAAAATTATTTCTAATCTCACTACCGGTATTTGGTTTCCCTTGGAACAGTGATTCTCAAAATGTGGGGTGTGAAAGAATAAAAAAATGAAATGAAATTAAAATATCCTACATTTAAAATATGAAATCAGATATCAGAATGAAGCTTCTAGCTGTAAATGATCTTTTTTTTAAACTTTTTTTAATATCCTTTTTTTTAATACTTCCCATCCACATACATTTTCAAGAACAGTGCAGTAGTTGTATTTAAGTATAGTAAATGTGCTTTTCTGTGTTATTTTTGGTCTGTATTTTAACTCTTTAAATGCCGTCAACTGGAATCCCAAGGAGGAGTGATTGACATCAACTGTTTTATTTATTTTTTTATGGGAAAGGGCAGAGAAAAGTCTCATCATTTATATTATGGAATTCAGTGTGCCGCATTCAAAATAGAAAAACAAAATCTGGTAAACGTGAATGTTAGAGCATCGAGGTCGGGGGGTGAGTCATCAAAGTGGATTTGTTGCACGCCCTTTTGTGTCTACCTTAAATCCACCTAAAGGCGCGGAGATTTCCTGTGTGCCGTTGAATATATTGTGTGCTGACAGGAGCTCAGTATCGTTTATTACACGCACTTTTTTTGCCCTTTTGATGTACAACTGAAATGAAGAGCATGTAAGAAAAATGAACTTTGCAGAAAATGTTTTTTGTTTAATGTACAAGATTTTTTAAGAGCAGGGAGTGTCTTCAAAGGACCACATCTGATTACCGGTATTATTTTTTTAAATGACACATAATTTACAGATTAAATAATTTTGAAAAAAAAAAGATCAATACTACTAACATTAAAATATTAAATGTATTTGTAACTTTATTTTTCTGATATATATTTTTTTGATTATTTACAGTAATGATCCAATGCTAAATACCTATGCATTTTTTCATTGTACCTGTAGATAATGAAGACAAAATCTAACATTCTTTAATTTTTGGTTTTAATTTTCTTGAAGGTAAATTAATTTATTTGATGAAAAGAGTTTGCATGTTCTCCCCGGGCCTGCATGGATTTTCTCCGGGTACTCCGGTTTCCTCCCACATTCCAAAAACATGCATGGCAGGCTGATTGAATACTCTAAATTGTCCCTAGGTGTGGGTGTGGGCGTGCATGGTTGTTCGTCTCTGTGTGCCCTGCGATTGGCTGGCAACCAATTCGGGGTGTCCCCCGCCTACTGCCCGAAGACAGCTGGGATAGGCTCCAGCACCCCCGCGACCCTAGTGAGGATAAAGCGGTTCGGAAGATGAATGAATGAATGAATGAATAAATTTGTTTTATTTACAAAACAGTAAATGAACCAATTAAATCATACGAATCCAAAAATGTCAAATGCACATGTACATTATTTATTGTACTGTTTTATTTTCATATTTGCAGTGAATTAACTAATTAATCAAATTAAATGTAATGATTTCATTGTATTAAAATAAACTGATAAACAATTTTTTCAATACTTTTAATGAAAATTGTACATGTACATGTCCTAATGAAATGAAACAATTACAGTAGTACCACTACTACTAGTACTGTTGTAGTAATAATGCCTAAAAAGCCTTTTCCCCTTTTCTCTCTCCAGGTTCCTGCCATCTCATTGGCCTACGAGACAGCAGAGATCGACATTATGAAACGACAGCCCAGGAACCCCAAAACGGACAAGCTGGTCAATGACCGACTCATCAGCATGGCCTACGGACAGATAGGTGCGTACAAATGGCGGCTGTCAATGACCATCATAGCTTAGCCACAATCATTTCAGCGCTACTTTGTTCATTTTTGACAAAAGCGTTTTATCCTCAAGGCCTCCTAGCATATCCACGATGAATGGGTTTGTCAACAGTGCATTGCTAAGTGCAGTGTGAAAAGGCCTCAACTCACATTCACAACGCAAGTCACAGAACATCAACATTCAAATGTTTTTTCTTTTTTTTTTTCTCGAAAAGAACATTTGATGAAGACCATGTGGCGGCTAACCGTTTGGTAAGATAGCGGCTAGCTGGGAGAAGCTAATACAGTACTGTAGTCCCAAGATCCACTTCATAGTCCAAAAGATATGAGGCTGTATTTGCTACTACAACAAAGTATTGCGCAGAGGCCGACCAATATATTGCGATGTGTTCATTTTTTAACTTATAAATACATTGCCAAAAAATCTGCAAAACATTTTGACTTTATTAGGGATGGGATTTGAAAACTGGTACTTGGTAATTGGATTCCTCTGTTCAAGGTTGGACATATAAATGAAAGGGAAAAAAAGTGCATCATTTAATTTGCTTACTAATTAAAAATTGCTAAGATAATCGATAGCAATGGGATTGACAAACAATATCAGTACTGAAATTGGAAGTCAGTATTTATTAAGTAGCTCAATTTACTATCTTTCATATTCATTCATGGTTCATTTACGTTTAGTTTTGCATAAGACTAACTTAGAAAACCAAATATTTATGTATAACAAATCTGATACAGTTTATGGTACAGAGGAATGTATTGCTCATGTTAAAAATACATGGGAAGAGGAAGTAGAAAAATATACTGTAATTGCATTTTAAATCAGTCGTAATATTGGGGGCCATCACAATTCCATTATTTTTCAAAATGGCTGAGCCCTACTTTGGAGTGTGGCTCTCACATAAAATGTGTAAAAAACACAAACAAAACAAACAAACAGAAGCCTTCTGATATATGGAAAACTTCATCACCTGACGTCCACGTGAAGATGGATCAATGCCACACCATCAATAAAATTCCTAACAATCAAACGCGGGGGAACTTGATCTTCTCTGTTGACATTTACACCAAATTGAGCGTGGCCAATGTGACCGTATCCCACTTAATCTTGGTCACGCGTACACCGGTCGGCTGCAGCCTCCCTTTCCTCTCCAATGCTGCCTTTTATCTTTCCACTGGCTTGATACACAGTAGATGGCGAGGGATGAGCGCCAAAATCAAAGGCTGGCAACATCTCACAGGCTTTTTTAAAATGGGTCAAAAGATGACAGGGTGCCACTGGATGGCGTACGGTTTGTCGCCAATCTCGAGTGACGCCAGGCAAACGACATCGCCCAACAATATCGCGCCGCCTCTTCCAGCAGTTAAAGTCTGTCGACGTAAAAACACTGAAGATTAATAACTGGGCCGCCTGGAGTGGACTCTTAAAAAAACATGTCCATCACATTAGCCCGGATTGAAATTAAAAGTGGTTATTGGCTTTTTTTTGTGCTGTCCCAAGATTGCCTGTGATCATTTATTACAATATTCGGTGATGGATGCCCAATAGGAGAGGGGAAAAAAAGCCTTAAGGGGGTGGGGGGATAGTCAGCAACATTAAATGGGATGACGCTACATGACGCAGTGGATACCACACAATTGTAATACAGTGCAATACAATACATCTTTTATGAAAGCATCACTAATATATGAAGATGTGCATATGAACAAAAAAGCAGCGAGAATAGTCAGTAGCATTGCGTGCGACTATAAATGGATCCAATATATAATTCCCAGACACATGCATGCTGTTGTGAATGAAACCAGCAAGAGTGCAGTATACTTCGGTATAAGATTTTTTGGTTTTTTTCCCCCAAGATGGCGCCCGAGTAGGCAGCCTTCAGCAAGTGCTCTTCAAGAGCCTTGCTTTTTTTCTTCTTTTTTGTTGTTTTTGTCTTTTTGTTTTGTCACGTTTGTTGTTTCGTCGTGTGGACCTGATGTGGACGGTTTTCAGCCTTTTTGGCCACGACATTCATCAAAGGAGAAGAATCTGTACTTGGTGGTGGCGCCTTCTCGGCAGCACGCCTGTACCAGCACAGATTTTGTTTGGGAGGAATGTTGGCGCCATTGACTGTCGGTGCTGGACAGCCCTGGGGAACTTGTGTTTTTTGCGCCTGTAATGGGCAGCATTTTTCACAGCCCCGTTTTGTTCAGTGGAGATGTCGGCGCTGTTGGACAGTCTGCGTTGGTGCGGCTGGATGGATGTCTGCTGAAGTTGAGGATGAGGAGAGAGGAGCGTCGGCGCAGAACGCCGATGCGCATTTGGAACTGAGAGTCACCACTTGGATTTGGAATGGATTGGCATGGGACAGGAGAAGTGAACCAATCTCTTTTTTCGTCCATGGATGCTACAGCTTCTTGTTGACTTTGAAACTTAGCTTGTAGCTGAGGTGTGCACATTTTGAGCATGACGTCTCTGATCCACTGGTGAAAGGACACTTTGATTCTCTCCTCTTTCATCTCAAACTGCTTTAAACAACAAAGCGTATGAGGGGAAAAGTGGTTAGGACTACACGACTGTCCGTGTTTTATGTTATGTGTTGTGTTTATCATTTTACTTTATGTTAACTGTTTTGTTAAGCGCTTTGTTACAGCTGCCGCTGTTGTGAAAGCGCTATATAAATCAGCATGTATTGTATTGTATTGTATTGTAAGATCTGAATGAATAAAGCCGCAGCAAGAATAGTCAGCGGCGCTGCTTACAGCAACGACGCATTGATGAATAAGTAATGGACAACTATGCCGTGGTAAATGCAACCAAAAAAGGCATACGATGAATTGTCAACAAATTCAAAAGGGCAGTAAAAAGAGTCAGGAGCACTGCATTCAAAGAACACACGTGGCTCATGTAGGTAGTTGCGAATGAAACCACCACTACACTATACTATATATACTGTATTCAAATGAGAATGAGGATCTAAAAAATACAATAACTTCATGTGATTTGAGAATGGAATCCGCAAAAGCGCACAACGGCTACAATGTTTCATCCATGGCTGAGGAAATGCTCCACTCACCCTGTTGCACCGCATTCCATTTTCTACACTTTGGGAAGATTTTAATGGGTTAAATGGAATCAGTTGATTACATTCTGTTCATTTCAATTATTCCCCTGCTTTTCATCACCGTGACGCCTGGAGAATTTTTTTTTTTTTTTTTATGCGCAGACTTTGTATTTAGTGCTCACTCACTCGCCGGCTGATGCTGGCGCCCGCTCCAGCGCCGGCGGTTTCCCCCTCAAATCACTTTGGTTAAGAGCGTCTGCCAAATGATGACATGAAAATGCATCAGTGCGCACTTTGATTAGGCTGACGAGCCGTGGACTGGCTCACTTCATTGGCCGCACCTGAAAAATCCAGACGCTAACATTTTGCTTTTACGCGGACAAAAATGTTGAGTGTGGATGTTTTGTGCTTTTAGTACACAGTAGTAGACAACTACATTGCCTCACAGTTGTGATATTGTGACCACATCATGTCTAGTTTTGCTCATTTTAGAAGATACTGTACTGTTTTTTAAAAACATAGAGATACTGTATATCATATGTATAAAATCCATCCATCCATTTTCTCATCCGCTTATCCTCACGAGGGTTGCGGGCATGCTGAAGCCTACACCAGCCATCATCGGGCAGTAGGCAGGGGAAACCCAAAGTGGTTACCAGCCATTCACAAGGCACACAACCATTCACACTCCCACTCACACCTCGGGGACAATTTAGAGTACTGTATTCCATTAACCTATAGTGCATGTTTTTGGAATGTGAGAAGAAACCGAAGTACCCAGAGAAAACCCACGCAGGCAAGGGGAGAAGATGATACTCAACACAGGAAGGCCCGAGCCGGAATCTAACCCTGCACCACTGCACTGCACTATTGAATGCATCTAACACAGTAGCACAGGTGTGCCCAGAATTTTCTTCCCTGAGATCTACTCTTCAAGCAACCCCAACCTTCTGCGATCGACCCGTTACCGCACATGTACGCATACACGCACGTGGGCTTCTGTACACGCGTGCATACGCGCTCAAACCATGATTTTTTAATGTATTTTTTTGGTGTGTTTACCACATGAACAACTGCAGTTAGATCTGTTTGTGTTTCGTCAGGTATGATTCAGGCTCTGGGCGGCTTTTTCACCTACTTTGTCATCTTGGCTGAGAATGGCTTCCTGCCGATGACGCTGCTTGGCATCCGCATCATCTGGGACGACCGCATGATCAATGACTTGGAGGACTTTTATGGGCAGCAGTGGGTGAGGAACACACACACACACACACACACACACACACACACACACACACACACACACATGATGCAACAGCATTCACAGTGTTCTCGGGCATCCTGCAGACGTACGAGCAGAGAAAGATTGTGGAGTTCACGTGCCACACGGGCTTCTTCATCAGCATTGTGGTGGTGCAGTGGGCCGACCTCATCATCTGCAAGACCAGAAGGAACTCGCTCTTCCAGCAGGGCATGAAGTGAGTGAAGTGAGGTCATGCTAAGATTGAAGTTCATTTAGTTGGACAACATTAGTTTCGATGATCGACTCGAAATTGAGTGGACACTCCACTTTGTATGCAGCTGTGATTGCTTTTTTAAGTGCTCTATAAAGTTGAGTTGAGTGAATTTGCCCTTTGCCACACCAGTGGGAAATTTGTTGTAACAGGGAAAAAAAGATCTCAAGGACCGATATTTTGAAATTGAATAGGAGGAAGGCCAATTTGGTTATGGTTAAAGGCCAGATCATACCGGGAAAAAATCTGCCTCTGAAGCCAGTTTCACAGATTGACAGGAAATTGGGTGGATGTGTCAAAAGTCTCAAGGACCTTTGCCCAGACTTGACCAAAGTCAGCCATTTTACAAGAACTGGAAGTTTCAGCACCCCAGTTGGGATGTTGCACCCCGTTGAAATGGAAGTTCTAGTTTTTGACCAAAGTTAAAGCCTTGGCGGAGACCTGCAGTCTTGTTGGATTAGAATGGATTCACTGATGTTGTGTTGTGATTATACGTCCACAGGAACAAGATCCTGATCTTTGGCCTGTTCGTTGAGACGGCACTGGCCGCATTCCTCTCTTACTGTCCCGGAATGGACATGGCCCTGCGCATGTACCCGCTCAGGTAGGCTACCCGTTTGAACATCCACCCACCCAACCGGGATTTTGCCTTTAACCTCCATTATCCCATCATTGTTGACTTTAAATGAAGCCGTCTTCCTCGTGATCCTCTTCCCCAGGATCGGCTGGTGGTTCTGCGCCTTCCCATACAGTCTTCTGATCTTCGTCTACGACGAAATTCGTAAATTAATTCTGCGGAGGAACCCCGGAGGTAAGTGCGGTTATTAGCGAGAGAGCGAGATTAAACGCGTTCCCGACCTCTTTGTCTTGTTCATAAACCAGCAGAAGAGTAAATTGCTTTGGACTCGCGTGTCGAGAGCCGCGAGTGGCAATTTTCCCGCGAGAGCGACTTCACAGCGTCTCTAGTCCCGGGTCACCCTTGTGATTTTGATCAGAATCATCTCGGAAAATAAACATACTGGCGTATCAAGAGATATTAGCAAGCAATCAGAAGGCCCTCTTGAAATGTCTTTGTTTTTGTTGTTGATTTTTCAGCCCCCCCGAAACCACTTTCACATCGCGACGTGAAATTTGGTCGGCATGTCTATTAGGAGTAGGGACACAATCTGATTAATCCAAGCCTGAAAACTCACTTAAAAGATAACATTTTTGTTTGAAGCTGTCATTTTTTTGGAGGACCCTCAAGTTTTCTAGCAATGTCTATCATGAGTGGACCCTCAAAAACAATTTTTAAACCTCCATGCCTGAAGAGCCTTTTGGCCATTTCTAGGGGTCCGTCAAATACAAACTCTCCCTAGGGATTTTTTTTCAATCATTACTTCACCTGAAAAAAAAGCTTAAAGCATTTATTAGGGACAGGAAGTCTGACATTTAGATTTGGTGGGGTGAGTGGGGGTGATTTTTTACAATGTGAAGAACTTTGAATTACACGGTCATGCATAAAAGCCCCATACAACTAGTTCGATTGATGGATTAAAACCTTGTATACTAGACACAGTGATGATGCAAAATTGTGAAAAATATTATTTTCCATAATTATATGTGGGTGAAGTATGACCGTGAAGTGTGAAGACTGCAAATGAAGAAACCCTGCCATTTTGGTTCAAGGGGCCTATTTCAGAATGACAGTGTCATGTTGGCCATTAGCAGGTGTTCTTTACAAACTTCTTGAATTATTTCCTCCGATTGCGACTGAATTGGAGTTACGTGTACTAGAAAGATGGGTGACGCTAAATTGCAAACACCGTGCGTTTTCGTCATTTCGTGGTGGCGAGCATGGCGGCGAAGTTTGACTCGGCACAGAAGACAAGAGGACAACTCCTTGCAGTTGCAACGTGGACTTTATTTGTGTGAGAATTTGATCACGTTGAAATTCCCATGCTACCACGTCAAGTGTCGTTTTGTCTGGAATCAAAAGTGCGAGACAAATAGTAATCAGCACAAATGCTGCGGCAGCCGCGGCATTGCATGCTGGGAGGATTATTCAGTACTCCGACACATACGTTCCTGGCCGGCCGAGGGTCTTCTCATGAATAAAATATGGGCTTCGTAATAACTCTCGAGTGACAATATTCGAGGCAATATCAATACAAAGTGAAAGTGCCGGCTATCCAAGTTGCAAGGAGAAAAGTAATGCAAATGATACAATTTGAATCGCTATAAAAATAAAAAGACTGAAAGGACGAGCCAGCTGATGCCGTTGCTGACAAGTACTTTTTAGACCGTGAATAAAAAAAATTGCTTGCAACCCGTGTCACTCATAAGGCGTAGAAAACTAAGTAGTGTGTTTCCGGTAACATGAAATTTCAGCATAGGGTCGGTAGGTCGGACGTTTTTTTTTAAATCTTTTTTTTTTGCTCCGTTGGCGGGCACTAGGACCATGCTTCTCACCCAGCAGGCATACGGTAGGGGGCGTGTTCGGGTGAATGTCTTTGGCGCAAACTGGTAATTGTTAGATCCACTTGTTGGCAGTCGTGGAATAAAGACGTGTTTTCCAGTCAATCGTGTGTGCTCCTTTCGACTGCCACATTGCCACACCCCCATCAAAAATGTAAACAAAATACCCATAAAACATAAACCAAGGAGACATTTTTACTATTATTGAAACCCCCGCTCGCCGCCAAAGGCTGGGTGTCTCGTTACCTCTGCGTCCCACGTCCTAGACGGCCCGTGGTGTTCGTCAAATAGTTCGCTGAATCCTTTCGATTGGATGCTATTTTCTTAAGATTATGGTGCGAGCATGCGACTGCGACACACAAAACGCGGGTTAAACTGTTGTCGGAGATCGTGGCCGCCGCCACGATTCAATGTTGTTGACAGACGACAGGGCAAACCACGCGCACGCTCAACGTGAATATCGCGAGAGTTTGCACCGATGTGAACGCCCTAAATTCATCTTTCCTTTTATTATTTATAATTTTGTCTGTGGTTTTATTGTTCTTGTTTTGATTGTAAAGCGTCCTTGAGTGTTTTGAAAGGCGCTTATAAATGAAATGTATTATTATTATTATTATTTGTGGCATGTTATAACCACAGCCACAGGGTCAGTTTACAACGGCGTGACGTCACGGCCGTAAAGTGTTCATATAAAAAGGTGACGACTGACAATAAACGGCAGTGAGCACAGAGCCAGACTCCCCGCGTTTTATTAAACACAACAATGGCAACGAAGATGGAGCTTCCACTCTCGCCTCT
The DNA here is from genome assembly GCA_026261675.1 of Hippocampus mohnikei. Lineage (NCBI taxonomy): Eukaryota > Metazoa > Chordata > Actinopteri > Syngnathiformes > Syngnathidae > Hippocampus > Hippocampus mohnikei. Next base: position 17,645,983 of record JAKGUB010000325.1, on the reverse strand, counting down.
TCCTCCGTTCCTCGCCCTGCCTGGCGAGCCGCCTGTCCCGTGGCCCCGCTGGTTGGAATCCTTCGAGACCTTTATTGAAGCCGTTGGGCTCGCCGACGAATATCGCGAGAGTTTGCACCGATGTAAACGCTCTAAATTCATCTTTCCTTTTATTATTTATAATTTTGTCTGTGGTTTTATTGTTCTTGTTTTGATTGTAAAGCGTCCTTGAGTGTTTTGAAAGGCGCTTATAAATGAAATGTATTATTATTATTATTTGTGGCATGTTATAACCACAGCCACAGGGTCAGTTTACGACGGCGTGACGTCACGGCCGTAAAAGTGTTCATATGAAAAGGTAACTACAGTACTGACAATAAACGGCAGTGAGCACAGAGTCAGACTCCCCGCGTTTTATTAAACACAACAATGGCAACAAAGATGGAGCTTCCACTCTCGCCTCTTCCTCCGTTCCTCGCCCTGCCTGGCGAGCCGCCTGTCCCGTGGCCCCGCTGGTTGGAATCCTTCGAGACCTTTATTGAAGCCGTTGGGCTCGCCGACGAATATCGCGAGAGTTTGCACCGATGTAAACGCTCTAAATTCATCTTTCCTTTTATTATTTATAATTTTGTCTGTGGTTTTAATAATAATAATACTCTTTATTTATAAGCGCATTTCAAGACACCCAAGGACACTTTACAATAACAAAAAACACAAAACAATACAAAACAATAAGAGTTGAGCAGCGGCAGCCAAATGCGCCAGCGGTCACTCAACCCGGAGGAGTCTCTCTCTCTCTCTCTCTCTCTCTCTCACCTCCAGGACATCTCCACGGGATTTATTGTTCTTGTTTTGATTGTAAAGAGCCCTTGAGTGTTTTGAAAGGCACTTATGAAATGAAATGTATTATTATTATTATTATTATTATTATTACACAAAAATGTAAAAGGTTTGAAAAAAAATGCCGACCGTAAAGTTTTTGTTCGAGGTAGAAATTCTCGGTCGGTCGGTCGGGTTACCGGAAACACACTACTTTTTTTTCTACGCCTAATCATCCACGAGTCACCTTTGAGTCATAGATAACTGCGCTCATTCAAAACGAATGAAAGCTGTTATTGTCAGTCTTTGAAGGACGCTTTGTCGTCGTAAAATGGCAACTATTTTTATTGCATTGTTACAATTTGACTCTCGTAAAAAAATAAATATATTAACAAAAATTAATTGTTTCTAAATTTAAGCCCCGAAAGGCTCTTGTAGTAAGCTCGCTACCACCACGCTGGAGAAACTTTGACAGTGTATTCCTCCTGTTGAAAACATCCAAAATTGGCTCAGAATTTATTTTAACTTTTAAATTCATCATTCGAATCCAGTTCACTTCTGTTCAATAAAAATTGGCAGCATTTGTCATGAGAAGAACCCCAAATAGGTTCCAAGGAGCCATGATTAAAAAGACGCTGGAATTCTACCATTTTGGTTTGATGTGGAATTTTTAGGGTCAATTTCCAAGGTTCCGTCAAGGACTGCTGGAGATTTTGTCTGATTCCTCACAAATTCGAACTACGCATACTAGACAGATGGGTGATGCTGTGGGTGGCCATTTCCTTTTAGCAACCTGAAATTTAGAGACACAAAAGAGTCTCGAGAAACCATGCCGCAAAAGATGCAGGAAGTCTTTCATTTTGGTAAAAGAGGCCATTTCAACTCATTTGGGGCTTTTGAATTAGATGACTCGCCACAAGGCACAAAACTACGTTATCTCAGCTCCACAAGACGAAACAAACCAAGCGTTGATCTTCGCTAGCGGCCTTGATGCCATCTGATTGTTGTTGTGGACAAAAAAAAAAAAGAAAATCCTGCCATAATTTAACCGACGTTTGCCTGCTGGCCGTGTTTACGTACTAATCCAGCCCCGCCGCTGGAAACAGATTACGCTTGTCAACAGCACGAGCGAAAAAACAAAACCAAGAGGAAATTACGCGGCGCCCGATGAAGAGTTACGAAGACGGTCGACAATGGATCAAAATTTGCCAGACCGATGACGGCACAGGTCACAATAACAATTGATGGTGACAGTTAATCTTCTCTGTTAATGCGCGTGTCACGGACGGCTGATCGGCGCGTCTGGAGAGTTACGAGCCGATTCATTTGCAGAAACAAAAAAAGCGCCGTCAGTGAATACCAAAGAGGATATGAGTTTTTTTTCTTTTTTTTTCCTTTTGTTTTGACGCCTCTGCCGCCTCCTCTGTTTCTCTTCTTGCAGGCTGGGTGGAGCAGGAGACGTACTACAGTATTAACATTCACTAGACGTCAGCGTCAAAGCCGAAGAGTGTGCGTGCGTGCGTGCGTGAGCGAGTGAGTAAGCGAGTGTGTTTGTATGTCTAACAATATTTGCATGGATCAGATGACAAATATGATTAGCCTGAAAGGATCAGATGGTAATAATGGGAATATAGGATTTTTGATGATGTTTGTACAAAAAATGGGAATTCACAATGTCTTGGCTACGCTGGGTTGGCTTGTATCAATGTATCATGTTCGGTTTAGCTGGTGGCCAAATAAAACAAATTACACATAACTTGGGGCAGACATTATACACACATTTGATTTGTTGTTAGCCTTCAATCCATCCTACACTCCTATATCAATTTTCTATGATCCTCCTGCCTTCCTTTACTTCCTTTCATACGTCCCATTTCCTTCGTCCCTTACCCTCTTCATCCTGAATTAGGTCCTTGCTTTCAAACCATCCTTGTTTGCTCTTTTCCCTCACCCTTCCTTCATCCTCCTTTTCTCATTTCATTCATACATCCCCTTTCCTGCCTTCCTTCCTTCCTTCCTTCCTTCCTTCCTTCCTTCCTTCCTTCCTTCCTTCCTTCCTTCCTTCCTTCCTTCCGTACAAACTCATCCCTACTATTCTGCATTCCACTGTTCCGACTGCTTTCCTCACAACCACCATCCTTGCTTCCCCCTTTTCCTTCAATTCTTCCTTGCCTCTGTCATTCTCCCTTTAAACATTTTTCCTCCCTTCCCAACATCTTTGTTTCATTACTTCGTGACAACAAATGAAAGGAATGGAATGTTCAAAACAACCCCATTGGGCGACACTGAAGAGAAAAATTATTTTGATACTTGGGAATAAAGTTGTAGTTAAATTTTCTTTTTAAAGTTCTGAGGGAAATTATTTCAGAAAAAGTATCTTAAAGAGGTATTGTAATGATACTGTTTATTATTTACTATTTTGATAAGCAGCCTTAAAGTTATACATATTGTCATTTAACCTTAAAATCATAACTTAGTTGAACTGTAAAAATGCATTACCATTGTTTTTATACCTTTGTATTGTAAAATGTAAAAGAAAACATTTTTGTATTGTATAATGTAGTATTACTTATTTTATTTGACTTTGTTTCAGAGCCAGTTGATCCATATTGCAGAATAAAAAAGAAAAAAAGATTCTTTTATTATGATTATTATTGCTCCGTTCCTGTTTTGGCAGCCACAAGGACAATCGTAACAATGTACGTCACATCCCCAATTCTACGTCACTTCCGTTGTGCGTACGTCAAACATGGCGCTGCTACTAAGGTCAGTATGTTTGCTTTTCACAATTTTCTGACTCATTGGAGAGTTCTTGTGGATTTATGACCGTATTAAAAAGACGAAGAGACATAGCGGCAGCGCCCTTTGGTTGTATTGGAGTAGAAACCTTCTAGCGCGTTCGGCGTATTTATACAGGGGAGAAATAACCGCGACTTGCAGCTAGCTGGCTAACGTTAGCACTTGACCAAAGTGCAGATTGTCGCTTGTAGAAGTACACACAAGAGGTTTTGTTTTAATTTGTTGGTTGCTTTATGCAGTCGAATCTCACTATTTGGGTTTATTGGTGTCACGCTTAGCGTCACGTTTTTGTTTATTTCGGAGTCGTTCGTCCTTGAGTGAACTCATACCGAGCTAGCCAATTTGACATCATTCACCTTTACTTTAATAAAAACACCCCAAACCCGATAAAGGTGTGTCAGTAGCAACATGCTGTGATCGAAGTAATTTTGTATATATATTTATGACACAGGGTGAGTCAAAGGTAGGCTAACGCTTTTAAATAATTCCACTTACATAGAGAGTGGAGGACGGTTTAGAACGATGGAAGGCAACAAGGATAGTATGGAAAGAAAGGGGAAGCATGTAAGATGGGTGGAAATAAGAACGAAGGGAGGAAAGATGGAAGGACGGTATGAAAGCAGGGAGAAATGATGATTGAAGCATAAACAAGGATGTATGAAACTGAATGCAGGATGGTAGGAAACAAAGACATACGAAAGAAAGAAAATGCTGGGTGGGAAGGAAGGAAATGTATGGAGAGAGGCAACGGTGGTATGAAAAAAAGGGTATGAAGCACAGGTGTCAACCTCCGGTCCTCAAGTGCCACTAACCTGCATGTTTCGATGTTTCTCTCCTACAAACCTGATTTAAATGATCACGAATGTTACTAGGCTCCTGCAGAGCTTGCCGATGAGCTGATCTTTTGAAGCTGCTGTGTTGGAGGAGGGACCCATCTAAAACATGCAGGGTAGTGACCCTTGAGGACTGGTGTTGGTGATACCTTCTCAGGTTTGGATGAAAAGAAGAAACTATCAAGGAAGGAACGATGGATGGAAGTAAATGAGGGTGTAAAAAGAAAAGAACAAAGGAAGGAGGGTCTGTTAATACTTAGAAAGCAAGGATGTATAAAAAGAAGGAATTAAGGGTGGTAGATGGTCGGGAGAGCTAAGGGAGAAAACAAGGTTGGTCTGAAATTATGGCTAAAAGAATGAAAGTATCAACGTGGAAGGAATGATGAAAGGTTAGAAAGAAAGTCAGACCACACACATTGGATTTAGTGATTTGTTCCTTTTATATGTTTGATTTTATTGCTGTTCGGTTTACTGCTGCCTGGACTGTGCACTTGGAGATGCGTCTCCAAATGTAAAGTGCATTTTAATGAAAATCTTTAGAAGCCATACCCAAAAAGATATAGGAAGTCCCCCATTTCAAGATAAGATAAGAAAACCTTTATTAGTCTCGCAATGGAGAAATTCCCAATTCACAGCAGCAAAGTTATGAAAGGAAGAAGAAAAACAACAAAATATAGGAGCTGCTGGAAAGGCAGCCACTCTCGCGGCGCCATCTTGAAGTCAAAAATAGCAAAAATAACACAACACAACACATAGGACACAGACAGTCGTGCAATCTTCACCACTTTCCTGCATACACTTTGTTGTCTGAAGCAGTTATAGATGAAAGAGAAGAGGATCAAAGTGTCCTTTTACCAGTGGATCAGAAACGTCATGCCGAAAATGTGCACACGTCTGCTACAAGCTAAGTTTTGAAAGCAAACACAAAGTTGTAGCGTCCATTGACAAAACAAGATTAGTTCACTTCTCCTGTCCCATGTAATCCGCTTCAACTCCAAGCCGCGACTCCCGGTTCCACATGCGCATTGGCGCTAGCGCTAATGCTCCTTTCTTCTCATCGTCGGCTCCTCAATCAATTTCGGTTAGATTCATGTCACCCATTTCCTGGAGTCCTTCTCGACTCAAAACCAGTTTCACCTGTGAACATGAAATCGAATAGCCATGCCTATCACAAATACACTCCGCAAAAGGTTTCAGGAAGCCATATCGCAAAAGGCAGAGGAAGTCTGACATTTTGATTCCAAGTCGCCATTTTCAAGTGTCGTCGTAACACTTTGTCTGCAGGACGTTGGCCCGTCAAGGGTTGTGTGTCTCCAGGTCGCACTGCGGTGTCCTCTACGTCAAGCAGTACGTATAACTCATGAGCAAATTCACGTGTGATATTCAATAAATGGTAGACATGTCTTAAATATCTATTCTGATTTCAGTGCTGCCCCAATGGGAACCACCGCCAAGGAGGAGATGAACAAGTTTTGGGCCAAAAATACGACATTGAACCGACCCATGTCACCTCACATTACCATTTACAAGTATGTCGTATGCACTATGCAGTTTCAAGATATTATTCACTAAATAATGAGAATGTGCATTAGTTATTCAACATGTGACATAATTTATGAAATTGGCACACATAATGAGATTACAATGCAAGCATATTTAATCATTATTTCATGACCAGTGTGTATTTCTCACATTTTTAGTCGAATAAGTCAGAAATTGCTACTATCTGACGAACAGATTACTTTTACAGTTGCGCTGTTATTCATGTTTTTTTTTATTTTTTTGCGTTTTTGGGGTTTTTTTTTTTTTTTGTGGTTTTATTCCAGATGGTCCATCCCCATGATGATGTCCATCACACACCGGGGAACCGGAGTAGGCCTCAGTGGAGGTAGCACATCCTATTATTTTTCCCTTTCTGTTCTCACGTGCTTGCTTAAGTGACGTCAAAACTACCACTCAATTGACCCCCCCAAAAATAACCCCCTGGAGAGAGACACAACGTTCTTAGCCATTGAACACTACAGCAAGTGTGCTCAAAATAAAATGTCTTGGATATGTTTGCTTGCGAAACCGAGTCACGACTAATACAGCCTTTAGTTGCGCAGCAGCCAAAGCAGCATCGGCTCTCTGCCCGAGCTGGATTCCTTTTGATTTGCATGCTGATGGATTCTTAAAAAGGTCACCGAGCTCATCTGCCAATTGGAGAGACAAATTCACCCGGCGAGCGCTCGCCTGGCCATCGCAGCGCAAACACACAAAACAGTCTTTGATGAAAGCGTCTGAAGACGACATCTGCTTTGTCAACAACATTGACGTCATCAAGTCACAGCTATTGATTTTGTGATGCATTTTCCTTTTTACCACAAATACCACAAAAAAAAAGTCTGAATCTCAGGAACAGAAAGTTCGCAGTAAAGGCCAAATCCAACTGAGTGGCGAAGATTTGTGAGGGTAGCGCATGTTTATTTATTATTATTATTTGTTTATTTTCTTTTTTTGTCAGGGGTCGTTCAAAGATGTAAAAGGTTACAAAACGTTTGCCGACAGTTTTAATAATCACAGACGGTTTTGGTTTTTTTTCGCAAGGAAATTTTGAACATCTTCAAAGTTTGATGTCTTTTGGCACCTTTTAGGAACGCTGGCAAAAAAATAAAATAGCTCTATGCGCACCTAGTGAGGTATGGACTGAAAACTATGTACGTAATGTTTACCTCGCGGGGTTGTTGGTTTTTTTTTTTCCTTCATCTCTCTCTCAAAATTCGATTTTAATATCATCCATATATGGTACTCTTGAACCTTACCCTTCAAATAAATACTTTAAAAAGTATGATTTAATTCCATTCACTCCCAAAGACGTTTTTAAACGTCTTTTCAGACTTGGTCTAGAATTGGCTGATACTGAATGAGTTAACAAAACATTACTTTTTCCTCATATCCCTATATACTTATCATTAAAAAAAAGACAAATCTTTAAAAAAAAATCTGAATAAAAAGTCTTGTCTTGTAATGTAACATGCCTTCAGCCTCATCTCGCTTCTCTCCCCAAATATAACCGTAATCTTATTTTTTCTTTGAATAAGACTAATTTAAAACAAAGCATCTGTTTCTAAAAAACACATACTGTAATTGGGCAGATTTTTCCCCCAACTTCAAATTTGTAATTACATTTAAAGAACACGAATTCAATCACAAGATCAGTTTTGTCTTTAAATGAATGCTTAATAAATGTTTTACCACCCCCAAAACTGTTTTAAATCAAACTTTTCGACAAAAAAAGAAATGATTATGTCCTTTCAAAAATATGGCTACTACCTCACGATAAAATTTTATTTAAACTTGAAAATAATACTTTTGTCCTGAAAAAGTCGGGCTTTAATCCACTAATTATGTGCCCCTTATCTTCCCTTCAATACATGACTTCAGTCTATTAGTATTCCTGCCCTTCATGTGATATGCTTTAGTTTTCCTTCCAGTGCATTATCCCCAACATGCCTCCATACAACAGAAAAGAACATAAAAACATTTTCAAATATGGACACAAGCACGATAGTTTTCACACGTAGATCTTGCGAAGCACAATGTCACAGGGTGACATGTATCGATCTGCGGCTCGTTTTCCTCCTCAATGACTTGTTCATACAGCATTTGATTGTATCGGGATCAATAAAGCGTCTGTCTAATTTGTCCTCACAGCCATTTCCGCCTTCGCCGCGGCCGCTCTGCTTCTGCCCGGTAGTTACCCGCACTACCTGGATCTCATCCACTCGCTCTCTGTCGGCCCCTTCCTCATCGGCCTGGCCAAGGTGGGCATCGCCTTCCCGGTGTCCTACCACACCTTCAATGGGATCCGCCATTTGGTAAGAAATAGAGCACTTTTTTTTTTGGACCACATTAAAAAAAAACATTGTGTTTCTAAATTATAGGGTATTTACTAAAAATATCAATTATGGGATTTAGCAAGCCATTACTTATTCCCCCAACATTTATTATGTTACAGATATATTGCAAACTGGATTTATTTCATTAATCCTCCTTTAAATTCTACCCATAATACTCCATCATGACAAAGTCACAAACAGCTTGAATAATTTCAGCAAATTTGTTATAATGAAAAACCTTAATTATAAGATAATACAGTATTGATGGGGGGTTCTGCTGGTACTGGGGAATTATGAAGAGTTCCATTTAACAGTCGGCGTTCAATAACCTTCAGGCTTCTACTAGAATTGAAAAAACAAAACACAGGAAAAGCCTACTGGAAATGCTGATCTTTTTTTTGAATGTTAAAATGCGGCACTGGAAATGGTTGCAGGCGTGTGGTGACTCCCGTTTAACGTGAGTTGGAACGCGATTGGTTCACTCTGACGTTATAAGAGGGTGTGCACACTTGTGCAACCATGTGTTCATGGTTGATTATTATAGCTGCCCTTGAAAATCTAAATTGAGTTGTATTGGTTTCAGATCACAATAATGGCATCAATGATCTTGTTCTCATGTTTATTTTTGCACACATAAAAACCTAGCACGTAAAAAGGGTTGTGTAGCACCTTCCACCTTTATTATTAGTATTTTATTTTTAATCCATTCTATCTGTGCTGCCTGGTACCAACTAGTCGGCGAGTGGTGACCTCTGCACTCGAGTTAACTTCATCCCAAAAAGATCTCGATTCAAAGCACAAATGCTGTTGTTTTGATTTGCGCTGCAGCTATTATCTGACGGGGCTCCATAAACGGTAAACAGTTTCTGGAATTTCAAGTTAATGCATCGCCAAGCTCCGCCATTTTCCATACACTTGTGTATATCTCTCCATACACTCGTGTATCTCTTGAATAGAGAAAAAGGCAGACACTTTGATAAATTGCGCTTGTGCTCTTCTGACGCACCCGAAGCTTGAATGGGGCTGCGAGTGTTTTTGTTAAATTATTGCTAAAATGGTCCGCTATCTTTCAGTGCAGCAGAGAGCTCGCACAAGGCGGATAAAGCCTCATTTCAATAAAACCATCCACATTGTCGCAAAATGGGAATATTCCAAATTTGCAGTCTATTTTTACCGTACAGTTTTATAATCTGCGTGCGTGCGTGCGTGCGTGCGTGCGTGCGTGCGTGCGTGCGTGCGTGCGTGCGTGCGTGTCAGACTCTTTCCGATGAATACTTCAATACCTGCGAGGCAGTTTGTTTTTTGTATTTCTCCAATTTATCTTATTTCACATTTTTATCAAATCTACAGTGGAACCTTCAAGTTCAAACGAAATGTGGTTGATTTTTTAAAAAACATTTTCTTTCATCAGAAATCATGTGAAAATACAACAAATAGCTGCCGTGAAAAGCATGAACGGTGTCAACAGGCAATAATTTGGTCGAAATGAAACAAAATGTCTCGTGGTAAATCAGAAGGCGATGGCTCTCATTTTTCAAACTTTTGTCATTTTGGTATTAAAAAGAAGTGAACCACTGGATGTAAAAACATCCCAAAACAAATCTTAATTTTTTTTTTTTTAGCTCATAAACCGAGCTGTGGATGAGCTGGCTTAAAATAGTATCTGAGAAATTATCTCAAAAATTCAATTTCTGAATTACTTAAAATTTAAAAAATACCCCATCACTTATCAAAAAGCAAATCATGATGACATTTAAAAAAAAAATCCCCGGCTGGGGTTTTCTATTCCTTTTTCCCCAGAATTAATTTGCATCCACTTCCACAAAAATAATAGAAATCAAAATGTTCTTTATTTACAGCTCATGTAGAAATAAATGCTTCCTCATTGGGGCAAAAAAATGTCCCTTTTGTCAGAACATGTTTGTGAATATGTTCCCAATAATGTAACTTCTGAAATGGTCAACAATTTAGTGCCATAAAGTGAGCCGTCAAACTCCCTGGCTGATATTTGCTGCTTTGGAGCACCTACCTTGGGCCAAATGTTTTCGACGTGGATGCAAATCCAGTAGTTGAGAAGCCCTTCTTTCAAGTTGTGCTCATTAGAAGACCCGTAAAAGACTCAATGTCACTTGCTGCCTTTCTTCTTTTATGATTTCCTTCTCTCTATGTGCACTGTGTGGTGTTGTCCAGGCGAAAAACGACAAAAAGTATCATGTGACTTCAACTGCACATCTTTTATCTTTCCGGAAATGTTTGTTCTACTTTGAGGGTTTCTACTCTGTTGTTGTTATTTCCATGCTCAGCTCTCTCCTTTTTTTTCCCCTCCCTTCCTCCCTCCCCATCACCTCTTTCTCTTTCCTCTACCACCCACCCCTCCCCATCCTTCCCCAAAAATGCAAGTGTTGGGATCTCGGCAAAGGCTTCAAAATTCCCGAGGTGTACCGCAGCGGCTACACCGTGATTGGCCTGTCCATCATCACCACCATCGCCGCTGCCACGCTCCTGTGAGCTCACTCCGCCAAGGCCAAGTGCATTGTGGGAAGTTTGCTTTTGTGTATATGTTGTGAAGACTTGGGGAAAAAAATAAAGGATTCTATATATATTTATAGATGTTGTTTGTTAAAAAAATGCAGTGTCACTCTTTTACACCTCAAAATGGAATCATGGGACTTTGTATTTTTTTTCTCTGTGTGAATGTCAGAACTCTTGTTTTTGACCTTACATCAGATTTTGGTTATTTTCTACACACGGGCCTGAATTCGGTTTAGATTCACAACAGGACAAATATTTTTCATTTAAAACTCAGTCTGAAGCAGCTGATGGAAATTGATGTGCTCGTAAATTCAGATTTTTTATTTTTTAGAAAATTAAGAAATTGACAATCCATGAGCAATTTTATCTTGCACCGACCATTTTAAAAGAAGGCAGTTCAACTCAAAACACAAAGAATATTACGCAAATTTTACTGCACCATTTCTTCAACTACCCTCCCCCCCAAAAAAAAACATTGCATTGAGCCTCTTCGCGACCCCATTTATGGAAGGTGAGGCGTTCAAGTGTTCACTGTGCCTTCTTAAAAGCTGCAGATAGCCTGACTTAACCTTTTAAATGTCTTCGCTTACATAAGGTGTCCTTTTTTTGCTCTCTGACGTTAGCGTCTCTAATTACTTTTCTTAAACGCTCAGTACTTGTGTGTGTGTGTGTGTGTCAGCCAGACAGCCATTCATATTTTAGCTTGTGCTGGTTGCAGTGTCTGCTGATGTGGAGTGTGTGTGCGTGCATGTGTGTGGTGCGTGCATGTGTTCTTTTCCAGTCTTTTTCAAGATGTCGGTGTAAGTGAGGTGGGGCGTGAGAGCAGGCTGCCTGCTTTGCCGCCCGTGTGTGCCTGGGGGCGGGGTCGGACCTCCCGTCGGGGCAGCTCACATAAGAGCTGCTCCTGCTCTTTGCTTTGCTTTACTGCGAAGGTGTAATGGCTGCCCTCGCTCGAACACGGGTGCCGTCAGGGATTTCAAGAAAACAACACAAATGGAGCGTTTACCTCCGCCAGGGAGGTGATGTTTGTTTTGCGTGTCGGTTTACAGGGTTACTCAAGCATCATTTAACCTATTTGTGAGAGACTTTATATATATGTTCTTTATTTATCCTCCCCTCCACTCCCCCCAAAGTCACATATCACCAGTCCAGGAACTTCTGTGGTTTATCGACGATTGAACTGAACACATCAGGGCTTTCGGAGCACTCACTCAGTTGCATGTAGAAAACTGTGATCTGAAAACTGTCCCTGAAGGCAACACCAAACAGGATTAGGATCAATACCCAGATGAACTTCCGACTGTCCTTGAAGGCAACACCAGACAGACCGAGAGATCAATCAAACTTTTAGGACTTTTGGTGGAGTTGTCAGATGACGTCTGTGGTTTCGGACTGTTCCTGAAGGCAACATGATGTATTTATTTATTTATTTATTTAAATACATTTAAGGACTTTTGGACCAATTGCTCAGATTAGTTAATAGAAAGGTACAAATGTACAGTTGACAGCACAAGTTTCCACTATATAAGAAGACACATGCACTTTATTTTCTCGCTTTCTGACATGAAAGCAGATTGAGTTTTCCCTGTTCTAATTATTCATTCATTCATTCATCTTCCGAACCGCTTGATCCTCACTAGGGTCGCGGGGGGTGCTGGAGCCTATCCCAGCTGTCTCCGGGCAGTAGGCGGGGGACACCCTGAATCGGTTGCCAGCCAATCGCAGGGCACACACAGACAAACAACCATCCACGCTCACACACACACCTAGGGACAATTTAGAGTGCTCAATTAGCCTGCCATGCATGTTTTTGGAATGTGGGAGGAAACCGGAGCACCCGGAGAAAACCCACGCAAGCCCGGGGAGAACATGCAAACTCCACACAGGGAGGCCGTAGCTGGAATCGAACCCGGTACCTCTGCACTGTGAAGCCGACGTGCTAACCACTGGACTACCGGGCCGCCCTGTTCTAATTAGAATGACCAAATTTATCTATTTGCTCGAGGATAGCCAGATTCTGATCAACTCATATTTTTTATTGTTCTACATTTCAAAGTCAGCCATCAGTGTTCTTGACAATTAAGTTATTTGCTCTTAAAAAAAAAAGGGATTGCTTGATTGAAGATCATAATAGGAGCAGCCTAACTAAAGCATCAATGATCTCGTTTCTCATGATAGTTTTGGGGGAAATAGAGTGTTCTAAACCCGCGCTCCTTGTGAGGATAAGCGGATCAGAAAATAGATATTGTTCTAAAAACTATGTTGCGATTGGCCTATGTGAGTGACCTCCGCCCAGTTTTGACTTTGAAGAAAGTAATGGCATAGTGTCTAAAAAAAAGAAATATTCCTCATTCTTCTGGCATTGAGCAACGAGAAGTAATTTACGTAATCCTAATTGACCTCAAACAGGATTTCATGTCAGACTTTTTTTTTTTTTTTTTTAAATGTGTATGTGAGTTTCTGGTTTCAAGCGGAGATGAGGTAGTTATCTCGTGAGTGCTATTTGTTTCTCCAGTGGCTCTTGTTTCCAATCTCGTGTCGGTTTAGATGTGTTGTTTGTCAAGAAACGCGCACCGAGTGCGGGCAGCTGTGGAGCCTGTTAGCTTCTCCCAAATTGCTTTATCTGTGCGTTAGCGGCTGTCCTGTCAGCTCGTATTTTGGACTTGGAAGCTTGAGAAAAAAAATGTCACCGAATACACAATTAATACACTATGATTACACAGTGACTGCACAATTACTGGCAGCGTGTGGTTTTTTTTCTGTTGTTTTGATTGTGTTACTTGATACCGCAGCAAGCCCTCCTCTTGAACTGCGACGTTTATTGTTGCCAAGTGAAAGTAATGAAGGTGCACTTTTGAGTGTTGGCTTGGTGCTGTTTTGGTGTCTGCTTCTTTTTAATCTTGCCTTCCAGGCAGATGAAACACAAGGCAAACAAGATTTTAAATTGATTTTTGTTTTTGTTTTTGGGTGGCTTCAATGTACTCCCCTGCAACACAACGCTGTTAAACTCAAGTTGTCACACTGGAATTGCGTTGTAGTTTTTGTTTTTTTCGTGTGATGTGCTTAACTGTAGGATTACTCAAATATGAATCTCAAGTGGCCCAAAAATTTTTTGGTCAATGAGTCAAAAGTCTATTTAATGGCGCACCTTAGACCACAATTTTTTTTTTCTCATTCAAAAGAACAACAGAAATACAACCTAAAATTAAATAGAATTTCAATTTCTCATATCCATCTTTTTGATCTGATCTGAGCTTGGGCGAATCGAGCGGGACAGGAATTCCCAATTTAACATACAGGCTAAAATCCAAACAAAAGTGTTTATTGTTATATTGTTTCAGGTTGTGAGGATGACATCTTGTGTCAGTCTTGAGGGCCGTAATCTCCAGTTAATTTATTTTCCGCGCCTGGACTCGCACACATTTTATCCGCGCGCATTCTCCTGTCCAGACTTTGACAAGTGCGCGTAAGCTGAACGATGAATGAACACGAAGACAGCAAAGAGGCGCGATTCACTGACAGCTGAGGCTGGCTTCAATTGCTAAACGCAAACTTAGCAGAGACCCGTCAATGTCTTTGTACTTCATGAAAAATACATAGCATGCGCTGACTTTGAAAAGGTCCCAATTATTTTCTGTGTTTTGGAAGGTCGGCATCATTTTTGTCCTTGCCTGTTGCATTAGTTTGTTTTGGAAAAAATGATTCTGTTGAGCCACAAATCAGAAGCAATCTAGTTTTTTTTAATGCACAATTACTTTTGTGTGTTTCAAATGATTTAGGTAACCATTGAGAGCTTTGCTTTACATATCAACAATTTGTCCTTGTGTGTAAATAGTACTCGGCACAAACTAAGCTCATATAGCACCTGCCTTTCTGTACAAGCACATTTGTGTATCATGAAAAAGCACTACAAATTTGATTTATACTTGACTAAAAAAAAAAAAAATCTGTCGCATTTTTCTTTTACAATGCATGTATGTTTTATTTCATGGTAATATAGTATTCTTGTATTTATAAAATGTCTAGTTCATATAAAATGTGTTTAGTTATTTGTATTTCTAATTTCATACGATTTCCTTTTTTTACCCCTAATTGTAATTTAAAAAAAATTGTGACTAATTTCTCTAACTTTGAATGTATTGTTTACTATTTTATTATTTTTTTTTGTGTGTCCTTTCCTGCCTTATACAAACAACTTTCCGGTGGAGAAAATTGCCCATTACATTTTGTTTAATTTTAAAGTTTTTATTTTAAATAGTGGTTTTGTTAGTGGGCAGCCCGGTTGTCTAGTGGTTAGCGCGTCAACCTCACAGAGCAGAGGGTTCAATTCCAGCTCCGGCTTCCCTGTGTGGAGTTTGCATGTTCTCCCCAGGCCTGTGTGTTTCTCCGGGTACTCCGGTTTCCTCCCCCATTCCCAAAACATGCATGGCAGGCTGATTGAACACTCTAACCCTTGTGAGGATAAGCGGATCGGAAAATTGATTGATGGATGGTTTGTTGTTTGTTGTTAGTTTTGCACTCATTGAATGCGCCTCTTCAGCACCCCCTGTCAGCTGACGGTGGCGATGCCCTGACTCCAGCTTGCGGTCCTGATGCTGAGGGATGCAGCAAGAGGGGGGAGGATGCAGTGGGTGGAGTATAAACCCTCCGTTTGCACTCCTCGTGCTGCCTGAGTCTCTGTGGCGCAATGGAATAGCGCGCTGGACTTCTAATCCAGAGGCTCCGGGTTCGAGTCCCGGCAGAGATGATCGTGGTTGTGGCATTTTTGGAAATGTGACAGTGAAAAAAAAAATATTGCCATGTGTGGCACTCTATTTATAGCTTTAGGGGATGGGAACTATCAAACGGGTGAGGAGGCTTTGTATGAGGCTTGTCTTTTCAAGATTTGCGATGAATCCTAATTTCTCCAAGTGAGGGTTACGCTCGCTTCACTATGCTAATTTATATTTTATAAAAAGCCACCCCCAGTGTGGTGTTCACGGTGCAGTCTTCGTGTATGTACGTGTGTGTCTGACCGCGCGCTCACCATCACGATTGCACACAAACGGTACAGCTTGTCTTGCCATCCGCTGTTTGCGCAAAAAGGCTATCTTGATAGTGAACATTGGCGGCTTGACATGCTTTATTTTTACATGTCGCTTGATTTTTGTTCTAATTGAAGCTAGATATTAATTTCTGCACTTTATTTCGTAGGATTCCCCCTCCCCTTTTGCATTAACTTATTTTTTTTATGTCAGCAAGATGTATTTTTGGGCAAGACATGTATTTTTAGATTTTTAAATAAAAAAAAATGTTTCCTCATTTCTTTATAGTATTTTTCATTTAATAATACACTACAAATCAAACCTTGTTCTCCTTTTTTTTCTATTTGAAATTGTAGTTAATTACTTCACGTATTTTTGATCTTGTTTTTTTTTATTTAAATCATTTGATCTTTTACTGTATATTGGAGCTTTTAAATGTGATGTGAATGTGGAAAATCATTTACATTTTCGACCACAGATATCATTTTACCTGAATAATATTTTCAAATACAAAACTTCTAGCTCATATCTATCTATTTATTTCCAAAATTGTATTTTGTGGTGCTTTTAAAAAGAAATCATTTTTAATTCATTTTTTTGCAGCGTGTTTTTACGTCAGATGCAACATTTTCCTCAGCCGTCCCAGTTGGGAATCCTCCCAAGGATTGTTTGTGATGTCCCTGCCCCACCCCCCACCCCCATTTCGACTTGAGAAAAATGAACTCGATTCAAACATTTTCCGAGATATTTTCACCTATAAGTGCTTGAACAGGTGCACGCTTCAAGATCTGTCAAAAAGACCCCCACACCGCCCCCTCCTTGTTGCGTCTATTATTTTTTTGTTTAGTGCTCGAGGCAGCCGTCATCCATGCTTAACCCTGTCATGTCACGCACACACATACACACGCACACACATGGACACACTTAATCCACCACTAAAACTAATCCTTAATCCTCTCTGGCAAGTTGAACAAGCCAGCACTGCACCCGCCCACCCTCCATCCTCATTCCCAGATGGGACGGACAACATGCAAATGCAGCATTAAGTGCATGCAAATGCTTTGGGAGCGTCACACAAGTTCCTCAGGGAAGAATATTGATACCTTTTTGGGGGGGGGGTTCCCCTTCAAATATTCAGCGAACAATATGGTTATCGCCATTGTGGTTATTTTATGTTATTTTGTGACATTAATCACGTTTTTATGGCACTGGGAAATGACAACAACAGTGATGGTATGCGCCTTGCCAAAAAGTACATTTTTATGTGAATTGTTCAAAGTTTCTGTCATGGTCAAAAGGCTGATTTTTAATTTAAAATGTATTTTTATCTACTTATAGCTATATATACATTTTGTTTTTTAATTCATGGGCTAAGTAATCAGATATCAGTATTCTGTCCTGCCAAATACTCGTCGAGGTAGGTCTCCCCAGTCCATGAAGTTTTGTTCCAAATTTTTGGTGGGTCCTCTCTGTGCTCCCTTAAAAAAAGCCAATCTGGCTTTCGATTCTTTTTGCTGATGAGTGCTTTGCATCTTGTGGTATGGCCTGTCTATTTCTTCTGTCGAAGTCTTCTTTGAACAGCGGATTCTGATTCCTTCACCGTTGCCCCGTGGAAGTTGGCAGTGATGTCACCGACTCTCGTCTTTGGCTGTTTCTTCACAGCTCCCTCAATTTTTCAAGGACTGTTGATACCCTTGGCTGACCTGCGTTTGATCTCTGCTGCTCAGCACACCATGTAGTTTCTTCCTTCTTCAGGACATTCCAAATTGTTGTGTGCGCCAAATGTTTGTGCAATCGCTCCGATTGATATTTATAAATGGTTTTGCTTTTCTGGAGGACAACAGATATCATGGTTACTGTTGAGAAACTAGACGATTGGGAGAATTTTTAATGGAAAAAAAGCTTCTCTCAACGATGAATTGATGATCAGAAATAATTACCAATAAACTTGATAATTGAGGAACCAACCACCTCTTGTATGTTTTTGTGCTGCGTCCACTGTTGCATGCTGACTATTCTTGCTGCTTTTTTCATCCACCTCTATTCTGTTCCGCTCCACAGTAGTGGTGATGACGTTTTATTCTCACTCACATGGACACACAACCCTCCTTTTTCTTCCCTTGGCTGCGGCCCCTGCCCGCTCTGTTCTGTCGTTGTGGGCCAAATGCTATTAAAAACCCCTCCCTCACTTCTCTCTCTCTCTCTCCCCTCTCGTTCGTCCCTCCCTCCCGCTCCATCCAGCCCAGACTGTGTTTTGCTGCAGTGAGCGGCAGCCCTGTGCAGAGAAGCGCGTGAAAAGGAGGTTGCAAAACAAACACCACACAACAAGAAGAAGGAGGTAAAAAGAAAACAGAAGAGGAAGGGAGCAGGAAAAAGAGTGGAGTAGCAGAAGAAGACGCAAAAAAAAGGGAGATCACATCCCGCGGGAGGGACGAACAAGCGGACCTAAGTAGAGACACCGGGAGGCGGGACGTAACGGTGCGTGTGCACTCTTGGTAGCATTCCTGACTATTTTTCTTATTTGTGAGCGCGCGATAGCGGAGACACCTGTCACGCGTCTGCAGGAATGTGCGAGCGTGCGTGCGTGCACGCGCACGGCGAGCATGCTCCCCTCGCTGGTGCGCGCGCGCTCTCGAGTCTGTTGTGCGAGCTCATCATCATCATAATCCCTTTGTTTTGTTGCGTGTGTTGTTTTTTTTAATTTGCAAAAGACTCTCGCTGTCCTGTTTTTCTTTTTTAAAGTGTCTTCATCATCACCATCAAGCGTTGTTATGGTCGGCCATTATTGTGATGCCGTGATAAAGTGTGTTGTAATACACCCCCCCCCCCCCCCCCACACACACACACACACTTTCCCCGCCCTAACCGTCCGCCCGTCCCGCAGGCGCTCGGTGACAATGAGCATGCGTGCGCGCGGCTGTTTGCAGACGTTCACGTGTACGGCGTGTTTTTGTGTGTGCTCGTGCGCGCGCGCTTGAGACAGGTGCACCTGGCTGCTGCTTTGTTAATTCCCATTAAAAGCGGAATTATCAAGCTTCACTTCACACCGCTCGCAAACACGCTTGCCCCTTTTCCGGCGCACGATTGCCTGCTTACACGCCAAGCCATTGATCCTTTTCACATTACTCGGGGGGACATTTCCGCTGCTAAGTTGATGCGCTTTCGCTGCACACCGAGCGAGTGCACGTCCCACTATCGCAGCCAAACATTTTCACAGCATGCTTCGCGATTCATGTACCGTCAGAATCGCTCAACAGACATTTTAGCTGCCTGGTCACCAGTCAAGGGTGCGCCCCGACCGCTTCTTAAAGTTAACTAACTGGTCGAGGCTCCAGCTCACCCACAAGACTAATGACAAGCGTTGGATAAGACGGATAGTTCGATCTCGACACTTTGGACGCCGCGCGACTTTCTAGTCCAAGGCTCACTCTTGAAGCTTTTCTACGGCACATTTTGCTGTTGATAAGATAGTTTTGCGACAGTGTAACGGATGCCACCTAGCGCTGTGCGACATTGTGTTCGTGAACCTCGCTCCCCGGACTCGGTTGTCTCGGTTTTTACCGCGGACCAAGCCTAGGTTATGACGCAAGCTTCCGCACATTTGGACATGGTTGCTCACCAGACGACCAGGAAGTCGGCTGGAGGCTTTTCCTGCTGGTTCGCCTTGACCTATGTTCACACGGCAGGTTAATTGTGACTTTTTTTTTCTCATATGTGGCATTTTTTTTTCCGTGCAATGGGCACAGTACAATTCTGATTTCACTTGCAACAGAAAGTTTTAATCGTAGATGGCTTTCCTTAAGCATATTTTGGACGATGATTTTAAACATATGTCTTCTTTTTTCACATCAGCTTTTTGAGATTCAATGGTGTAATTTTCCTTTCAAGTCTGACCTATAAAAACTTGCACAAGGTGGATTTGACCATGTGTTGTAATTCATCGCGTTGATGGTTCAGAATCCACCTGTCAGTACCAAAATAACCCCCCCCCAAAAAAAAATCCAAACTGGGTGCACGTCCTGCAATGTGAACGTAGCCTTTTGCTGTTAGCGCTCTGCTAGCACTGCAAATTGCTGTGCTACTAGCAGCTTGTAGCTTATTAGCCTCCAGTGGGTTGGCAGGCTGGGCCCGGTCTCTCCAATACTCCACAAACTTACTTCTTGCGTAGATCCACACAACAAAGACAGAAAGTTAACAGTTTTTTCATGTTTGCTAGCTAGCAAGCTAACAGAAGAGCGAGCAAGTTAACGAGTTTGCTGAATAACAGCTGGGTCGTCCAAGATGTCCGTGGCCTTGTTTGTTGTGTAGATACCCACATAACAAAATACTTAAAGTAGGGTTAACTGTTTTTTGTTTTTTTAATTTCAGACAGCGACACACACTATTAACTTGTAGCTGACAAAAGGCACTCAAGCATGTACTGTTTGAAGGAACCTATTTCAACAAAAATAAATAAATCCACTGAATGGATCGCAGTCAATCTTTTCCCCGTAGAACAGCTTGCAATTGATGCTTTTCCAATACGTAGCTCAATACACTATTGCACAGTTTGCTTTTGACACTTCTCCACTGCACAACGATCACTCTACTTTTCCACGGCATAGATTGCCATTCCACTGCGTAGCTCGCAAGTGACCCATTTTTCCACTGCATCTTTGGCGAGTGGCACTTTTACACTGCGCGACAGACACTTTTTTCCACTGCACAGCTTGCTATTGATGCCTTCTGATGCTCAGTTGATGCCATCCCGCTGCATGGCACACTACTAATGGTTGATTTGCTCTTGACTATTTTCCACGGCATGGCTCGCTATTGATGCTTCCCACTGCAAGGCTCGCCGTTTGTATGCTCAACCTTGTCATGGCAGGAGCAGAAAAACAATTAGAACCAAGTCATGAAGAACAAACGTAAACATAACAAATGACTTCTTTGTGAGCCTTTTTCACTGAAGAGGTGGTTTGATTAGCCAACATGTGTACTCAAGTAAGCGTGCTGCGTGTACTCAAGTAAGTGTACTGGTACTTTTGAAGAATATGACTTAAGTAAAAGTATTCCTCCAAATAATTACTTGATTAATGGCGACTTGGGAAAGGAGATGGGGGGCATTAACTGGTGAGTCACTTGTGCTTTATTATTCTTTTAAAATCAGCATGCACGTCAAATCGGCAAAACCATAGAATAGTACCTTGGTGTCCACCTCTGCTCGTTATTGATGCTTTGTCATTGCACAGCTCACTATGGACGCATTTCGGTGCGCACAGCTCGCTATTTCCAATCTCTGACTCCCTATTGACCCTTCCCCACTGAATAAGCAACCATAAACACACATGCTAACGTTAGCGTGCCCAGCGGCTGTGCCTCGGTCTCCAGTAATAAATCTTGGTTCGCTGTCTTATTCCGACCGCGCTACTGTTTTTCAAGGGGTAATCTAATTGCGCTTGTGGTCCAGCAATGTTGTTTTGGTCTCACTCACGGCCCCGTCTCTTCACCACTCACTCCCGCCCCTGCCCATCATTCCTCCCCTGCTCATTACCGTCAGTTTGGCCCCACCCCTCCTTCGTTCCCCACCCCCGCCACTTCAACCCTTCCTTCAGTGTGTTATGACATAAGCCGATCGATGCACGCACAAGGTCATTTATTCATGGCGGGCGGGGGATGGAGAACAAATAACCAATAACAAACCAATAACCACTCTGACGTTTTCCTGCAGGTAACCTCCATCGGGACCCCCCCTCTCCTCCTCCTGTGAACTCCCCCCTCACCCCCGCAATTGGAAGCCAACGAGCAGGATATTAGTGCGACCAAGCATGGCTTTCCCATCAGCTCCGTTATGGATTGTCAGCGTATTGACGCTACTCTCTGCGGTTTGCAGCAACGTGGTCTTTGGTGAGTACCCTCTGATACCCCCCCACCTATACACACACACCTCCTTAGACCTCTACTGGGGGGGCACTGCCCTCAGCATCCCACTTGTTCTCTTGATTATCCATTGAAGCTTTTTGCGGCTCTCCTGTATTATAAGAAGGGAAGCACTGAGGTGGAACTAACCACATGGGACACTCCCATCACCCCCAGTTGAGCCCACCATGCATCAGGCATGTGAGTGTCCATGGGAACACACATAGGGGACTTTGGCCTCATTTTCACCACGTGGTCTCGTTTAGTTCGGTACGGTATGCATCTTTTGGGCGTTTTCAGCAGTGTCCCAAATGTCTGATCGTCTTATCATCAAATCCTGATCAGCACTTATTGTATCTTGGCAAAGCAAACAGTAGCGCTCAATAGAAATGGGGTACACGGATCAGTTTGGTACCTGAGTGGTGGAAAGCATAACCCTGATTGGTACTTAGTGAGCCAACCCCTACCAAGGCTATCTGAACTTGACGACATGCTATTATGGTTCAGTTCTATAAACAAAAGCCCAGCACTATGGAAACGTAGTACTGCCATTGGCAGTCACCGATCCAAACCGTACCTTGACTACAGTTTATTGATTTTTTATTTTTATTTTTATGTGGTATCCGATGGCACGGTTTGCTGCTGTGTGGCAGTGTGTTCAAGTCACAGCCAACTCTTATTGTACGATGACAAATTGATCTGTTCGGCTCGGTGGAAAGGCGACTCACAGTTCACTTTGGTTCAGTACCTGTGCGGCGGCAATGCAAATCCAGATCAGGGGTCATTTTTCGTCCGTCTTTTGTCAGGGAATTGGTCACAGTGGTAAAATTACACATTTCCCTTTAGCCACATTTCCACTTTGTAGCATGGTTCACTTTGGGATGGTACATATTGTTTTGGCATTTTAACACATGGCCAAAATATTGGACGCTATTCTTGTAGGGTGGTTTTTGCAAATCCTAATCAGCAGTGCTGATGTATGTAGTATAGATATTTTGAGGCATTTCCATTTAACAGCTCACTTTTGGGCTAGCCTTGATCAGGGTTCTCATCGAGGAAGCAATTTTGGGCCATTTCCATTGTCACAGTCCCTGAAAGTAATGCTGGTGCTGCATATTGGATGCAAAAGGACGGTTTACTTGTGATTTACTATTTTGTTTTATTGGTTGGACGAGACTTGTCACCTACTTGGTTAAAATCTAATAAACCATGAAAAACTAAAGTAAATCACACAAATATCATGCTGTTTGATATATTTCCATTGTAGTGAGGCCCACCCTTTTTGGCACACCTTTGCAGTGCAACTGGTGAGAGAAGCTTGGTATCGTTTATTTGACAAGGCTGAAGGAGAATCTTGGGTCAATTCCGGTGTGTTTTCTAGTTTGGGTGGGATGATGTCATTTTTGCGTGTTCGCAGCTCATGTCTCAGTATTTCATGCCAAAATAGAAAAAAACCCCAAAACAAAACAAGCAAACTGCTGAGCCGATTGTTGCCAAACCTGGCGGTGCGGCAGAGCAAGCCAAGGAAGAAACCCGAGGGCGTCAGACCCGTTTGATAGTCAATGAGTGCTAGCGGAGGAGCCGTATGCGCTCTGTTGGGCACGAAAAAAACCCTGAAACACGGAGTACACACTGCGGTGCGCTATCAAACATCCCACCGCGCTGCCTTTTGATTGACACTTCATTGAGCAATGTGTTTATTATTGTGCTTGTAGCACATAGATTATAGTTTAGCTCCTTTCACACGGGAGTGTCAGGAAAAGTGGAGCCAGAACACAAGTGTCGGCACTTATGCGCCTGTGCTTTTCAGACGGGGGTGACGGAAAAGTGGGTGTTAAAAGTCAAGCCTGTTACCCCTTACACCAGGGGTGTCCAAATCGGGTCCTCGAGGGCCGCTATACTGCATGTTTTACGTTTCCTTCCTCCAACACACCTGATGCAAATGACCAGGATTCTTCTCAGGCTTCTGCGGAGCTTGCAAATAAGCTGAGCATTTGAATCAGGTGGAACAGCTCAAACATGCAGGATAGTGGACCTTGAGTATCAGATTTGGACACCAGTGCATTTCACGCTGCCACCATCCGATCTATGATACTACCCGGGAAGCTGGAACATTTTTGTGACTTTTTATGTAAGACATGGATTTGACTTTGTTAGTTAAGGTGAAAGGAGCCTACAGTATTACACGCTTAATGGAAGCTACAAAATCAAGCAGGGGTCTACATGTGAACACAAGCCCCTTTCATACTGTACGTACACGCCATAGCCATCCTTTTCCAAGAAAATATTGACATGGAATCTGAGGATTTGATTTTGACCCATACATTTTCTGGCTTCATTGGTCACTGCCTATAAAAGTTTGGGCCTGCTAAAGTTTTTCTCAGATTCCTGTTCTGTATGAAAGGTACAGATATCAAATCAGGAGCTGATGTCTGTATCGTGTTACTTGTGACTGCCGGGTACTGCTGGGATTTTTAGGGGGGTGTTTTCCCAGGTAGCTGTTTTGTGCGATAGGTGTCAACACCAAATTGTGGTGGTCTCAGCTCTCTTTTCACCACCGGGATCCAGAGAGGCTGTGTGAAAGCTGCCCACATGATAATGAGCAGTTGAACATGATCTGTGAATTTTGTGGCTTCAAAGGTGGAATCGGTCTTAACTTCCCGTCAAAGCCAAGATGTATTTAGCATTTCATCCAGGTACTGTTTTGTGTGAAATGTATCAATATGGAATGAGGTTTTGAGCGACCTTGTTTCCACTGCTTGTTCTGGAGTTGCTGTTCTGTGTGAAAGGTACCGATTTGTAAGGTTCCAATGTAGTATTAGTGGAATAACAGCGATGGGACGCCGGCCATTCAAACGACTTACTGGAGTTTCTTTTTGCGGTTTTTGAGGTTGTCAAAGCTGTCTTTTTCTGACTTTTTGCTGGTTAATGGGTTTGTGTGAGAGGTACCGATTTCCTAACTTCTGAGATGCTTTCAGTGGCAGGATGGCGGACAGTGAAAATACTCATTGAAGACAAAAGTGTGGGCGTTGAAGGAAATAGTCTCAGAGATGTAAGACTGATTATTAAAGTGAGGAATCTTTCATGTGAAAAGTACCGATTTTCCAATTTCTGAGGTCGTATCATGCGCTGTACAGCGACCGGTCACACTGCCTGTTACAATTGGTCCAGTGTCATTGTTTTTTTTTTTGTTTTTTTTTTCCCAAGGTGCTCACCAAAGCCAGCTTTTCACAGGGTTTTTTTTCTGTGTTGCTGTTCAGAGTGAAAGGTCTCAATTTTTTAAGCTTTTGAGATACTATGTTGCGCAACATCACCTTTTAAAGTCAGGGATTTAAGTGCTGTGTTGCGTGAAAGGTGGAAACAAAAAACAAAAAAAAAGACCAACAACGTGCTCATGTGCCACTGTCTCCCCTTGGCTGCAGGTATCCATTTTCTGGTCGTGTGTGAGTGTGTGTGTGTGTGTGTACAGCAATAATAAAAGAGTGTTTGCACTCCAAACAGAGCGCAGGGACAGGTGTGTCTTACAGTAGCGAGCGCGGCGGGACTTTGGAAGGTTATCCACCCCGCAGCGAGCTTCAAAGGAGCCGGAATGTTTTGTCCGTTTGCGTAATCGCTCCTGCTCGGTAATGGCCGCGGTTCCGTTGCTGACTTCAGTGGGCGAGCTCAACTTTGCCGTGACGCAGGTGAAACGTGGCTCCTCATGCGTTTTCCCGATTTTCATTGCGAGCGGATATCACACATTTGCATTTTCAAAACATCTCCCCGGGTGCACGCCCACGAGTACACCCACACTTTTACTGTAATCTACGGCGACAGCCGGGTCCGCCAGTTTATGAATAATGAATTATGCATGCGGTAGTAGCGTAGAAACGGCGAGCAAAGGTGGCCGTGCGCTCCTCCTTACTTTGTTGTTAACGATCTTGGCCGGCATTCACACGGACGTCGGTGCCCGCTGGGAGGTGTGAGCGTGCATGGGCGACCATCCTTGCCCAGCTTTGGCTTCACTGCTCTTTTGCATTATCTTGTCTGTGAAGGTGAGTCATTATGCGCCGCTGGCGGTTTGACGGTGTCGGGATGAGGATGTCAATATTTGGAGGTTAGTAAGGGGAGAAGGGAACAAGCTTGGATTCTTAAAGCGAACCCTACCCGCTTTTCCCCGATCCTAACCCCAAACAATAAACTAACCCAAGGAACCCCTCACCTGCGCAACAAACTCTGATTTTGATTGCACGGGTATTGATATGAACCTTGTGACTTTTTCAGCATTCGGAAATCTGAGATTTGAAATGGAAACTTTGATCACGGTCCATCCTCCCGTGCTGTGAAATCAGTCATCTTACCCACAAATCACCTTCCCAAAAAATTTGGACACGGGAATTTTGAAGTATGATCTTCTGCATTTGGACTGATTGCTTCCAACTTGCAGTTTTTAGTACCACGTTATCTGTGGAAAAACCCAACACTCGAAAAACTAATCCATCAACCTGAGCCCCAACCCCCATGCTCCAACCGCTTACCCTTTATTGAAAAAAAGGTAGGTGGCTTTACAGGAGCGGCATTTCTCCTCACTGGTAGCTCACACTTGCCCTGCCGTCACTGTGCTCATATTTGCCCGAGTTTGTATTTAAGACCCTTTTTGACGGTAAATGTGCCATCTCACCGGAGACAGATGCTAATATTACTTACACTAGATCAAATGCGATGACGCGTCTGCCGGGAAATGAGAACATCCGCCCCCGTTCGCACCGCAGGCAGACATTAATCAGAGTTAAACTTGCTTCTTTCCTTCATCACCTTAAGTGCGGGAATTTGTCGGAGTGCCGCAATAAATAGTCACAATGAATCGTCCGCCCCGGTCCCGCTCGCCAGTGAGTTGGCAGACGAGACGCTCGGTTCCTCCGGGGAGCTTCGCACGAGGCAACCAGGACGCGTGCCAACATTTCAGCAGATGAGCGAAGGAAAGGGGAAACATGGCAGATAGCGCCCCCCTTCCTCTAAACCCCTCATTCACCTCTTCCCATCACCATCTGCCCAGAGGGAGCGAGAGAGAGGTCACGGAATGGTTAGAGCCAGAAAATGACCTATTTCATTCCAGAAGCGTCGCAATTGAAGGAGATCCCTTGGAGGAATGTTACTCATCCGCCAACTGGAGCAGCAGAGACGCTGAGTGATTGTTCGCTCCGCCAAAGGATTGTGTGCATCTTTCCGATTTTAACCTGGATTTCCCTTGGATAGAATTAGTAGTTTTAATAGTCGTATTATCTGTCCAAGCAGGCATTGAACGGATTAGTTGAAGAATCAAACTTACTAGTCAACATTGTTTATTGTTCAATGAGGATGACTCGTTTATCGTGTTATTGGCATGTCCCTTTTTTAAAATTTTAATTTACACAGGACTTTCAACTCAGCCGTTACTGGCCAACTTATCATCTGCCAAACTATAACGCTAAATGGAGCTGTGACATGTCCGGCCAGCAAGGCAACACAGTCTGCAAGTGTCTGTGCTGAACGACAATACGGAAAATGCGCTGGAGCTGTGTGCATAGCGGTTAGCCTCACGTGGTCATCTTCATCTAATCTGATTGCAGCTAGTTCTAAAAGATTCATTCCAGTGTCGCAAGGCACAGAATGGGCAGCGGATGCAAATTTATACAGTGGTACCTCTACTTACCAACGTCTCTTCATACGAAATTTCCAAGTTAGGAAACGTCTCAACAGGAAAATATTGCCTCTTGTTATGAAAGGAAATTCAAGATACAAAAGGTACAAATACAGTCTGCCCTGCTACTCGCAGCTCCGAGTTTCCTGAATGTAACGTACTTATAGCTGCTCTGCCATTGGCTATTACCGAGCGTCATCCTGGCATCCCATTGGCTAAAAGGGACCTCTACAGTATGAGTCTATGTGTGGAGATAGATAGATATACGTATGTGGATGCAGCATCGTCGTCATTTGCCCAGGAGGTGTTCCGATGTTTTTCAGTAAATGCGAATAACCAGAAAAAGTGTTCACCAGTCGGGCGATCACGAGTCGGGCGAACGCTCACTATGCTGATGTTTGCCGACAAAAGCAAACGTCCTTGGATCAGTTCTTCAAAACGCCAGGCAAAACCCACCAACCAAACGATGAGGACGCAGTTACAAGTTAAATGACCATCAGTTTTATTCTTTACTCTGTTCTTTGTTTTTTTACACGATGCACACCTCCCATTGATTGTGCAATAATATAATTGTAACATGTATTTGTTACATATCTTGATGCTTTTTTATGCTTTTGAAAACATTTATGTATGAATTTTGGGTGGAGGGCGCGGTCTTGGAACGGATTAGGGCATTTACATGGAAAATGCGTCTTTCTTCTAGAACCTATTCATTTCATAAGTAGAGGTACCACTGTACTCTTTTTCACCAAATTGACACGTCCAGTAATTCCTGAACCGAAACTGTGCTAGCAAGAATTTTATTCATTTGGCAACACACAGCAGCATTATGGCACTTAGGTTGTTAACAACCACAGTTGTAAACAACACTAAAATTACATTCATTGTAATAGTGAGTTTAGGATTAGGGGTAAGAATCCAACCTGTTCCCCCTTCAGAGCTCCAGTAGTGGTTTAGGTTACAAAATGGACCTCTGCTGCAACGTGGAGGCTGTGGAATGTGATACGAATACCGCCGTATAAGGGGAAATGCGCCTCTTTCACACTTCTAAATCTGTGGAATCTCATTAGTGGAAACGTAATTTGTAGCGCTTTTGTGGGATCTTAATAGCTTAAAGGAGGTGAAGTCTCATCCTGATACGGAATCCCTTTTGGATCCAAGGGAGCAAAATGCTGATACGGTGCCGCTCGCTCTTTACTTTCACAGGCGACAAATGGCAAAAAAAAAAAAGCCTTGGCTGTGGTTGTTGTTCTGAGCCTCTGATTGTTAGCAATTGTGCTGCTGAATCAGTCTTCAGTCAGTCACCCCGCCGCAGAGCAGTGAGGAGGAAGAGGAGGAGGATGAGGGCATGGTGGTGAGTGGAAGAAGAAGAAGAAGGGCGTCATAATGGAGTCTCCGTGCTAAAAGGGTCCTGAGGCACAAAGATCTACTTAGCATAAATTATTCAATCTTATGTATTACAGAGAGAGAGAGAGAGAGAGAGAACACCGAGCTCAGCAAATCAATGGATGACCACATGACACATCAGAGGACACAATCCTCCATCCGTTCATTATACATCTGCCGATGCATTCCAGATCGTCCATCTGTCCATTCACCTATCCATCCATTAACGTGACTGTCTCTACCTGCCCATTGATCTCTTGCGCATCCATCTCTCCTTCCACCTTTCCTTTGGCCTATCAGCCACTCATCCAGACCGTCCACCCACCCACCTGCCCATGCAACTGCTGACATTTTATAGTCGGGAAACATACATTTTTATTTTTTGGGCGAGTTATTGAGTTCAGTTATAGCCGTATATTCGTTTTCTGTTAAATACAGTTACAGGAGAACAATTGTGTCAACAATCGGGGTGAGGAACAACACGCTGGGCGAACCACAGTTTGTGGAAACATTTTCTGGAATATTTTTGGTGGTGTAGCACCCCCTGCTGCTTTGACCTGCACTTATTGGAAAGATTTATGTTGAGTTACCGGTATGTCTTTTAACGATAGCAGTGTATGATATGAAGCTATGATGACAATGCAGAATTTGGGAGTGAATCTTGCTTGTACTGGCTGCGGTGAAAATAAAGATCTTGGTGAGGTTTTTTTAATCAATCTGCCGCCTCGCCTTTATTAAGGGCCGCCACAAACAGGAGTAATAATTGCTTTTCTGTCAGATGCCGACCCTTCGCAAGCTAGAAGGTTGTCGCAAACCCAAGGAAGAATCCAGAAAGTAGCCTCACCCTCTGTTCGTGTATCCACATGTAAAACTATCTCAGGCTGTCTTCTAAATGTCACTGCGAATTTGGCGTGCGATTCCCTCGCAGAGCCCGCGAGGCGCACTTCGGCTTGTTAATGAGTCAGCGCTTATCAGCCGGCCTTGTTAACAGGCGTGGGGCCTGGCTTCCAAGCTTCCAAACCGCCTACTTTTGCTTTTGTGCGCTACGGCTAATGCGCTGCCATTAGCTCCGCTGCTGCTTTCTTGGCAGCCGTGGGGAAGATTCAGTGGTAAACAAACAGGAAGTGGGCATCCGGCCACGAAGACAGAGGCGGGCCTGTAGGGCTAAGGTGAACCCCAAGACAGTAAATCTTCCTACACAAGCAACCTTTAATTTTCATTGTGGGCCTCAATTTGATAAATAAACATGAACTAAGGAACTGACCATTCTGACATCTTGGATCCATGCGTCAGAGTCTGACCCGACCCTCCACACATCTATCCAGATGCCCATCCATCCAGGTCTTTGATCCATGAATGGAATGTTTTGGCTATCCACCCATTTGTCCTGCATCCGTCTGCCTACTCATCCATTTACTCATCTGTCCATTCGTCCACCTGCCGTCCATACAGCCGTCCACTCTGTGTTTCTGTCTGCCGAGCCATCCCCCTGAACATCAGTCCGACATCCATACACTTGTCCTTCAGTCTGTCCATCCGCCCATCGGTTCATTCATGCGTCAGTCTGTTCATCCATTCGCCCTTCATCTGCCATCCATCTATTCTTTCATCTTTATCGTCATTCAAGGCTGTCCATCTGTTCTTCTGCCCATTGACCCATCCATCCAGCCGTCCATCCCCTGATACATCCATCCACTTGTCAATCATTCTGCCTGTCCATCCATCCACCCATCCTTCTGTTCATCCATCCATTCGTGCATTCCCATACATTTGTCCGCCCATCCATTCATTCACCATCCATCCGCC
This sequence comes from Hippocampus mohnikei, assembly GCA_026261675.1. Lineage (NCBI taxonomy): Eukaryota > Metazoa > Chordata > Actinopteri > Syngnathiformes > Syngnathidae > Hippocampus > Hippocampus mohnikei. The sequence goes on along the minus strand of JAKGUB010000325.1, from coordinate 17,615,370 downwards.
CGTCCATCTGTCCGCTTGCAATCCAGGTGGCAGGCTTTGCCTGCGGGCTCTTCGCACCCTCGCGGCAGCACCTCGGTAATTGGGTCAGCGCGGCAGAATCGGGGCACAGCCGGCCGATGGCGTGCCTAATCCGCGTGGCCTTCCAAGAGCCACCTTTCCCTCGGCAAGGCTGCACATCCAGCTGCGGAATTGGCCGTGCAATTAATGCCTCCCCTTCGAGGAAGATTGGGAGTTGACACGTCGGCGGCTGCACAAACGCGGTAATAAGCACTGACATGGAATAGATGGGACTCGTGGCATCGGTACGCTGTCGGGAAGAGCTATAGTTGGATTCTACTTGGTTTATTGCTACCCGATGGGGCTAATTATTACGTCTCCGTTTGAATCGCTTTCACACTCCCGTCTATTTCCAGCTCACTGTCTTGTGTATAAGGTACCATTATTGAACACAGTGGTGACTTTGATCCTTGAATTTGTCTTATTCAGACGTAATCTCAGAGAATTGTGTGCGTTTGTGTTGAAAGCAATTAGATGAGTTCACACTGGCTTTGTCGAAATTGACTTATCAGGGGCGTAACAGTGGAGATTTGTTTGGCTGGCCCTCTCAGATTCAGCAAAGTGAGCGTTCACACAGCCGCTGTGTGTCAACACATCGAGATTTGCGAGGTTGGAAGAAATTGCTTTCAACATAAAGGGTATTGGCCTGTGAATCTCTCGTGTTAAAAAAAAACAAAAAACCTGCCTCTGATACGTACTGCAAGGAAGAGGGGAAATTTGCTGGACAATGCAGTCTTTGCAGCTTTACGCATTCGGATAATTAGCCTCGGAAAGTCAAGCTGCAAATTTAATATGTTCTTCTAATGTACGGTAAGAGACGTTTCTGTAAGCGTTGCTAAAGCATGTCAAATGCAGTTAGCTACTTTCACGCTGGCTTTCCGGTAAATCAACTCATGAGAGTTGGGGATGTATTGAGCTGTTATTTCAGAAGAGAAGGCTCGCCAAGTTGGCTGACAGCCCTTAGAAAATGGCGATTTTATTTTCCTTTTCATATCGTGGTATTGACTCTAGCGCCCCCTGCTGCCCCGAAGTGGAACAGAGGATGACATCCATCGTCTCTCTTTCATGAATTACTACAGCTTAATGTTACTTTTAACGGCAACAGTGCTTCAGGGGATTTCAGCAAAGTGGCTGCGTGCTCAACGGGCCTCTTAAGTAACGCATCAGTCTGCAAGCATTTCTCATCTCTCACGAATCTGTCTACACGCGTCTCTCAAGGTCGGGGAAATTTTACCATCTGCCTTCCATTCACCCGTCTACTCACATCTGCCCGTCCGTCTGTCCAGTCATCCATCAATCCATCCGGGCTATACAGTACATCTGTGCCTGCCTGTTTGTCACCTTGTTCATCAGTCCTCCTGTCTGTCTGTCTGTCTGTCTGCCCAGCCTGCCTATTCATCTGCTCATCCATTCATCCAGCGTCCACTCCTCCAATGCCTGTCCATCATCACATCTGTACATCTGATCGTCTCTCTTTCCCTGCGCCCATTCGTCCATCCTTTTGCCCACTCGTCTCTCAGTCTGTCCATCTGCCCAACTGTTCCTGCGTCTGTCCTTCTGTCCATCTGCCTTATTAATCCATGCATCTGTCCACTTGTCCATTTGTCTGTCCATCAAGCCATCCTCACACCTGATGTGTCCATCAGGCCGTCTCTCCCTTTGCCCGTCCGCCTATTTGCCATCCACCCCCCATACATCCGTCCACTCGTCGGTCTCTCAGCCTGTCCATCCATCACCCATCCATCTGTCCACTCATAAGATAAGATAAGAAAACCTTTATTAGTCTCGCAATGGAGAAATTCCCAATTCACAGCAGCAAAGTTATGAAAAGAAGTAGAACAACAAAATATAGGAGCTGCTGGAAAGGCAGCCACTCTCGCGGCGCCATCCATCCATCAGTCCATCCAACCATCTGCCCATTTAGCCATACTGGCATCTTCACATCCATCCATTCATTAGTCTTTCCATCTGTCTGATCATCTGACCAAGTCCACTCATCGACGAGTATGTCCATCTGTGCACGCATCTGCCCAGACATACATAAGTCCACTCGTTCATCCATCCTGCCATCCGTCTGCTAGTACCTCTCAAGGTCGAAGAAAATTACGTCGAGCTATCGGGCGTTGAAAGCATCGCCGCCGCCGATTAAACAAACAACAACGAGCGCAGTCCTGGGATGAATTAATTCACCTTGTTTCCGCAAACGAGAGCCCTCGTTAACACCCCTCCCCTAAACTCTGTTTTGATCATTTACCTCATCCGACCTCATCCCTGCCCCTCGTTATCCGCCGGAAATTCTCCAACGGACATCTTTTAATTGATTGCCGCCATTTCGTTGATGCATTCCCGGCCGGAGAGAGCCAGGATTTAGAGACAGGCGCGCCTTTGTCGGGCAGTGACATGCATGTGTGCCGCTTCGCTATCGATCCCGCCTGAGTGCCAAGGGTCCGGTGTGAGAGTATGAGAGAGCTCAGTTTGCCTTTGTTGATGATGCCATCATTTCACCCGCTGCCTTGGGAGAGGCTTCTTCGCTAAGTGTCTCTTTATAGCCAGATAAAGCCGTTGTAATTCATCTGGGTTTCTCCTTGGAGGAGGTATCTGCCTTCTCTTGAATTCAAACTCCATTCTCTTTAGGTGGAATGCAATCCCTGGTGTCTGATTAGGTGGGATTCTGGTTTGTGTGGTCTTTTGCTGTATTTCAAAAGCCCAATTTGAACATGACTGAACGGTCACGCAGTGTGTTAGGTTCTGCAACTACGTTGCATGAGTAGTTGATTGTCAGTCACTTGTTTTACTGTGATTATTATGTGAAATGATTCAGTCATTTCATATGTACCCGTGGTTGAAAAGCGAAGCCACGACAGTCTCCGTCAATGAGTGAGGTGGTGATTGTCAGGAGTCTCTCAAATATCCACATCGGTTTGAGCTACAGCGCCTCGGTCAGTTCGCTTTTTCTTTGTCAATGGCGCCTTGTTGTTTGTGGTTCAATGAAAAAACAAATACAGTCGTATAAGTAATGCCTCTAATCGTTTATTCCCGATAAGAAAAAAAAAAACAGAATTCGCAGTCTTTCTGTGGGAGCGAGTCGGTTATGTGTGTGAGGGTCAGTCTCTTGCCGTGCGGGTGTGCGTTGCAAAATGCAATTGTCCAGTTTAGTCGCGATCGGCTCGGGGTGCGGCCCGGCCTTAAGGTGGTCCAGATTTGGCCGATTACCCGCTCACATGGGGACCTTTTAAGGTGGACCACAATCGCTTATGCCGGATCGAGTCATATTCTGGTCACGTCAAAGTCTTGTTGGCCTTTGCTAAGTTCCTCTTTCCGGCCAGATAAAGCTGTTAGAATCCACCCGGGCGTTCACATGGAAATACAGTTGGCACTGATGCCGGAAGATTACAGAACTGACCTGACCGTATGTCAACTCTGTGCAAATCGTCCAAAGTCTAAGAGCTTGTTTTTGGATGAGAAAAGTGGTTGGAAAATGCCCTTGTGTATAGGACGTATATATATTTTATATATTGGGATAGAACAATCGGTACAGTACAGAGGCGTAAACAACAGGGCGGCTCAGCTCTGTCAAGCGAAATGTTTTTGACATTCACCTTCATCGCCGGGCTTCTCTGAAACGTCACAAATCAACAAATTATGTTTATGACTATTTGTGTGTTTGAAGCTTCTTAGTGGTGCACTTACCCACGTCAAAGAGGACCAAATGGTTGAGTGTGTTTCGCAGTGCGTTAGCGCACGTGTGTGTGCGTTAGCGCGCGTGTGTGTGCGCGCGTGCCTTGTGTCATGCGAGGCTGAGTAAAGCAGCTTAGAGGCAGGAGCATATTCTTTTCTGAGTAAATCTCATTCATTTGAATTAGCTGCACATTTAGCTCAGGTCCACCTGGATGGACGCTCGGTCAGCAGGCCATGCGTCGGGATTGTCGCCACGCATCAGTGCATCGCATGAGTTCCTACGTACCCTTGTGAAGAATGACTTTGACGTCGACAGCAGACCCAAACTTGTCTTAAGTTACACCCTTAAAACTGTTGGGCTAAAAATAACCTCAGGTAGATCCATTTTTTTCTTCACCATCGTCCTTTGGTGGGCCAGATATTTGCCATTGGGCCAGTTATGGGCAATTAGTTTACCACCACTAGTCTAAATAGTCTTGGATCTTGTACGATGCATGCCCAAAGATTTCAAATGGTCTTTGATGTTAACAAACATGTCTTTCTTCGGTTAATTGAAAGATAGATGTTCTTTATTTCCGAAAACAGCTTTGATATCCGAGGATGCTAAATTGTCATCAAATGTTTTACCAAGTGATCCTCTTCAAGGTGCCTTTGATGTTTACAATAACTTGGACAACAATTTTAAAAACCTGACTCATTCATCATTGACGTTTATCAAAATGGACACAGGCTTGAAAACTGTCTTTGATTTTAAAGAAATGATCCTTTTTAGCTGCATTGAAGACTCGACATGATCTTTGATGTTCACAGTGACTCTGAGACTTATCATCGACTCCTAATTGTCTTTGATGCTTACATGTACTTCAAATTGAAGACTGATGGTTTGTAGCACACTAAATTGCATTTGATGTTTTCATACTTTAGTTCCATCGGTGTCTAACAAAATTGTCTTCAAAATGTGTACATCGGGCTTGTTGAAGACCAACTGCGCGGTGTGTTTTAGGTGGATCTCTCGTCAATTTCTTGATGGTATTTTTTCTTTCTTGCAAGACACTGCTTTTGTGATGCTTTTCTTCCCCCCCTCTCCTCCCTCACTCCCCGACATTGTTTTCCCCCCTCTGCGCTTTGTGCTCCCCATCATTAGCGCTCGCTAGCTTCTTTTCTTCCTCCGCCATCTCGCCCTATCGCATGGATTCCTCTTGTTCCCGCGCATGCCTCCATTACCGCCCATGTCTTCTCGCTAATCAGCTTATCCGCCATGTGTCCAAGCTGCCGTGTCTGCCTTCCTCCTCCCTTTTGTTTTGCTGTTCATTCAGCCGGCGGATTAGAGACGCCTGTTTGCCGCCTTTTGTCTGCGTCGCAAGGCGATGGCCGAGACGGACGCAAAAAGACAGAGCAGTCAAAACAGTCCGCATGATTTGGTTGAATTTTTTTTTTCCTTTTTAACCTGAACATCGGAAATTGTCTTTATGAAATCACAGATCTGAAGTTAAATGAGGATGTTAATTGTCTTTGATATTTATAAAAAAATTAGGTTCACGGAACACTCGAAAATGTCTTGGATGTTGACAAAAAATGAGCTCCAGGTTAATGGAAATGTCTTTTGGTTTCTTTGCAAACTTCAGATTATCTTTGATATTCACAAAAAATATGTCAAATCCCTGAAAACTAAATGACCTCAAATGTGTGAAAATGTTTAATCATCACATATTACTTGTATACACACACATACACACACAAAAAAACAATGGCTCACTAGTTTTGAAATCAGTCAAACTATTTGTTCAATTATTGTTCAAGTGAGTGTAAACCGGGTGACAAAGTTCTCGCAAAGTGTCACGGTTATTTATTACATATGACAATTTGAGATTTCTGTACGGATTTAAGCAAGGGTCATGGAAGTTGACACATACGATTTGCTTTTGCGGGCCACATAAAATGATGTGGCGGGCCAGATCTGGCCCCCGGGCCTTGACTTTGACACCTGTGATCTAAATGATCTTTGCTGTTTTCAAAAATGTAAGCAGATTCCTTGACTCAAAATTGTCCTTAATGTTTACAAAAATCACCCACAATTATTTTTTGCTGTAGGTTACCTACCGTAGGATATCTGAGGACACTAAATGATCGTCCATGCTGAAGAAAATGTATACTTCAGGCTCGTTGAAGACTAAATTGTCATTGACGTTCACAAAATCCCCCATGTTAGTTTCAGTGAAGACTCAATCGTCTTTGATGATGACAACATCTCCTCGGTTTGGTCCAGTGAAGACTAAATTGAAGACTAAATACATTTTGTGGGTTAATTGCATTTTCCAAATGTTCTTGCACACCCTTAAGTTCACAGAGGAGGCCAAATTGTCTTTTGATGTTTGTAAAAACACATTGCAAACCCGATTTGAAGAGCTTTGATGTTAGATGTTATCACCACATGGCCCGGTGTCTCAAAGTATACTCACAGATATTGATGATGATGATGATGCTGATGAGCCACGCAGAATTCACCCCGAGACCCGCGTGTGCGCGAGGCGCGCAAGTGCACCTGAATCCCCGCCGTTGACTGATGGTCGATCGATCGCGCGGCCATATTCGTAACGATTAAACGCCAGAAGCCTTTTTTTTTTTTTTTTTTTGCATCCCGGGCTGCAGCTGTCACCGGCAAAAATGAGTCATCCCTCTTTAAAAAAGAACAGCAAACTCTCAAGGTTAACCGAGTAAAGTGATTTTTGTGTTCCCCGCCCGACAGGCACACTTGTTTACGTTGGAACCGAACACGATCACTCAATTGCAGTATTGCGGCCGTTATGCCTCTTGACGGCAAGCTATCGGGACAGGTGACAAAAACATCAAATAATTGTCGAGAAGATGGTTGGCTGATAATGAGATGAAAACAGCAAAAACGTAATTGAGCAGAAATCTGACATTTCGCAAGATGACATCATTTAGGATTCAATCTAGCACTAAAACGAGCCGCTAACAGCTTTAATGACATTTGACCTGACTAAATAAATAACCCTTTAACGAGTGACAGTGAATTGTATTGTTTGTGAAAATGTGCACCTTAATCCACCATTCAATTATCTTTGATGTTTACGAAATATCGTTCTCCTCGTCATGTATAAATGATCTTTTGGCTCAATTGTCTCGTCGTCTTCGATGTTTTTGAGAATCGTTTTAAGCGAAGATTGTCTTGATGTTTGTGAAATAACGTACTGCAGTTTGTAAACTCTGAGCTGTGTGATTTTTGCCAAATGCTGCCCCTTAGCTTAATTGAAGACTAAATTGTCTCTTGGTTTTACGGATGTTGGAAGTTAGGTAATTGGAGATGTAAAATTGTCATTGACGCCTACCACCCCTAAAAAAAACCAAAACAAATTGATTATAAAGAGCCTAAATTTGGTTAATAGTCGACCACACTTTCCTTGATGGCTTCGAAAATGTCGAAATTAAAACTTGAAATTGGCTCCATTTTCTAAATCTGTCGGTTAGTCTAATTGAAAATCTTTGTTGATAAAATGTGTGCTTTAGATTCATTGACGACTAAATTGCTGTTGATGTTTATGGCATTGCTCGTCAGCATTGTGCTCAACTGAAGACGAAAATGATATATATTTTTAAATGATATTTTCGAGGAACTATATTTTAGGTTCAGTTAAGACTGACATTTTTTTCAGTGTTTATTAAAATGTGTGGTTTTGGTTCATAGAAGGCTAAATTATCTTTGAAGTTTTGTGGACAAAAACAACTGTTCAATTATGAATCTAAAATGGTCTCTGATATCTCGGGAGTTACTTAAATTACATTTTAGAAGATTTGTTTTCCATGTATAACGGGCAATAAAACAAACTTGGAAATACTGTACTGCATTAGAATGACACCAAATCTGTGACATGATAAATACCCGATGTGTATTTTACTCTTCTACCTCCATTATCAAGAGGTGGAACAAACATTTCGATGCGTTCCCCCTACTCCAGTAATTAATGTGGCACTGCCTCTTAGAAAGTGTGCCTCTGCCTTTGACCCTCCCCTTTTTCCTCTCATGGGGAAGTAAGCATCTTTCGAGCTGGAGAAACTTTTGATTTCACTTTCAAGTTTAAATATCTCAATACATTGCCGTGCGTGCCATCAAATGTAAAAAACATGTAGGGGCACGCTGTACCGCCAGAATTGACGGGGGAACATTTGTTTTTTGCTGTTATCGTCAGCCTTTGTGATTGAGACGATTAAACGGAACCAACACAAGAAATCTTGCTGTGCGTCGTCACTATTCTTAAACGCGACGCAGTCGGGAACCACCCGCTTACAAGTCTTAGCAAAAACGTGCATCAGCCTAACTGGAGTGAAAATCCTCTTTGACGTTGCATAACATTTATTTATTTATTTATTTATTTATTTAAAGGTTTTCTTGAGGTTGGAAGTTAAAATTCTCGTTGATGTTCACAAACAGTCTATGATATTTTTAGGGGAATGTGTACTCCCAAAAATGCTTCATTGTCCTTGATGTTTATAAAAAAAAAAGTGTCACGGTCATTGATGACCGTATATCGTCTTTGATCCTTACAAATGAGTTAGTTTCAGCGAAGGTGCGAAACCTTCTTTTTAATGTTTCTGAAATGGTCTGTGTGTTTACAAAAATATGTACTCCTGGTTTATTAAAAACTCAACCGTTTTTGATATTTTGCAACAACACAGGTTCCCCGCCAACGATAGACTTGTTGTTTATGAAAAGATGTGTTTTAGCCGAACGGATGATGTAAAATTGTCATCAATCTCAAACCGAAACGTGTACCTGAGGTTCATTGACGGCGCTTGTCTTTGACGTTTGCAAAAAAATCACCGACCAAATTTTGTCAATGTCATTCATACGTTTGAAATACGTACTCAAAGTTGCAAAATTGTGTATTTTACGTTGATTGGAGATTGTGGAAAATGCATCTCTACGGAATCATCTTTATCATATTGATGAAATCACCTCCATCGCGTTCACCCAACACTAAATTTGTCTTTGATGTTTCCGTAAATTTGTATTTAAAATATTAAGCAAAAAAAAAAAAAAACACATAGCATCTAATTTCAAGCCTTGCTGTTCAACAAAACTCGTTTTGTGACCTTTTCATGAAAATGTCTACTTTGGCGACATGGAAGACAATCTTGGGTGTTTTTACCAAACCACCAACAGTACATCTTGTTTTTTTTTGTTAGTTTTTTTTTTTTTGACAAACTTTTTTTTGTCAGGCATCAAAATCAGTGTTCCGTACCACAAATTTACAACTGGCTGGCGTCGCTCCGGCGCTTTCCAATCTCGGCGTCCCACATGCCGCACTGCCATTAGACGCCACACCGTATTATTCAAATGCCCTTTGCAGCAATACAGTACCTGGCATTTAGTGTCGGCCATCATTTACGCCACCGTTATAATTGGTTCAAGCTTTCGCACGTGCCCCCGTGTAAAGCAAAGGCGGTGGAGGGGATGTGGGGGAGGCGAAGTGGGGGTGTTGCATTATGGGAGGCGGGAGGATCATTAGACGCGATAGCGATGTACTTTTCAAGTGGAAAAGGTCGTCTTTTATGAGGCCTTCTTGAAAGGCGGCAAGAATGATGACGCGTGGCTTCTCGCCTGAAAAGGGCCAAGGGATGTGAGGTGGCGAGGTACGGCGTAAAGGGGGTGGCGGGAGATAGGAGGGGTAAGGCGTAAAGGGGCGGGCGGCCGGTTTCCAAGACTGTCGTTTGGGAAGCTCGCAGGCTACAGGGTGAGGTTGAATGTCACCAATCCATACGCTTAATGTATCCTCAGCACATTTACTTGAGCACCTGACATCAAAACTAAATGCTTTCCTGTGGTGTCCCCCCCCCAAAACCCCCCCCCCCCCATTTGCGCGACGGTTCTCCATTTGGAAAGAGGAATTGGGAAAAATGTGTTAAAATACTGCCGGAGGTTCTGTGAAGTTGTGAAGTCCTTTTGATGTTTATTTCAAAAGTTTCCAAGTTATCTTTGATCACTAAATTGTCTGATTTTTGTGGAAAAATGTTTCGTTTACAAAAATGTGTAAGTTAACTTGAAACTTTTTTAAAAATTCTGACATTTGCATACGTCCGTAGCTACTTGAAATGTTTTTTTTTTTCGTGCTCACTGACTTTTTCCCTTCGGTTTCCTGCTTTTCACTGTTTTCAAATTTCATTTTCTACTCTGACTTTTTCCTGTTTTTGTTTGTTTGATTTTGTTTTTTACTCTTTCGTACTTTTGCTGGATTTTGCCGCATTTCCAACCTTTTATCCTAATCAGGCCTGTTTCTTTACTTTTTCATTTTTCAATTTTTTTCTCACATTTCCTACTAAATTCCTCCCTCACCCCGCTGTCTTTTGGTCCCAGTTCTGACTTTTGACCTGTTTCCAACCTTATTCCTGTGCCCCATCCCTTTTTTTCCGTTTTCTGCCTTTCATCCAATCGTGGTACATTCCCATTTTCTCACATTCTTGATCGTTTTCTTTGTTCTGGTGATCAACTTTCCCATTTCCACACGCATCTGGTTTTTTTCTACTAGTTTGTCTGCAGTTTCCTACCTTTTCACCTGTTTCTCACCTTTTTTTCCCTCCTCTTGTTATCTTTTTGGAGCCTTTTTCCATATTTCTATTGGCTGTTTTTTTCCCATCTCCCACTCCCCCCCCCCCGGCCTTCTTCTACCCTTTTTCCCCCATTCGTTGCCTTTTGCTCTCTTTTGCTCCGTTTTCCTTCCTCCCATTTCTATCTTTTCACACCCCTGACCATTTTTTCCTACTTTCCTCTCTGCTGATTCCTTTTTAACATTTAATATTCTCCCAGTTCCCCCCCCCCAACATTTCCTCGGCTTTCCCCCAGTTCCCATCGTCCACGCCCTGTTCACTACCTTTTCCTTCTGACCTTTTTGCCATCCCTTCCTTTTGTTCCAACCTTTCCCGCTTTCTATCTTTGTTGTTCAGCCCATACTTGAGTGTCATTAAGATCTTCTACCCTCCCAAGGACTGGAGTACAAACACACATTCGCTACCCTTTTTTTCCCTCTTTGCTCCTCGCTTTTACCCCCGCCCCCACACACACACACACACACACTCGTTTCCCACTTGTTTTTTTTCCCCCAGTTTATTATCTTCCATTCTCTTGTTTTGTAGCTCAGCCCAGTGCGTACTTGAGTGTCATTAAGACTATTTTTTTTCTCTCTCGATCCGACAATGGTGCTGAATGCCAAAGGCTGCAGCAGCAGTGCCATTGTTTTGTTCCTGATTGTCTTTTCTTCCCCCTTCTCCGAATGTGATGTGTTATAAAGCGCCATGCTCCAGTGGCTGTCGCCTCGCCGCAATAGCATCCTTGGCCCCCAATTTGTGTCGACCCAGGCCTTTCTGAGTGGAATCTGCATGTTGGATGCCACTTTATTGAATACTCTCAATTACCTTTAATGTTTTACAGAAAACACCTATGGTCGATTCATTAGAGACTAGATTATCTCGGATGGGTAATACAATACATAGTGCATGTTCGCTTCATTAACGATGAGATTGTCTTTGATGTGTGGGGAAAAGCATACGTCAGGTTCATTAAGACAAAATGGTTTTTGACATTTATGAGGATGCGCACGTTAAGCAGAATGGCTCTTTCAGTGGCAGCCGTTTTTATCGCAAGGTTCCCCATATTGCGACCATTAAAGAGAGAGTAAACTTTCTTCCAGGACCAAAAAGGTTATTTCTTGATTATTTTTTTTTTCATTCTTTAGTCATCAGCAGTAGAACATGGGTTGGTTGATGTAACCAAAAACTCAGGTTTCTAACCAAAAAGTGGAAAATATAGTCAATTTTTTTCATTTGATTGTTTTGGAAAACAAACGGAAAATTTGACTTTTGTGACATCGCAATCTCTGAAGCCCCTGTCACACCTTGACGATTTAGCCAGCGTATGCCGACGTAGGAAAAATTTGGCAAATACGCTGGCGTACGTCGAATAAGTTATGGGTAAGTTTTGTATACGTAACAGCACGCTGAAGCACGTTGGTATACGTCGGCATCGTCGAGGTCGCCGAGAAATTTTAAGCATGCTTAAAATTTCTCGTCAGTATGTCAGCGTATGGCTATACGTCCCGTGATACGCAGGCCATAAGTAATAGGTAAGTTATGCGATCGTTGCACACGCTCAAACACGTTAAGTGTAGGTTACTCATAAGTCCAAATACGCCGAGAATACCTACTAGCTGTTCTCCAACATCCGTGTTTCGAACTGCAATACGCTGCTGCATAGCGTGCAGCAGCGTATTGCCGACGATCACGTGACGTAGTCTATAAAAAGGCTGGCGCCGACGTTTCAAATCATAACTGCACTAGACATTGCAGTACCAACATCTGTTTGGGGACTATCCCCCCCCGGTCTAGTTAAAATGGTATAACCCAAGAGGCAAGGTGCGGCTTGCCATCGTTACTGTGAGTTGCTATTCACGCTATTAAAGCAGCAATCAAACGCCATTATGACTTGTGTCATTAATAAACCAAACAACATCAGCGTCATGGCAAAGAAAAGTCTGGGGAGCTCATCAAAGGTCTCGCAGAGGCTCAGCCCATCACAGCCACTGCAGCCTTCGCCAACTACGCGCGTGACAGCCTGGTCAGCATGTCCAAGCGCAAGTTCCGAAGGCACGGATGTTGGAGAACAGCTAGTAGGTATTCTCGACGATTTGGACTTATGAGTAACCTACACTTAACGTGTTTGAACGTGTGCAACGATCGCATAACTTACCTATTACTTATGGCCTGCGATACGGACGATAGCCATACGCTGACATACGCCGACGCATTTCGACGATACCAACGTGTTTCAGCGTGCTGTTACGTATACAAAACTTACCCATAACTTATTCGACGACGCCAGCCGTATTTGCCAAATTTTTCCTACGTCGGCATACGCTGGCTAAATCGTCAAGGTGTGACAGGGCTTGAAACGTCGAGCGCCAGCCTTTTATAGACTACGCCACGTGATCGCCGGCAATACGCTGCTGCACGCTATGCATAAATTAGACTATCGTTGGGCATAAGTTGTGTACGCCGCAACACGCTAGGCATTCGTTGGAATAAGTTATCTATAAGTTATCGAAACGTTCTATATAATTTACTGATACGTTATGTATACGCCCAGCCCGTTATGAATGCGCTATGTATACGCCAAAATTGAAAAAAATCGATAATTCAGCGTATGCCAGCGTTTTAGGGAAAATCTGAACGTCGGCATACGCTGGCTGAATCGTCAAGGTGTGACAGGGCCTTAAACAACAAAGACAAGACTGAAAGGGCTTTTGATGGCAAAATCAATCATTTCATTTATTTCCAGATATACAACTCTGCCGTGAGCGACGCTGACTCACGGCTCAGGACTCGAGTTGAGCGTTTCACTCCATGAACTTTGTCATCTTTTGTCACGTCAGCTCTTCTCACGATCACGACATCCAGTTTCTCCTGCCTGCCGTGATATGTTACGTTGCACACATATGCATACTCTCTTGTGACGAGTCAGAACGACCTTGTTGGTAAGATTAGATAAGAAAACCATTCGTCTTATTCGTCTCACAATGGAGAAATTGCCAATTGACAGCAGCAAAATTATCAAATGGAGAAGTAGAAGAACAAAAAGTACATAAATAAATATAAATGATAAAATATAAATATAAGCATATTTAAAATGGGTGAATGGGGGGGGTGAGTCCAGGTTTTCAGGTCTCTCCATCTTACAGCGCAGGTGTATCAGTCTCTGGCTGAAGGAGCTGCCCAGTGTTGTCAGGGTGGCCTACGATTCCGGATAGTCAAAACTCATCTTAAGTGGTGCCTTGAGATACGCTTGAAATGACTTTTGATAGATTTTTTTTGGATAGAAGCCATCATTCGGACAGTTTTTTTGCCTTGACTTGTGAGTGCAAATTTGAGATAAGAGCGCTGTATAGTGGCAGTGAATCCAGTTACACACACTTCACAAAAAGCGGCATTTTGGACAAATCTGCCATTTCATTAAAAAAAAAAAAAAAAAAAGACTTCACGCTGTTGATTTCCACTCCATATTGGCATTTACTGTCAAACTAAACATCAAACAAAGAGAATGGCACGTTTGTGTATTTAAAACACACAAACAACGTTGCTTTAAGAACTGTCCGCTCTTATTGCTAACATTTAATGGAAAATACCATTGACGTGTGAAAGAACCCTAAGCAACGTACGTGTAGTTGGCAAACAGTTAAGCAACATATAAGACAGATAATGTAGCAATACTCATGGAAATATTCTTTGTCTTACAAGTACTATTCTTCTTTGTCTGTGTCTGCATGACTGCATTATACTGCCCCCCGGTGGCCAAGATGGTCACACCAGGAGGAGCAGCACAATAAAAACAATGCAGCATTAATTATGCACTGTTCATTCTTTTCCACTCATTTCATGATGTTATTACTCTGGGTTCTTATAAAATACAATATTGTGGCAATTTACTCTTCCTTCTCAAAATACAAAAACAAAGATTGGGGTGGGTGGGGTGCGGGGTTTGGCTAGAATGGATTAATGGCATTTTCACCTATTTCATTCCATTTATTCCAGTGGGGGAACGGTGATTTGAGTTACGAATTTGATCCACTGTATTCAATCCGCTCGCCATTCCGCTTTGTCTACTGAACAGTTCCTCTGATGATGATGATATGATGATGACGGTTATAACAATAGCGATGATTTGTCAATACGTAGCAGGTGCTAATTGGATGGCATTTGCGCAAAAGCACAGATCTAAGTGCGCTAACGAGCTGCGCGGCCTTATGGAGTCGGTCGGCCCAGAGGCACGACGACTATTAGCGTCGCTAACGCGGCTACTGTATGTTTGATGAGCGCCTCGCGGGGAACGTGTGATGATAGCGACACTGTTCAACTTCCTCCAGGCTAAAATTCTTTCTGATGGAAGTAGAGAGTTACAGTTTACCCTCCTCATTTTCTTCTTTCGCCTTGTTTTTTTTCTCCCCCTCCACTCTATGATGAATATTTAAAGAGTTCTGCGGTTTGTGTATCAGCTACGTGTTAGGTCTTCATCGGTACTAAAAAAGCTCCTGGACATTTGGTGTTGTCGACTCCGGAAGGTCTCTGCTTTGATCCGTGTTTGTCGAAAAGGATCAGCCACATTTTACGCTTGTTTTCATCCTGACCTTGTTTCCATTTTTTGTCAGCTTACCTGTAAGACTCTGCCTGTAAGGGCGGCAAAGTAGGGTTTCAAGACGGGGTGAGCGTTTCAAAGCCGAGGTTAGTATTTCAAGTTCGGGTTTCAGAGACAGAGCTCAAGTTTTAAAGGGTTAGGGCTTTTCAAAACTCGCCTAGTTCAAGTTCAGGTTTCCAGTGATTGTTTCAACCTTTGAGTTAGGATCAAAGGGTGATGGGGTTTTTAAATAGGGTTTCAAATGACAGTTTGAAGACAGGGTGCTAGGGGTTTCATGGTAGGGTTTTAGGTTGGCACGGGGTTAAAGCCGAGATTCAAATTTAAAGATTGGGTTTCAAGCCAAGGTTAGGGTTTCAAAGTATGGTTTCAAGACAGGTTTAGGGCTTCAAGTTTTCAAGTATCATTTTAAGTAGGAATGGACAGGTAGCGATACTAGGTATCCGTAGCAAAGCGATACGGGCCACCGCCTTACCAGGCACAGAAATCTGACATAGAACAAGTCTTCCTCGGCAGTAGGTTGCGCTATTCTCTACATCTGCGTCAGAAAGAATTTTTTGTCATTGTGTCAAATGAAATTTTATACATCAAAAGTATCAGAAGTATTGTACTTGGTATCAGTGAGTATTCAAAGAGTGAATCCTAGTATCGGTCTGAAAAAAGTGGTATCAAACATCCCCAATTTCAAATAAGAGTTTCACATAACCATTGCAAGTCAAAGTAAATATTTCAAAGGATCCAGCGTTTTAATGCAGGGTTTCAAGCTAGGTTTAGGGTTTCAGTGTATGTTAGCATTTAAATGGTTAGGATTTCAAAGTAAGGTTTCAAAGTAGGGTTAGGATTATTAAGACACGTTTCAAAGTATGGTTTCAAAACAGGGTTAGGTTTTCAAATTTGGGTTTCAAGCCAAGGATATGTTTACAGAGTACGGTTTCCTTATGTTGTTTCATCAGCCTAAGGGTAAGCCTCTGCCTGAATGGATGACAAAGTAGGGTTTCAAGATTACTGGACGAGTTTCAAAGTCGGGTTTGGGGCTAGGATTAGGGTCCTGAGAGAATTTGTGATTTCAGTTAGGTTTTGAAATTGCTTTCTTAAGCTTACGTTAGTGTTTCAAACAAGTGTTAAGGGCTTGAAAGTAGGGTTTCAAGCCAGGGTTAGGGTTCGTCATGGTTTTATTTTGGGTCTCAAATTGGGGTTTCAAGACAAATGAGTGTTTTGAGTCATTGTTAGGCTTTTTAGATCATGGTCTTAAGCTCCGGTTATGTAAAAGTCAAGGTCTGAACACTGGTATAGAGACAGGTTTAGGATTTGAAGTGTTGTGTATTGTGGTGCACAAAAGGTCTGCAGGTTTGATGTTGTCTTAAAAGCTGAGTGACATTCTGTGCTTGTTTTCCTTTTTGACTTGCGTCTGACAGGGCATACGGAAAATGGCAAAAGGACGTTTGCGCCAGCAAGGGCACCCGGCGGCGGAATCGCAACGTGCTGACATTTCCTCGGAAAACAACAAGGCGGGCTTTGAGATGATTGACACTCCGCATTAGAAACATTCAATATTAAATCAAGCGAGCGCACGTTCGTCAGCCGGGAAATCAATGAGCCATTCCAGTGGCTGGCCATCCAATTTACTTCATTTTATTGATTGATCAGCTCGCACACCCGAAAATATCAACAGCACCAAGGATTCGGAAGGGTCGTTAATGTTGACGAAAATGACGCCAATGTCAAGTCAGTTAAAGACTTCAAAGTTGGCTTCAGTCTTTCAAAACAAGGTTTAGGATTTTAAATTTGAATTTCAAGATAGAGTTTGGTTCTCAAATTGTGAGTTTTAGCTTTCAAACCAGAGTTGGGGTTTGAAAGTAGTGTTTCAAGGTTTCATGTTTGGCTTTCAAATTAGGGTTTCAAGACTGGTTCGGGATTTACAGTCTTGGATAAGGTTTCAAATTAGAGTTTCAAGCCTGGATTGCAGTGTCAACCAAAGGTTAGGATTTCAATTCAGGCTTTCAAGGTAGCCATTAAGCTTTTGGATGAAGGTTAGTGTTTCAAGTTTATAGTATGGTTTCACAATAAGGTTTCAAGGATTGTGCTTTAAAGAAAAAGTCTTTTACTGTGTTGAAAACTGAAAATCATCTTTGCTAACACTCATCGAACTGCACAAGTAACCTGACAAAGCTTTATTGAAACCAAAGGCATGACGACACAAACCGCTATTTAAACCCGATCCAGATTACAAAACCAGGCGGAGGACGCGTCGTCCTCCTTGAGCGTGAGCCTTCAGTTCCGTGCCAAACATGGAGTACAGTAGCGGGAGTGGGCGGCACTTGAGGACGTGGCATTAAGGCGCTTAAGAGGCTCATTCAATTAACATTGGGTCAAAGCACAAGACTGACCCGCTTCAAAGTCGAAACAAAGACACGTTCAAGGAGCCTCAATCACTTTGCCCGGCTGGCGTCCTTGACGCCCTTGTTGTTCAACAGTTAACGCTTAAAGTATTCATAACTGAGTTGTTTTGAATTTGCCATGGTCCTATATTTATGTTTATAAAAATGTTTAAAAATTAAGATTAGTTAGATAGCCATTGAAGACTATAACTTGCTCACCAAAAATATTTGGTGTGTTCCACCAAATTTTCTTTGATATTTATGAAAAACATACAATAAATTGGCTCTTTTCAAAACTCAAAAGTTGTCTTTGACTTTAACAAATACGCATACGTGGTTTGTTTGAGATGGAATTATCCTGGCGTTTCGTTCATTGAACGCAAATTTGTCTTTGATGTTTACCATCGTATTTGAGAGGTCTTTTGAGACGCAACGTTGTCTTTGAAGCTTGTGACAACACGTGTATTCGGTTTGTTCAAGGATATGCGTCCGCAATGGTTGCAGAAACAGTGATTTATTTCATTGGAGACTTGAAACGGTCTATTTACAAAAACATATTTTATTTCATTTGCCCAGGCCTCAAAATTGATGGTTCGATTAGTTGAAGATGGCAAATCGTCTTGAATGTTTATGAAAGTGTCTTTGATGTTTACAGAAACATTTGTGGAAGATTCATTGAAGACACAAACTTGTCTTTGATGCTAATATAAACATATAAACTCTCTTGATTGTTACACAAATAGCATACTTGTCTTTGATGTTTCAGACTAAACTGGTTTTAATGTATTTCAAAAACATAGGCGCTTCGCTCATTAAATAGTCTTTGATTTTTGATCTGTTGAAAACGGAATTGTTTCCAAAATCATATTTACTTCAGCGACAACTCACAACTGTCTTTGATGTTTAGGGAAACACATGCTTATGTCCAGACTTGAAGTTGTCTTCGATATTTAAGATTAAGAGGCTAGTTCAATAAATGCAAGGCCAAAGGTAAAAAAAAAACAAAGGTCGTTCAAACCCGCCCGCTCCCTCCCTTTTGTACTGTGCAAGTCCTTGAGGTTGTTGTCATGTCGTTGAGTGCGACTTAGCCGGAGTGGCCGTCACGAGAAGATGCGTGTGCGGTTATTCCTTAATGCTATAAATCCCGTCATTCTTTGTGGCAATGGCAGAATTAGCTGCAGGCGCCAGGATGCGCCGGAGTGACGGCTGCGTCTTCTCCAAACAAAAGATGGCTGACAGGACGAGCTGGCCGAGGGGAGGACATGATGTCACTCTCCCGCTTTCATCCGCAAAGTGACGGCGTCCATTTTCCTGTCAAGCGCTCGTCTCCTCGACACCCCATTTGATTTCGGAATCTTCGCCACGGAAAAATATTTGCTGTGAATATTCTTAGCTTGGGTTATAGTTTCAAATTAGGGTTTTTTAAGCAAGTGTTAAAGTTTTGAATTATGGTTAGGGTTGTAAGTAGGGATGACGATACTAGGTACTAATGTCGGGCCAATACCGGACTTATTTTAAGGTATACGGTCCTCATGGAGGATGCCGATACTAGCCAGCGAAAGTAGGGTTTTAAGAGACAGTGTTTTTTAAGATTTGTTTAGCGTTTTAAGACTGGGTTAGATTGTGAAATTAGGGTTTCACACAAGGGTTATGGCCTTAAAATAGTGTTTCAAGTCCCGAGTCGCTTCTCAAAATAGCGTTTCAAAAGAGGGTTATGGTTTCAAATTAGGGTTTTAAGCCAGTGTCAGCTTCAAGTTATGGTTTCAAGGCTATCTTCCTGTTGCAAACTAGGCTTCGGTTTTCAAATTAGGATTTCAAGGCAACTTTGGGGTTCAAGCTTTGGTAAGGCTTTCAAATCATTGTTAGAGTTTAAATGCAGCATTGCAAGACCGTGTGGCGGCTTTTAAGCCTGGGTTACAGTTCCAAATCACTTTTTTGTTGTTGTTTTTTTAGCCAGGGTTATGCTTTTAAATTAAGGTTTCAAGCCTTGACTAGTGTTTAAATGTCGGGTTAGAAGACATGTTCAGAGTTTCAATCTAGTGTTAGAACATGATGAGCATTTGAAAGTACGGTTTCAAGCCTGGGTCAGGGTTTCAATTTAGGTTTGTGTTTGTTGGTTCGAGCCTCTTTCTCGTGGTCTTTCTCATGTTGCACATTTAGCGTTGAAACGTGATATGAAATATTCATCGCAGTAATGTTGTGTTGGACGGGGCATTCGCTGGCCACACGGGCTAAATAAACGCCCCATTTATTATTCATAAAGAGGTCAATAATTAGCGCGTTCGCTTCTTATCGCGCAAGCAAACTCTGAGTCAGGGGAGAGCACAAAAAAATGGACACCTGAAGCTCTCACTGGGGACGCCGCCATAAATGTGACACATATCAGGACACAAACGCCAGGATTTCTTCAGGTTTACATGCACCGTCGATTGTTGAAAACTTGAATTATTGGTATTGACCCTTTGATATTGACCAAAAACGTGCTAGTCCTGTCTTTGATGCTTGCGTGACTAAATTGTTGCTGATCGTTTCAAAATGCGTATATCAGGTTTCTTGAAAGACTTGTCAACATTAGGTCTGTTCAACACTTGAAATTGTCTTTGATGTTATAAAAATGTTTGCTAGGCTGATTCAAGTCTCTGAACAGTCTTTGATGTTTACTTATTCGATAGGTGAACGAAACCTCGAAATTGCCTTTGATGTTGATAAAAAACATGTTCGGTCTGCTCAAGACTATATTGTTTACAAAAACACATGCATTTTAATTTTTAATTAAAGACTAAATTGTCTTTGATATTTATGGGAACGCCTACCTTTTGTCATTGAAGGCTCGAAATCGTCTTGGGTGTTTATATATGCGTATTGACTCCAAATTAGCATTGATGTTGACTTAATCGCCTTTGATATTGCTACGTTAGGTCGGTTGAAGACTCTAAACCGTCTTTAATGTCTCTTTTATTGACAATTGTCTTGACTGTTCACAAAAACTGACATTGACTCTAAATCGGATTTGCCGTTATCTATCTCGCGAGCAGACAGGTGGCTAACTTGAATGCTAATTATGCTAAAAACCAAGTCACAAAAGGGCTACCCGATTTTTCTTGAATGGAATAGAAAAGTCGCCAGTCTTGTGTGGCTTTTCAAAGTAGGATGGAAAAAAAAGACACCAAAAAAGCAGCCGCGGCATCTTCACAATATCGTCAACTACTACTAAAGCTATGAAAAATGGGCCAAACATTGCGGCCGTGTTCAGGTCTTATTTTGTGGCTCGGGTTATTTAGCGGCAAGATGCACAATAAGGCCGGGTGCCATGTTTTATTCATGGACCTCCGCTTTCGTCAACAAAATTGGACTTCATGTTCCTTCCTCGCCTTTTGTTATGCTGTACGTTTCTAATTTGCAGGAGACTTTTTTTTTTATGAGCTGCATTGAGTTGGAAAAAGAAAGGCGCGTGAGTCGCTTCTGGCACTTTGGCAGCATTCTTAAGAAAATGTAAACGGTGGCGTTTGGACAAGTAATTACCTCAAACAAATGACGCTATTAGCACCAAGATTCTTTGTGTACAGTTTTTTTCTTTTTCATTTTTAAGCGTGCTTATTAGTAAGTCTGAATGTTTGAGGGGGTCGGGGGGAGACACATACAAAAACCCAAACAAACATTTTTTGGGGTTGTTTGTGTTGTTAGTTTCTGTTACATTGTTGCATCGTAGTGGAGTCTGTGTAAATGGTTTCAAGTCGGTTTTACACAATCAGGATTTTGGAGCCAATCTCCGATAAGGAAGTAAAAAAACTAAAATAAAAAAAGAAAAACTCAACTGTATTTATAGAGCAATTTTAAACAACCATCGCTGTATACAAATGACTGTACACGGAGCAAAAATAAATGATAAAACAACAAACAATGAAACAATAAATTAATAACAGAGGCAGTAGAAAGCACAAAAACAGGAAAACTAAAAATCAAGTCTCATGCTGAGTCAAAAGCCAAAGAATAAAAATCAGTTTTAAGACAAGTTTTAAAGATACGCAGCGAGGGTGCTTGCCGAACATTCAGTGGGAAGTCATTCCAAAGAGAGATACCAGTAACTGCTCGATCCCCTCTGAGCCACCACTGAGTTCTCGGTACTTCTAAAAGTGTCTGGTCCGCAGACCTGAAGCACCTGGCAGGTGTGTAGGGGCGGAGGAGCTCAGAGAGGCAATTTAAAGATTTGAAAACAAAGAATAGGATCTTAAAAATAACTCTTCAAATGTATAGGGAGTGATGGAGACAGCGGAGAGGATGGTGTGGTCGCGGCGGGATCCTTTCGCCGTCCTCCGAGTCCTCCGCGTTTTCGTTTGAATTTGGGTGTTGAGGTGAGGTGTGAAATCAGAGGCTGGAAATGGAGAAGTTGTTCCAAGAAGATTTTATCTGAACGTTCAGGGCACAAATGCGACTGTTCCAATGCTTTATTTTTTTTCCCAAAATTGTTCCAAATATTTTCTTTTACTAAAAACTAACTGTTGCAGTGCTTTCTTTTCTCCCAAAATGCTTTCATTTATGAATAACAAAACTGTTGCAACACTTTCGTTTCTCCAGAAACTGTTCCAAAACTGACATTTACGAATAACAATTGTTGCAGCACTTTTGTCTCTAGCAGGTTCGAATAAAACTGTGGGTGTGAAACCGCAAGCCAGCAAGGAGATGCATGCACAGTGTTGTCTGGAAAATCCTTTTCGTCACTAAGGCAGTTCAAGTCGTGGTCATACCATAAAGTTGGGTAGGGTTTGCTTTTTTTCGTGACTTTGCTGAAATCAAATAGCGAATTCACCGCCGATGCCCATTGATGTGGAAGCTGCATGTTCCCACTGCATTTCTGTTCTTCCACTAAAGCTCATTTTGCCAGATTTCTTTCCAATAAATTCCAGCGCACTTTTATTTACTGTCGGCAAGCCATCAATAAAGCAAGTGAGGACCACTGTAAAGCGGCGGCTGCTCTGTTTATTTGTCACGTTGGGAAAATCAGCGGCGGGAGATTAATTAGCTCATTAGCCACGGCCGATAGCGACGCATCATGTGATACAGTAACAGTCGGTTAGCCGCTGATGCCGAAAACCAATCAAACGCAAAATAGCAATTCAAGAGGGCGACGTTCGAAAAGGTTTGCACTGAGAATGCGGAAGTTGCTGAATTGTCTTTGATGTTTCGGAAAAGGTGTATGTGAGATTTGCGAAAGACTTGATCTTTGACGTTTCGCAGAATGTTAATTGAAGCCCAGCTCAATGAGGCCTCAGAAGCTGTCCTTGATGATTGCACATTTGTCAGACTGAAGACTTGAAATTTGTATGAGGCATGTACGTTAGCTTCATTTTTACGAAATAGGTAAGTTTCTTTGAAAGAGTTCTTAGATATTTATATACATATGTGTGGAGGGGAGCCGTCCATTTCCTTATGGCCCTCCTTGTACCGTTTCTTTCCTTTCTCTACAAGGCGGAACACAGATTGGCCGATTGAAAGGTTGAAATAGTCTTTGATGTTTACGCATGTTACCTAAGTTCAAAAATGTCTTGTATGATGTGTGTTAGATTCCTTGAATCAGAATAGTCATTCGCTGTACGTTCACTGAAGTCGAAATCGTCTTTGATATTTTCCCATCTGCCTCAGGCTTGTTGAACTTTTTTCAATGGTCTCTATGAAAGTTTGAGTTTTTAAAAAAGTGTTCAACTGTCTTTGGCATTCACAATAACGGTCACTGCCAAATTATTATTGATGTTTTCCAAGACTTTATATTAGATTCATTCGCCAAGCATATCTAATCCAACAGTCTGAGTTTTATTTTTTTAATCTTTAGGAAAACGTAGTTTGGTTTGGTGAGGATTCAGAAGTGTCTCTGATGTTTGTGCATACGTTAAGTTCACCGAAGAATCAAAATCATCTTTGATGTCGAGGAATGCATACATTAATTGAATTGAAACCTTTGATGTTCCCGCATACGTCAGGGTGACGGAAGCCTCAACATGTTTGACAGGTAATTGAAGACCTGAGATCGTCTTACAATTTCACGCAAACTATTGAAGACGCAGAATTCGCTTGGATGTTGACACGTATGCGAGGTTTAGTGACAGGAAAGCGCTTCTGTTGCAGTGGCGGCAGCGGGAGATTAATTAGCTCATTAGTGACAGCCGTGACACAGAAGTCGTGGGAGACAGTAAGCTTCAATGGCGACAGTTCGCGACGCCTTTGAGCTGATCTGGCCGGCTGATGCTCACCTCTCTACCTGCTTGGATGCTCCTTCCGATCAGCTATTTGATTGGTCATTATGGCCATTTCCAAAAGCCCCCCCAAGACAAATTTCGCCAAAAAATTAGATCCAATTGTTAGCAAATTTCAAGTTATTATTATTATAAGTTGTGAGGAATTGTTGTTTTCGTCAAGGCGTGCGGGCGTAGCATGGCGGCCAAGATTAGAACACAGAACTGTTGTTAATTCAGTACCAGCCAATTCTGGACCAAGTCTGAAAAGACGTTTAAAAATGTCTGTGGGAGTGAATGAGTTAATAACACAGCTTGTGATTTTGAGGGAAAAGTCAGTCCCTCGAACTAGTTCCACCCAGCAATATGAACTTCGGTAGGCATGTCTATCATGAATAGACTCACAAAAAAGTCTTAGGAAGCCACATTTCTGAGAAGTCTGCTTTTCTGGTAAGAAGCGATGTCTTCAATGACTCATCATTAAAAACAGAACTTCAGCAATATGTCAGCTCATTGCGTGTTTCAAAATCCAGCGGCTGAAGACTGTTTCACTTAGCAATGTGGAATTTGGTAGACATGGCTACGATGAGTAGAGCAACAAAACAAATTCTCAAGAAGCCAAGCCTGAAAAAGCACAGGAAGTCTGCCACGTTGTATATGTATCGGCAGAGTTTGATGACTTGCCATAAAACAGAAGTGGTGTAATATCTCAGCTCATGACTTTTTGAAAATTCAGCCCCTGAAGCCAGGGTCACTTAACAACATAAAATGTGGTTGGCATATGTATCGTAAGTAGAGCTACAAAAAAAAATCTCAACAACTTATGCCCAAAAATACAGGGGAAGACAGCAGTTTTCATGTCTTGCCGTTAAACAGAACTACAGTGATAACTCTGCTCATGACTTTTTGAAAATTCAGTCCCTGAAGCCGGTTTCACTTAGCAAGATGAAATTTGGTAGACGAGTGTGTAAGAGCCACAAAAAAAAGTCTGAAGATGTCACACCGAAAAGTCATGGGAAGTCTTCCATTGTTGTATGAATTGGTGACGTTTGAGGAGTTGCCATAAAACACAACTGTCGCAATGACTCCCTTCATGAATTATTTGAAAATTTAGTCCCTATAGTCAATTTTCACTTACCAATGTGTGTCATGAGGAGTGTTGTGACTGTGCGTTTTGGTCTTTGCACCATTGATGTCGTTTGTTGCTTTGGTGCTTTACTTGGTCACACAGGCTTGGGCTTGTTTTTTTTTCCCATATGAAAGCTTGAGTTACTCAGTTACACGTCGGAACGTTAAGCCTTCTATGCACTGCTGTGTCCAGCCCTGCTTTCTGTTTTTTACTTTGAATCTTTGCATATAAAGACTTTTACTTCGCCACTCTCGTCTCCTGTCTGCTTCTGGGTCCAAATTCCGTTCCACATGTGACTGGAACCACAAAAAAATCTCTTGAAGTCAAACCCCAAAATACATGGGAAGTCTGCCAAATTTCTTTGCATCAAACTATAGTAACAACTTCAGCTCCCGAAGCCAGTTTCACTTAGCTCAATGAAATTTGGTTGGCAAGTGTTCTTGAGTTGACCCGAAATGACGTGGGAAATCGCCCATTTTGGTTTGCAGCCGCTTGTATGAAATGAGTTTTCTCCGCAGGGTTTCCGGGCTCTCCCTTAGAGATAAGGTGAGAAGCTCGGTCATCCGGGAGGGGCTCACAGTCGAGCCGCTTCTCTTCCACATTGAGAGGAGCCAGATGAGGTGGCTCGGGCATCTGATTAGGATGCCTACAGAACGCCTCCGTGGTGAGGTTTTCCGGGCACGTCCCACCGGCAGGAGGCCCCGGGGATGATCCAGGACACTCTGGATCATCCGGCTGGCCTGGGAACGCCTCGGGATCCCCCGAGAAGAGCAAGAAGTAGTGGCTGGGGAGAGGCGAAGTTTACCGACTCGCCATCGAACAGAAAACTTAATAAGTCGACTCCTTGACGCCCCATCCATCGCTATATTTCCTCCCATCCCTTTTCATCTTCCTCTGTTTCCTTCTGATTCCAAGTCATCTTCTCCCGTTGCCCACCTGGCGTTCCGGTCCACTCCCTTCATTTATTCTTGTGTCTTTTATCCGCATCTTCCTCCTCTTCCTCTGGCGGTTTTAGTATATACTCTGCAGGGAGTGCTCCTGTGATGCCAATTATATTGACTGGAGGAAAAAAAAAGAGCAAGGGGGAGGGGTGGGGGGGATTGATGGGTTGGATTGGAAAAGGCGTGTGTGCGTACACACACTATCAGAGCGTCTGATGACAGAGCGAACCAACGGAAGGCGACAGAGGCCGATTGTGAGGGAAGGGAGGAGGTTGATGAAAGCGGACGAGCCGGTACGGGAAGAGGATGGAGAGAAATTGGAGGCGAGGGAATCTGTCGGGGAGTTGTAATAGTCTCCCGTTGGCCCACCCGAGGGAATTCAGCCACTGCAGACGAGGAGGAGGTAGTGAGATGAAGACGGCGGAGAGACAAAGATGGCCGAGCTAGGGTGTGTGAGGAACCAAGCTGGCGACCATCAGCTTCGACTTCACTTAAAACAGTGTGTCGCGCGTCAAACTGACCATTGTTTAAAAAAAAAAAAAAATTTAAGCAAATAATTGACATTCAGAACTGCCCCCCCCAAAAGAAAAAGCCCAACCTTTTGTTGTTGTTGTTGTTGTTCTTTTATCCTATTATATGTATATGGTAATATTTTCACATTAGGTTGTTTTATTTTTAAATGTAATTTGTAATAATGCTTGCTATATATTATAAGTATAATTATTATGATTGTCATTATTATTAGTAGTAGTCGTAGTCGTAGTAGTAGTAGGAGTAGCAATGTTAACGATGTGTTGTTGTTTGTGGAAAAGCTCAGATTTCCAATCGCACCTGAAGGCAACGTAAGATTTGCCCGATGTGATAGACATTCCTATTCACAGCTGCACCGCAAACGGTTTTTGTGATTAATTTAATTTTCCCTCTCCCACCCCACCTCCCTCCCAAACTATTCCCCCCTTGCTTGAAGCTAATGTGTCTCGGTCTCGGGCCTTTGACTGAACGCCAGTAATCGGTCAAGGCATCTCAGGGCGTTTCATTGGAAGAAAATGGCTTCTTTGCTTCTTTTATCACGCTCTAAGTGACTTTTTTTTCTCTCCCCGCCCACAGACAAGAAGTACATTTCCATCCAGACGGCAAATACATTAGATAGCGCGCGGTGGGATAAAAAGCCGCCATGATTGATGATTATCAGACGATTTTTTTCCATTGGTAATTAACTTGGATTCATAACGTCATTTACATGTATTACAGCCCCGCTTACAAGTAGCGTGTGTGCTCGTTGATCCACTGCAGCTCTTTATCTTCATTTCATTCCGTTGGCTTAATTTTTGTCAACAAAAAGACTCCTCCTTTTGCAACTGGTCTGGTGCATTTTATATTAAATTAGCTAGCTAGCAGGCTAGCAGCTGCCCACTTTTTGTGAAGAAATTACTTTTCTCTTTTGAATCTTCCACAACTGGAGTAGTGCATTTCAATGTAACTCTTTGCAAACTCTTTGCAACATTTTGTTCTGGGTTTGTTTGTTTGTTTGTTTGTTTGTTTGTTTGTTTGTTTTGTGAACAAATGACGCCAGTTTGGACCTTGTGGGGTGCATTTGAGTTAATCGGTTCTGTGATGTTTGCCAAGAAATAGTCAATTAATAACATTTGTGTGTTTTATGTTACATTATTGGTAGGGAGAACCCCCGAATGGTGTTGACCAATTTTATTTGACCAAATGGCTTTAATATGGATATTTTGTGACCTTTTGAGTCCATCTGTTTTTTTTTTGGGGGGGGGGGGCGTTCCTCTGAGCATTGAGTGAAGTTGTAAACCGCTACATCATGTTGTGAACAAATTAAGAGGTGTATTGGGTTTGCACACACACACACACACACACACACACACACACACACACGCAACCACACAAGTGTAACATAGACTAGATGTCCTTTATTTGAAGACAAGCGTCCTCTCTGTTTTTTCACTGTCTTTTGGCAAGGACACGCAATGTTTTCGGAAGTGTGTGTGTGTGTGTGTGTGTGTGTGTGTGTGTGTGTGTGTGTGTGTGTGTGTGTGCGTGTGCGTGTGCGTGTGCGTGTGCGTGTGCGTGTGTGTGTGTGTGTGCGTGTGCGTGCGCGCGTGTGTGTGTTTTCTTGGAAGCCCCTCAGACACGCTTACACACATACACCAAGCTTTGTGGAGAAAGTAGTCCAAAGTTTGATTGAGTCGAGTGTATCGAGTCTTCCTCCCCTCATCTACTTTAATGCTTACCCCCTCCCAGGACCACTAGTGTGTGTGTGTGAGCGCTTTTCTCTATGTGTGTATACCCCCTCCCCTTGCTCCCTCCTCGCCAGCATCTCTGGAGGAATTTGCGTGCCTCGTAACGGCTAATAAAGGCAACCTTTCAGACGGGGGCCGTGGTTTGTCACTCCCAATCACGGCACTGGAGATCAATGTAGTGCTGGCGGGAGAAGATAAAGACGACAAGTGCGGGGGTGGGGGGTGAGTCAGTGAAAAGGGTTGTAGTGGGTTCAGGGGGGTTGGCAACAATGGCTGCTTGAGACAGCCTGAACAATAGCAGTCGGCGGTTTGTCTGCGTCTACCCACGCCAGACAGGGCCAGTGTGGACTAATTGACCAGTGAGGGTGTTTTTCTGTGCCACTTGCCCCATCATGGCCGCCAGTGGTGGTTAGGTGCCGTGGTCCTGTGACCCAACTTGGTGGCTCACATGTTCACAAACCGCACAATATCGACAACCAGAAGCCTTTACTCACTGTATCGGCATCCCACAAAGGAGAGTGATGTTCACAACCCTGCCAAATTTGAATGATTAAAACAATTATCAGGTGTTTCGAATGAGGTTTCAGAGGCGTGAAAAATCAAGCCATGTAGTCTTCTTGGCTGCCTCGTGTTTATTTCACATTGTTGGTCCTCGGACTATTTTGACCAAAGTTCCACAGATTTGTTATCAAGACACAGAGGAACTGATTTAAATTCCGAAAAAAATATGTCTCCTTTAAAACAAGTCACCCCGATGTGATGCTAATGGATGCAAACAGCATAGCACCGTCATGTAGATTTAAGTCATTTCGATTTTAAGTCATTTCGATGCGCACCATTGGCGAATAAATTACACGTAGGGCGCTTTACTAGATAAACACTTAGCAATCCCGCTCATGCATATACGTACTTGTATTAGTATACCAAGGAAATAAATAAATAAATATATGCACATGATATAGTGAGAGTCCTTTGGGAAGCTCCCGTCGCCGCTTCGGTGATTGTCGTTAAAAGGAGAGGGGGTCGGCGCAGACGACTCGTAATTGACTGCTCATTTCTTTAAGTGGCCTATTGGCAGGGCAGCCCTGAACATTTGCCAGCGCATTAAAAGTTTCACTCGCTTTATCTTACACTTTGTGTGTATGTGTATGTGGTTAGTATCACACTCAATCAACCTATTGTTGTCATCGAGTTTTGTATTTTACAATACGCAGTGGTACCTTGAATGTTCCACCAGACGCTACAATTTGAATTACAGAAAGTCATCATGTGTGACATCATCATATTACCTGACCTCTTTTCAGATGACCTAAAAGGATTTATATTTGCGTAATTGACAAGGGCAATGAGTGAAGATGGAAATTAGCTAGATTAGCCAAGCAAGCTAGATGCTGACACTCACGTCCCATGGAACCAAAAGAGTACAATGGTTGAGTGTTTAATGGTAAACAAGAAGTGAAGCTCAGGACTGCTATCACTTAAAAAGCTAGCTGATACATAAATGGAGTTTGCGTTGGACCAACATTTTATAAGCAAAAAAGCACTGAGTGATGCTAACTTTGACCCCTGACAAAATGGAAATTGTAACAATGCTAACGTCTAGTATGGTAACATCTAAGGTACTAGCAACCCACAATCAATGTTAATTTTAGAACGCGGGCTGCCATGCTAACAGTAGTTATGCTATCATTTAGCAAGATGGATTGCTAAATGGTTGCAGAATGGATCAGTATTTTAAAATGATTTTACAAAAGTCCATTTGGTCAAATGCTAATCTCCTAGCAAATTGCATGTTCACACGTAACCAAGGTAGTGAGAACACTTTAGGCAAATAGATTACTGCTATTACTTCGAACTAACAGGAATAGTTCAAGTGCTAACATGTTAGCATTTTCTACACTAACAAAATAGCAAGATATCAAACTAAGTAGAGAGAAGTGCAAAGAAGCACCTTGCTCTGTAGTCATTTGGTATTTCTAATGGGAATTGATACAAATGCTAATATGCTAACAGTTGCTCACACGTTATGGCAGGATTGCAACCTGAGTACAGAAGAGTGCTTAGGCAGCTCAATAAGGACTTGAGATCTTGCCCAGACATCCAATACTATTTATAATGCAATAAGCTGAAATACTAGAATGCTAACAGCTTTTTTCCAAGGTCAATTGCGGTTGTTTGTTGCGCAAGAGCCTGAAAGTGATTAAGAGTGGACCCTCTCTCAAAATTCTTGGGTCGCCGACTTCCCAGCAGACCGAATGTCGCGCGGTCCACATTGTGCACTTGACATTTCATCCTTGGAAGTCAGTCAGTGTGGTTAGCATTCCTGCCTTGTGTGGTGCAAGCATTTGTAATACCGAGTCGCGCACGCCGGATTTAGTGCCCTCGGAGATGGATGGTAAGGGGGTTAGTGGTGGGAGGGTCGGGGGGTACTGCAGTGCTCTTGGAGGCTGAGTCTCTTGTTGGGCTGTTTGATAATCCGGCTTTGTGCGGCGTGAAGACGGCACACAAAGTGTTAGTGTTCAGCAAGGGATCACTGGACAAACACTCGCAGACATTCTGAGCGCTGAGAAAAGGGCAAAATTAATTACGGGAAGCCACAAGCCTCAAGTAACAGCTTGGGTTTGGATTGTTGTTTGAAAGTTGATTGGTTCATTAGTTGGCTGTTGAGTTAGTTAGTTAGTTAGTTAGTTGCTGGGCGCCCAATTGTAAACCCTGGGAAGGGCTCAAGTCATTAGTGGACACCCAAAGCCAGAGGAAACAGCTCGTGCTTTAATTGTTAGTTATCTAGCCAGCTAATTAGTTTGCCGGGCAGTCAGTCTGTTCGTTAGGATTGTTTGGCCTTGGCAGAGTTTTGGGCTCGACTGCTTGACATTGTTCTTGGGTTTTGTTTTGGGTTTTTTTTTGGGCTTATCAGCTTGTTCATATGAGCTTGAGGTCCATTTATATATATATATATATAATTTTTCCCTTCTTGTTGTGTCTCCTGTTTGACTTTGGGCATTTTTCAACGTGCCTTTCTTTCCCCCGCGTGCCGTCACACTGTCATCCTGCCTCATTGCCGTCATCCATCCACACGTGCTTATGTCTCCCGTGTCCTTCCTTTGCCGTCTCCTCATTTTCCAACTCTTATTCTTTGACTTTTGTCAACGGCCATGCACCCCACGCGTGCAACCCCACCACAGCCCGAGCACTTCCCTACTTCTCCCAGCATGCTCTCCTGCCTCTTGTTCTGATGGTGGCGGGCGGGCGTCGTCGTCTCAGCTAACTGTGTTTGACAGGTGGCAGAGGGCGGGCTGGGTGTGTGGCACTTGTTCTCCAAAGGAGGGGCGGAGGTCAAACAGGGGCCTTAGAGGTTGTTTGTGCAAAGAGCACAGGTGGGGGGTGGTGTGTTTAAATCCAACAATGCATTACCGATTGAGCAATTTATTATTATTATTATTATTACAGTTTTATTTATTTAGTTGTATGTATTTAAAATTTTGAATGATCTGTATTGACTTGATTTGTATAAATATCTCTCAGTATATTTTCTTCTGTATTTTATTTACGTGTGTGTTATATTTGGGTCAAATGTTTTTGTTTCAGTTTTGTTTTTGGGTTAGTCATAGTATGTATTGAATTTGTATTTATGAATACTGATGACTACTTAAATATTTAAGTATTTGTTTGGATTGTTTTCCTTTTTTGATTTCTGTTTTATAGTTTACTTGAATTTATACATTTCATTGTCTAGTGTGTGTCTATATAGGGGTGCATTATATACTTTTGAAAATGAGTTATCTATTGTACTCAGTGACAATATTTTTTATTATATCATTTTGCAATCTATTTTAGGCAGTTATTTGTAGTTGTAACGGAATCATGTTTTCTTGGGGCATTTGTCTTGATATTCTTTTTGTAGAAATGAAAAAAAGTCAACCTCATTGAATCAGGAATGAGAACGGCGCGAGTTACATCGCAGCGTAGCTTGACTATCCCCTCGTATTGATATGTAAATTTTGGAGGGGAGCAACATAAGGGACGACATTGGGGTCTTTTGGAGGGTAGAGGTGGTCCGTAGGCCATGTACTGTACCACTTGCGCGCGTGCCCGCACACGCACACGCACATGCGTAGGCTTACACCGTGGGGTGGGGTTAGTTGGAAACAGATGGTCATAGATTGATGCTTCTGGAAGAATTCTGTGTGCGTGTGTTTGTGTGTGTGTGTTTTGCAGGATTAACGGATGTGTGCTAAGGAATCCAACATATTCTTACTCATATCCTTACTCATTTCCCATTTATTACTCCGTGTGTGTGTGTGCGCGTGTGTGTGTGTGTGTGTGTGTGTGTGCGCGTGTTTTTGGCTAGAATCTGTGCAAACGTGCTTACTTGTTTGTGAGCGTGTGCATGCACGCGTGCGTGTGCGCACATATGTGTGAGAGAACCTCATTTTCTGTGCTATTTGTACCTGCATGTGTTTTTTGTTCGACCTCTGTGCACACATTTGTGTGCTGCCCATACGTTTACTCATGTGTGAATATACGCTTGTGAGTGTGTTCGCGTGCGTGTGCGTAATGTCTCGTATCACACACACACATGGGCGCGAGTGCCATATCAAACACATCGGACCGGACCCCGCCGGCTGTCTTCCTCGTGCTTTACCTCTACCATCATCATCGTGATCATCATCAGTGTCTCACACACACATACACGCACACATGCGCGCACACACACACACACACACACACACACACACACACACACACCTCAATGCAGATAAGAAGAAGGAGGCTCATAAATCAGCCAGATGCACCTCTCCGCTGGCTGATAAATTCTTGGTGTAAAACAAACAGCCTGCATGCAAACTCAGACACAATAATAAAATGAAAGGGGGGGGCAGTGGGACCCCTTAAGACACACACACACACACACACACACACACACACACACACACACACACACACACACTTATCATCCGCCCGCTATCGTCCAATCAGATGACAGGCTTGTACCGCGGCGTTATCGCACAGGATGAGGAGCCTCAACAGGAGGTGAAGAGCGACAAAGCGGGTGAGGACGAGTGGGCAGATGGAGAGGGGGAGGAAGGGGGGGAGGGAGGGGAGAAGGCAGACACATTGAGAGAAAGAAGTGGCGGGAAAACGTTCGGGGGCGGTTGTGGATCCCTCCCCGCAAACCCCACGGTAAAACCGCACTCGGGGTTTCAAATTGGGTTTGAAGTCCGGATTAGTGTTGCACATTCGGGTTTGAGGCCAAGTTGAAATTTAAAATAGAGATTGAAAGCCAGGGTTCGAGATTTAAAATCAGGGTTTGTGGCTTTAATTCTTACTATTATGACTCGCCAGCACAGTGTTTGACATGATCATTTCCCTCTCTTACATGTGAATGCATGACGGGGCTTTCGGTCTCCCGGGGTACGGCGTTCAGGTCCTCATGGAGCCCTTCCAGGTGCCTCCAGAATGGTCGCCATTGTGCGCTCTCGTTGACATTCCCCCCCAGTGAGGCCTCCCGCTTCTCAGCCGCTCGGCTCCCTCACACTGCGGCCTTTCTCTCTCACATGCCGCTCACGGCGCGCGCTCGCCAGGTGGCGCCAAAAGCAAAAGGAGCCACCGAGACCTCAGCCAAGGCCACTCAATAAGTTAGGAGTGGTGTCCTGTTTTGAGTTTCAAATTTGGATGTCAAGACTGAGTCGAGGTTTCAAATTAGGGTTTCAACTCAGGGTTAGGGTTTTAAATTGGGATGAGGATTCCCCGAGAGGGTCGAGATTTCCAACCGGTGTTAGGGTTTCAAACCAGTGTTCAAATGTTTTAAGCAAAGGTTAGTATTTCCATTTGCAGTGTCAAGACAGGGTTAGGGTTTGAAATTAGCCTTGGAGGTTTTTAATTAAGGTTTCAAGCCAATATTAGGGGTTCAAGGTAGGATTCAAGTTTCAAATTTTGAGTTCAAGCCAAACTTAAGGCTTCAATTTAGGGTTTCAACTAGGTCAGAGCTAAGGTTGAAGCTAATATGCAGTTTCAAGCAAGGGTAGGGCTTCAAACTGATTTCCGGGTACCAACTCAACGTTGAAACTCTTATGCTTTTTTTGAGACTTGACATGTTTTTGTTTTGCACGTTACCGTAACGATTCACACAGCCTGACGAGTTTCTTTGCCCCATGCAGACGACGACCCCTTGCAGCCCGTTACCTCTGATGAGACGGTTTCGGTGGGCGGGGCCGTCACACTGACCTGCCGGGTGGCCGAGAGCGACAACTCGTCACTGCAGTGGTCCAATACGGCGCAGCAGACGCTTTACTTTGGCGAGAAGAGAGGTATGTGAACCACTACACTCAATACCAAGTATGTGTTTTGGAGATCCCTTGTGGACATTTCCAATGTGTTTTCAATTACCCTTAAAATGCAGATTTGGTATCATATTGGAAGTTAACCAAAAATATGTGCCATCCAAGTGATATGAACAGTTGTGTAAACCACTACACTGCTTAGGAGTGTTTTGAAAAATATTCATCCTGGTCAATGTTGCTTCTAAACCACAGATTTGAGAGTGAGAGAACGAGAGCGAGCCAGGGCGGAAAGTAACCAAAAGTTTTCCAAGAACAGGCCCTCCTTTCTCAGGGAGGCGAGAGAGAAAAGTCCAGACGGGAACTTTTTTGAAGGCCACTGGAGAGTTAGACAGAAATGAGAAAATGAGCCTCCTCTCCGGCGCGATAGCAAACCAAAACCCCTCAAGGTTGCTCTCCACTTTGGAGACGGCTGACGAGCCGAGATGGACGTGACGAGAAATGAGGGCAGGATAGAAAGTCCGCTTGTGGAAAATGCGCCGCACTAAAAGTGCAAAAGATGACGGCCAACAGATGACGACGCCCGTCGTAATTCATACACGCAGATTTCGTGGAGCGGGACGTAATTATTAGGTCTCATTATGCCCCCCCACCGAGAGCACTTTATCATAACGCACCCTTTTCACACGCCATCATCTGTCGCTGCTTACGCTCTTCTACCTGCACCCGCTCAAATAATCCGGGGAGGCCAAATAAATCGCCGCTTTGAGGAGTTTCCAACTTCACAGAATTTGGCATTTTGAGAAGTTTCAGCCAGATCTTTTCATGACAAACCATGAAATTGCACTCGTTCACTGCCGCGGAAATTCATTTTCGCCAAAGCATAACCGTACGCAAGTATATAAACCAAGTACGTTTTACAACCAGTCGAAGACAAGGTTAGAATAATTTTAAGTTTTGATCACACAAGTATCTCCCTTCCATACTTTATATCATTTCTTTGCATGCTAGAGTAAAAATCAGTCACTGTCAACATTGTGTAGAAAGAAAAAAGCAACAGCAAAGATATCAAAAGACATCATTTGAAATGATATCCAATGAGGGGTGACGCAAAATTTCAGGAATTTCAGATTTTAGTCATTTTATTTGAGTATTTATCTGATATTAAAATGTGATAAACTGGAAAATAATTTGAGGACTAATGCAAAGAAGATCAGCGCTCACACCACATCTCCTCTATGTTTTGGCATCGAGGTAAATTGACAATACGACGGGAGGTGGGCGCGCGGCGAAAGACAACACATGATGAGTCGCAGGGACGGGCGAAGCACAGACGGAGATAAATAACCCCTGACAGGATGATGGATGTTATTTTTTAGGTGTACTTTATTTTCTTCTTTGAAAGACGTGATTGTGCCGCTTTAATGCTGCGAGCGCGAGGTTGTCATGCCGAGCATCGGTGACGGATGGCGTGCTGTTCAAAAAAATAATAATAATAATAAATTTAAAAAACGGCGTCAGCCTTGATTGATCAAAATTGCGATGAGCAACCGAGGTCATAAATCAATCGCCTTACATCATTTGAATCAGATGTTTAATTAGCGTCTCATTTGGATACATTTCAAACCACTAGAAATGTCAGTGTGAGTGCCTCTATTTTTTCTGAAATTCACATATTGGCATGAAATTCAACAGCAATGTCTTTCATGAGTTGACCCACAAAAAAGCAACCCAGCCCAAAAAGACGCAGGAATTTTGGTTTGAAAAATTCTTCCCCCCAAAACCAGTTTGACAACATGAAATTTGGTCAGCATGTCAACAATCATAACTAGACCCACAAAAAAAAAATCCTCAAGAATGAATGCCCGAAAAGTCACAGGAAGTTGTCCATATTGATTTGAGGTGGTCATTTGGGCTCAGTACCACCCAGTAGAATTCGACAAAACATTTCTGTCCACCCAACCGATTTGACCTAGCATGATAAAATGTGGTAAGCCTATCAAGAATACACCCACAAAAACGTCTCAGGAAAGCATAAAAAGGCGGCCATTTTGACCCGGCATCTCCCATTAGAACTGAACAACAAAAAAACCCAGGCCACCAAAGCAAGTTTGACCTAGCAGGATGAAATTTGGTAGGCATGCGCATTATGAGTAGACCCTCAAAAAAGTTGAAAGAAACCATGCTCGAACAGACACAGACAGGCTGCCATTCTGGTTTGAAGCAACTATTTTTTGGGTCATTTTGCTCATTTCCAGGACAGACAAACTCATCCTTCAAGATTTTATCCAATTGCAGCCAAATTTTAACCACATGAATAAGGGACTATGAATTTACAAGAGTTAGCACGGGCTGACCATGGCTGTGAAAGTTGATGACGCTTTGTAGAACCTTCTGGATTTCGTAGTCCTCTAAAATCACATCAATTCATGGAAGTCAGTTGAAATTCTCTTAATTGTTTTTTTAATTTGCATTCATTTCAAAGCCACACATACAGAAAAAAACAAATTCCTCTATTTTCTAGGGGAGTCACTAATAGTTCTGCAGCAGGCGCCACCTCGTCTTTAATAAATCAACTCGGAATCTTAATTGTTGCGGGACATTGAGCCTCGCCGTGTTATTAAAGCTGATACAGGGATGACGAATAATCCCCCCCATTCCCGAAAACTCCAAACACAAACGATGAACTTGCCGTAGCCAATGCTGATATATTTTAAGTCCTTAATTCTCCATCATTTATTTTAAGACCCTTTTAAGGACCCGCCGATAGCCTTGAGGGAACGCGTGGGAGGGGAGCGCTGCTAATAGAAGAGATTAAGAAGGCTCGGAAACAGATGTTATTTTTTTTTCCTCTTTATTCTGCTTTACGTTAATGCCAAACTATGAGGAGACGAGACTGAAATGTGAACGACGGAAACGCACAAACAAGACACCACTCACGCAAAAAGTACACCGCTGCTCTTTGTTTGTGGCATTGCATTCTCAGGTAAAAATCAGAAAACAGGAAGACAAAGTGAGTTATCGGGGAAATGACTTGACATTTTCCATCTTTTATTCAAGCAGCGACTGTTTCATTCAAGTGTAATGAGCAGGTCGTGTAGGCAAATAGATAAAGGTAAATAATAATGCCCTCAAAATATCTCTCCTGGTACAGAAATCTCATTAAAACATACCAAAGTTTGCTTGGAAGTCTAAAAATGGGAGAAAAAGTTGAACTCGACATTTTAAAATACACACTTTATATGTTTGCAGCTGTAGCAGCGGAGTTAAAACACAAAATTGTGCTCCAAAACATAGGATATTTGGCCACTAGTGGTTACATATGCGGTATTTTTATTGAAATTGTAGCAAAAATTTAACTTTTGTAAGCACCCCATCACATTTTTTTGCACAATATCCCGTTCAGTTCGATATATTTTAGTAAGTTGTTTTCTTGTTCTTTAGGCAGTCACCCGACCTTAGGCTAATTTTTTTTTCCTATTTTCCTCATAATATTAAAAGTGTACAATTTTCATCAAACATGATCATCCACAAAAACATGGCAGACTGAAATTCAATCAAATCACGCAATTTTCAGGTAACTTTAACGTCAACACCAACTCAGTTGGTTCAGGTCCGGGCTTGAAATTTGGCTACAAAAATTTGACATTTGATCAAGCAGCTGTTAGAGCATTTCTTCTTTCTTCATTATCATTTTTATACCAAAACTTATTTTCGAAACGTGCCAAGATAAAACTTTCTTTTGACGTATAATATGTACCTGTTCTTGGTAGGGAATCATTTTTTTGGTTGAACATTTTTATGCTTAATTACACGTTAGCCATTTTCGCAGATGGCAAGGTGATTAAAAAAAAAAAGCTTGCATGCTATTATGAGAATTTTAAAGAGTAGACAAAAGTAACAAAACTCCTTTGAAAAAAAATCAAAACAAAATCTTTTTCGCTGTGCCTTCCAATATTTTGCATGTTTACTTTGACGAAGGACAATAGCCCGCATTGCTTACACTAAACATGCGAAGTCGTCATGACAACAGAATCTGTTTTCCTAATTAAATATCACCTCTAAGCGGTTACGAGAAACGGGAACACAATCGGCAATGCAGATCAGTTGTTTTGAATGCAAAAGTACAGTTTAAAGGTCACACGCCTCCCTCATGTAAATTCACTTTGTTTTGCCAACAAACGTGTTTTCTGCGTGAGAACTTGAGGATAAATTGCTTTGCTTGATTAAACAGGAATGGATTTGCGGGGGGACAACTAACTTTTGTCTTTACAGCGTTCTACTTAAGAAAAAAAAATGCCTCTAAGGCTGTTTTTTTTTCAGGCTTTACCATAAGTGAAAACAAAAAACATTTTGCAGCGGTATTCATCAGGGTGAAAATGTGCAGCTGGTAGTTGTGGTGAGCATCCACCCCCAAAAGTGCCTCTGTAGCGCCCCCTGGAGGCCAGTTTCACTTTTTCCAACATGAAATTTGCAGGTCTATCTAGACCTGCAAAAAAAGTGTCCAAAACCCATGCCACAAAAAACACAGGAACAGGAAGTCATCCATTTTCATTTGGAGTGACCAAGACGACAAAAGCTTTGGCGTGCCTCCAAGATTGTTTTTGTTTTATTTTGTTTGGTTCAAATCAGTTTTTGTTGCACCACTAATGCCTGACATGAGTGGACCCACGACAAAGTCCCAAGAAGCCAGACCCCTAAAAACACAGAAAGTCTGCCATTTGGAATCGAAGCGGCCATCTTTGGATCATTTTAGCCGTTGTCAAGCATTCATTGATTGAACCTTTGATACGACGCAGCGAAGCTCCGCTATATTTCCGACAGTTTAGAGTTTGCATTGCACGTGGGCGGCGAAACATAGCGGACGCTCCACGCTAACTCCACCAAAATCCCACTCCCAGCAAGTGTCACAGCACTATCTTTGGAGTTATCGGGGCCACCTCACTCCGCGTTCTATGTATAGCACTGTTTATATTTTCATGCGCGGCTCACCGGGCCTGTCAGCGGGCATCACAGGCAGGTGATGTGCCTCCGCGCCGTTTAACCAGCTAATGGCTCCCTGGCGCTTTACAAAGCGCCGCTGCCGCTGCCAATGTGGACGCGCTCACCTAGTGGGAGGAGAGAGGCAAGTCGGCAAAAGCGCTAGAGTGTGCCGCGCTTGTAAATCACTCCATTAAATAGACGCCTCCTCCGGCCCGGAGACGGTTCGGCCACTTTACAGTGTGAAGCATCCTTAAGTGAAACATGTTGAAATTGAAGGATTGAGACAAATGCGGAAAGGGTGAAGGGAAAAAGAAAAACACGTATTGATCGACATTGCATCAGTTCTTCTGGGTCTCTGGAGAGTATATTAGCGGAGGCCGACACGCCGCGGAAAAAAAAAAACAACAGTCAAAAAGCACTTTGAAAGTGGCTACATGAAAGACTTTTTTCTGTATTTTGGAGCA
This sequence comes from Hippocampus mohnikei, assembly GCA_026261675.1. Taxonomy (NCBI): domain Eukaryota; kingdom Metazoa; phylum Chordata; class Actinopteri; order Syngnathiformes; family Syngnathidae; genus Hippocampus; species Hippocampus mohnikei. The sequence goes on along the minus strand of JAKGUB010000325.1, from coordinate 17,575,780 downwards.
CGAGTGTGTTGTTCTTCTTCAAGTGTCCTTAAAAATAACCCAGCGTGTAACGCCAGATGCCAAGAGACTTCAAAGTTGCAAAAGCCAATTTATTATTATTTTTTTTTCCAGGTTAAGTATGCCGACAATGTTGTCACTTTGGAATTCACTAATTGGCCTTTTTTCGCCGGCGGCTTCACGGAATGCAAACCAATCAATACGGCCGCGCTTGTTTTAGCGTAACAAGTTGAGTTGTTTTTGGTTTCAACACAGATGGACCAGCGGATGGATAGACTGACGTCATAGAAATCCAAATATCAACACAAAATGCTCCTTTTTGCAACTGCATCTCCCGCGGTTTGAAACCGTGACAAACTTTTCGATGGGGGAAATTTCTCAAGTCAAAGAAAAGTGTAAAAAAATCATTCTAAAATGTGTGTGTATACTGACGTGGCACAGCACATTGTTAATGTCACACTTGAACTGGGAAAAAAAAAGGATCCAAAATCTTTGCATGTTTTTCTATCCCCATTACAGTTGACTGTAGATTGTGATGAAGTTAAAAAAACAGAAATCAACAGAAGCAAACAACCAACCAGAAAGACCAAACAAAAACTGACAAGATAACGTGACAATTATGTAGGCATGACACCAAACCGTACTACTGCCGACTCACTTCCATAAATGGACATATTTCAAATTAGCCTCGAAATGGCGAAAAACCAAAATTCCAAAATTGTGCTAAAAGATTTACACAGAGATGGCAAAAAAAAAGTGTCTCCTGCGGATATGTGATTGTTTTGGGACACTAACCCCCCCCCCCCCCAAAAAAAACAAAGACAAATGATCAAAATCAAATAAAGAAAAAAGAAAAAAATCAATTTGACTTTTTATCCATCCATCCATTATGCGGCTAAAAAAGTCCCAAATCTTGTTTTTGCGCCACCATGACACAATACCGTATCGGTGCATAAACTCGATTATTTAGGACGGATAGCTTTAACCCTTCCATGCACCCTGCAACCTGACAACATGTTAAGCTGTCTACTGTAGTAACTGCTGTCCCTGAAAGAGTTAAAAAAAATAAAATAAAATAAAAAGATAAAACGCCCACCCACCCCATCCTGAAAATCTTAAAGTGGAATATCCCCCTCACCCCCCCAAATGTATTGACTTGATCATTTCGACTCTCCGACCTGCTTGCAAGTCGAGCGCATAACGCACGACGTCCCGCGTCAGGCACCCTCGGCAAACTTTGCTTCATCCGACCGCCTTTCATCGATTATGCACACTTGCGAAGGCGATGATCGTTTTCATTCCGTCTGAAGGCGCCCAAGTGATCCAGACAAGGAGGATTAGGTGAGGAAAAGGTGGCAGGCGGGGGGAAAAAAAAGGGTGTGGGGGGGACAGAGGTGTAAGCTTAACACATGTTTGATGAGCTGCGATCAATCGGCGGCCTTTGATCGGACCAGCCGGTTTGATGAAGCAAAGCTGCCGGCCGCTGAACCGGGATCAGCTCGGAGAACAGGAAGAGAGCAGGACGGGGTGGCAGCTTCATTACCATATTTGGCAGAATTGAATTCTGATTTCATCAGCAGGTTAATTGAAAAATACATAATGAATATTTTTGGGTCTTTTTTTGGGGTGGGTCCCTTACTGCATACAACAATAAAGATATGAATAAGAGGGAGAAGCGTTGACTGTTTTACAGTAATTAAGATTTGTCGAATTTGGAAACAGAGAGAAAACAGCCAAAAGTGGATAACTTTTTTTAAAGGGGGGGGGGGTTCATGTGTGTTCATGTGTAATGAAAAAAACTTGACAGGTTTGGCTTTTGGAAAATTCCTATCTTTGTGGATGTTTTCGGGAACCCAATCTCTCATTATTGGCAAAAAACCCCAACCTCTATACACTTTATACATGCAATATTTTTGCAGCAAATGTGCAAAAATGTACCATTTCTCAGCTTTTCCTGTTCATAAAAATGAGTAACACCCACCAAAATGTCACTCTGGTTTCTATTTGTCCAGATTTGAAGTGTGAAAATATTTGCCTTCCTCCTGTGCTTCCTCCTCGCACACAGCAAATAAGACTTCCTAGCAAGTGCGGCAAATAAGGCGCCAGGAAAGGGAATTTATGGATGAGCTGAGCCCACACCAAATATGTGTGTGTGTGCATATACATGCATGCATATAGATTTATATATAATTTATATCCATGTTTCAAGTTGAAAGAGCATGGCAGAGATTGAGAGTATCCGTTTAAATTTCCCAATGCATCATTCCATTTAGTCGGATTTTCTCCACCACAAAAAAAAAGGAAAATTTAAATTTTAAAAAGCTGAAATCTGATGTCGGCATTGGTTCAGAATGTTTCCGTCAGACGGCTTTGAGTGCGCATGCACTTTGTCTTATCGAATAGCTGGCCACTTGTGCCCTTCAATTTGCTGGATAAAAGCCTCCTGACTGACTGTCTGCCTAACTGAGACGTGAGTCAAGGTGCACACTCTGCGGAATGCGCTCATGTTTACTTTACCACGCTTTAAAAAATAGATACCGGTACGAATATATTTGAATTTATTTTTTGTTCTGAGAACATGGGCTTCCTCCAGAATCCAGTTGACCTGTGAGAATAAGCACTGGTTAAGTAATATGTATTGTTAGCCTAGTAGCATATTCATATTTCATTTTGAACACACCGTGACCTCAACAAAATTAGCTATGACGCTAAACCACAACATTTGAATTTACAAATACAATTTGCATTGAATTCAATCTCACACCAGTTTTTGGGTTCAATTATTACATAAATCATGCCTTACAAGTAGCAACATCATCTATGGAAAGCCATAATTACACTTACACTTTCGCATGCGACAATTTGATGCGGTTTATTTTGAAAAATGAGAGGAAAAAAAAATCAAACTCCCCAAATCTCAGAAAATGACAAATGTGTGTGATGTCAAGCGACCAGATCAGAATTAAAAGGAGTTCAAAGTCCAGGGGCACTGAAACTGGAAACTGTGTACACGAATGTCTGTGTGTGTGTGTGTGTGTGTGTGTGTGTGTGTGTGTGTGTGTGTGTGTGTGTGTGTGTGTGTGTGTGTGTGTGTGTGTGTGTGTGTGTGTGTGTGTGTGTGTGTGTGTGTGTGTGTGTGTGTGTGTGTGTGTGTGTGAGTGTCTGAGGGCTGGTCATGAAGACAAATGTAGTGACCTTGCAAAGTGATAAAGCATGAAGACAGAGTAGTGTTGGATATAATAACTGTGTGTGTGTGTGTGTGTGTGTGTGTGTGTGTGTGTGTGTGTGTGTGTGTGTGACAGGTACACAAAGTGAAACAAAGACTAAAGTAGGTCTTCATAATAAAATGACTGAAGTGGAGCAAAATGGTCAAAATGTAAAAAAAAACGAAAATGAATAAATATTAGAGCTTTGTCTGTGGTTGTTTTGGGTTTTTTGCATTTGTACTTTGAAAAAAATGAAAAGGAAAAAACCCCAACACAGACAGGCTGTGACATTTTTAAATGTCAGCGGCACTGCAAAGAATTTCCCCAAGTAAATCTTGGAGCTCCTTTTCAAAAGTTATGATAACTTTTCCCGGAAAAGTCGAGTCTGTGACCTTTGATGATGTCATCCCGTGTCAACCAATAGCATTCTTGCTCCGAGAAATATGCTTTGAAGGGATGGAAAAGATGACTGAACAAGTGTGAATTAAAAAAAGGGCTGAACGCAAAAAGATCAGGCACAACACTTGGCTGAATTTTGGTGAACAGTGCAACTGCGGTGGGGGCAAAAAATGCCAGCGGGTCCTGATTTTCAGCCAACTTGGCAGACCGGTTGTGCCAAGAAGAACATTCGAGCCCAGTGAGGCAGCGTCCTTGGAGATGCGCCTGACGGAAGGACAGAAAGTCGATCTAAATTAATTCCTGCTTATATCATGTCTAAATACCGGCGCCGTTCACGAAAATAGGTGACTCAGTTGAACACGGAAATAGAGCAGCGGCAAAAGATTTCAACGTTAACGAGTCAATGTTATAACTTGCTGTTGGTTAAGTGAACTGCGTCGCCGCTTTGTGAAATCGGTTTTCCTGACATCTGATAGTTCTGTTGGTGTTACCTTCAGCGTAGCGCCATCTAGTGGATGCATTCTAGATTGCGTCTTATAATGCGCCGTTAGTGTGGAAACTACGGTAAATGTTTGTTCACATCATAAGATCAACAAATTGAGGGATGGATGTTATCAAAATCAGCAGTGATGTGTCCCAGTCAGTTCATTGTAAAAGGAGAGCTGGTCACAAACAATGCTTTTTCAAGGTTAACACAAATTGCAATGTTGGTATTTTTAGCAACAAAAACAGAAAAAAACTCAAGTTCTGGTGATTAATTGGCTTTTGCCCCCGGTCCATGCGTTCAACACCTGTGCTCCAGAGAAAAGTACCACAACTGAACGTTTTTATTCGGTCTAGCACAGTTTAGGAAGCAAGTGCGCGTGTGTGATTATTTTTTTCCTCCTCAAACACTTTTCAACTGCTACAAGACGTCAAAACATGACAGACGGCAAACACGACAACAAAGTAGGACGCGCTAGCAGATTAGCATGTTAGCAGCGCCGGATTAATTCCCTTTGGCGATATCGCCGCATGACAAGTGTGACGCCGCTTTGAAAACAACAACAACATAACGACGAGGGGGGGGGAAAAGCGGCGCATATTTAAGGCACCCATCCCGACTTCTACCTCTTTTTCCACGTGTCATGTCGGCCCCTCTCAAGCTCTGCCGAGCTAACGCACCGCCGAGCGCTAGCTGCCTGTCACATCGACGGCCGACTGCGCGTCAACAAACACGTTGTCACGGCGACGTCAAAAGGTTCTTTCATGTGGAAAGCCGACAACAACAACAGCAGCAACGCTGTTACTGCTCGCTTGTTTTTGCTTTCAAACCGGGAGGCTGGTATATTCACGGCCCGCTGTTTAAGGAAGACAGTTGAGTGCAGAGACGGGAAGGAAGGGAGACAGATGGGAAGATAGACAGGCCTTAAAGTAGAGAGACAGGAAAGCAGGTAGACTGAAAGACAGAGAGACAGAATTAGAGAGAGAGGTAGAAATAGAGACTGACCGACAGGCTGATGGACATGAGGACAATAGAGAGACAGACGGATACAAAGGAAGCGAGACAGTAGGCAGACAGACGGATGAGTGGGGAGAGAAGTAGGCAGGAAGACAGGGAGATGGACAGAGACAGAAAGAAAAACAGGCAGAGAGACAGATGGAGCATGACGGGCAGAATGATGGACATCAGGACAATAGAGAGACAGACAAATAGACACAGGAAGGCAGAGACACAGACAGACAGGGACATATCCAAGACAGAAGCACAGGCAGACGGACAGAATGAGAGAGAGAGACAGACAGACAGACAGACAGACAGACAGAGACTGATCAACGGGATGATGGACAGTTGCGAGACAAACAAGAAGCAAGGGAGACAGACAGACAGGCTGAGAGACAAGTAGAACGAAAAGGTAGAGACAGACATCCAAGAAGACAAGCAGCCCACCAAATGAGAAAGTCAAAAAGACAGACAGAAAGACAGGCAGGCCTCAATCCCACCGTACAAACGCAGCAAAGGTCATCCATCACTATCAAGGAATCGGATTTCATCCAATTACATCATCATCCTCATCTTCCTCATAATTGGAGGCCTTCTCCTCTGTGACACGCCCACTCGTGTCACCCTTCATCTTCGTCCTCCTCATCCTCCCTTTCTTCCTGCTTTCCTCACTTCCTCTTACATCAGTTTTACACACACACACGGAATCATTAATTCCATATTCCTATTTCACCTCTGCCGTCCTCGTCCCCCCGTCCCTCATTTTTTTACCGTCCTCCTCCTCCCCCTTTTGTACGTCCTCCCTGCCTTCTGTCTTGCGCACCGTCTCCATGGGCCTTTTCATCTCCATTTTGTAAAGCCCCACTCTCCCCTTTATTGCAGCAAATAACCAACAGCAGTGCGCATAAAAGTAGTACAATATTAATAACACCAGTTTCAGCATAGAAGCTGTGACAAAAACTTTGTCCTCCCACTGAGTAAGTGCACCCCCCTGCTGCAACTCACCCTTACCCCCCATCAAAATAGCGAATAAAGGCGCCGTGTTGTCGTGCAATTTATAGTTATCGAATATTTATTGTACCCGTTTATGCATTAGTAATCTGGCGCTCCCCTGGGGGTGCGCGCACACCACACTTTAGGGATCCCTGAAATATGGCACACACTGTGGCATAAGTATGGCATAAATGTGAGAAACTCTCATACCCAAACTGCAATTACAACGGAAGGCCCTCACGCACCCCCACACCCCCATGCCACCAGGGGTGCGCACACCATAGTTTGATAATGTACAGAAAACAATGTAAAAACATCAGAAATGAATTGGAATGCACTCAGGGGTGCACACACCACAGCTTGAGAATCCCTAATATGCAGCATATGGCATAAATGTTAAAAACGCCCATTTGATTGGATGGCGCTTGTGCACACCCCTACTGTTCGGTGATATGCAGTGTTTGGTGGGCGGGGTCCTTCTTAAATGTTAAAAACTGTCAAAAGAAAACAGCATTACATTGACTATCAACTAAATCACATACTGTACTGTACTGTGCACCATTGGGGGGGATGCCCACCAAATCATGACTTGGCAAAAATGTGACAAACACTGAAGCAGCCATTACATGGGACGGTTCTTACTCACTTATTGGGCTGTGCGCACCACAGTTTGCGAATAAAAACAACACAACCCTGCATAAATGTTAGAACACTCATAAAATACAAACTACCATGAGACTAAATTGGCAGTCATGCACCTCCAGGGGTGTGCACACCACAATATGAGAAGCTCTCATAAACATGATGCAGCATAAAACATTACGATTTGACTACATTGTATTTAAAAACCATCATATGCAAACTGTTTGGTTTGATGCACCCCACACACCTTGGGGCGCACCACAGTCTGGTGAATCTGTGATCGAAAGGACACAGCATATGTAAAAACATCACGACTTGGCATAATTGTTAGAACGCTCATATGCAACCAGTCATTACACTGGATGGCGTACACGCACCCATGGGGTTGTGCGCTCTACAGTTTGATGATATACTGTGTCGAGCGTAGAAAACACCATGATTCGGCATAAATGTTAGCGAAGTCATAAATACAAACTACCATTAGATTGAAGGACAATCATGTGCACTCCTGGGTTGTGCACACAACAGTTTGGGATTCCCAGAATTATAATGAAAAAATATGACTTGGTATTAATGTGTCAAAAACTGGGGTGCGCACACCACAGTTCGTGAATCGCACAAATTTATGCTCAAACAACCCTTACACGAAATGTCCCTCATGCACCCCGGAGGTACGCGTGCCACATTCTGCAAATCCCCAATGTACAAAATACATGGTCAAAATATGAAATATATAAAAATATGACACAGCAAAAATTCCAGGACAATAATAAATGCACACTACCATTAGATTGAATGTCGATTATGCACCCCCGGGGGCGTGCACACAAGTTTGGAAGTCCTTGATAAAATCATAATGAATGGCATGTACAGTATTTTACAAAGGATCAAATGGTGACTGCTGTAAGATATCATTCGATTCACAGATCCACGGTGGTGCGCACTCCACATTCCGGGTATCCTTGATCTACAGGCTACGGTGTGAAAACAACCCGACTCAGCGTAAATATTAAAAACGCTCATTAGATGGGATGACGCTAACGCACCCCTCGGGGGTGCGCCAGAGTTGGCTGATGTACAGGATGCTGTGTACAGCTCTGATGACTGTGCATAAACGCTCACATGTGCAAAGCGGTAGAAAAGGAGGCATCCAGCTATTAGAAGCAGGAAAAAATCATCTCGTTGGCCAGTGGGAGTGGGTTCTGCGTGAAATATTAATGAGGTTGTTTGTATGAAATGTACCCACAAATGCGTTGTTGTCTTTGTTGTTGTTCCTGCTGCAGCGCTGCGAGATAACCGCATCCAGCTGCACCGCTCCACGCCCACTGAGCTTTCCATCATCATCTCCGAGGTGCAGCTGTCTGATGAGGGCGAGTATACCTGCTCCATCTTCACTATGCCCGTGCGCACCGCGCACGCCACCGTCACCGTGCTGGGTAAGGTCTGCTTCACACAACCATGGCAAGCTATTAAGAAAGAAAGAAAAAACGATATGTATATATTTTTGTCAGAACTTATTTTTTGGTCACCAAAGAATTGTAAATTTCCTCAAAATTATTATTCAAATTATTATTACTATATATATTTTTTTACATGTTCTTAGATTTACGTTTGATTCCGCTCTTTGTCAAAATATTATTTTAGGGTGAGCGAAATTTTTATCTATTTTTATTCGGGGATAAAAAAAAGTTATGTTTTTGCAAATTAGGTGTAATTTTTACAAAATAATTGCCACTCTGTAATACGAAATATAAGTTCTACTTTTTGGATTTTTTTTTTCATTTTTGAGAGTAGTAATGATAAATAATCATCACATTTCTCTTTGGAAATATATTTGAATGTATTTTTTATTTAAACGTCAATTTTGGAAAAAAAATAATATAATAACCGTTTTGCTTTTTTGAAAATAGGTTGTACTTCCGACAGCAGATGATGGCAACTTGCTGGGAAAATGTAATTTTTATTTAAAAAAAACAGATTTTTAAAATCACATATTTTGAGAAAATGTGTAATAAAATGAATAATAGTTGGGGTTTTTAGAAAGGACAAAAAAACCTTTTCTTCAGACAATAATTGTAATTTTGTGAAAGAAAGCTTCTTTTTTCCAATAAAAATCATTTTACCTTAAATTTTGGGGGGCTATGGGGAATTGTTCAAAGTTTATTTTGAATTTCGGAAGATATTTTTTGAGGAAAAAAGTTGCTTGCTGAACTATTTAGTTGAGGATTTAACAATAACGGAAAAATGTGTACTTTTTTGGAAAAATAATTGAAAATCCAACATTTTTAAGTTTTAACTTTCAAAAAGTTATTGTTGTTCCACAAAAAAAACTTTTTTTTCCAAAGAAGAGTAAACATTTTTGATTGAAAAAAATCATATATCACCAAAAATAGTCATCCATAACAAAAGCTTTTCTAGAAACTCCACAATACAACCTCCCCCCCCTCCAAAAATACATCATTCACACAAAATGACATCAAACACACATTTATTCCCAACGTGATTACGTCAGATTATTCCCAATTGTCTGTGGTACGAATCCTTGTGGGATGACAGTAGAAGAGAGGATTGTTTGGTGACCTTGTGAAAGTCACAAGGCACTGCCTGCCAAATGTGGCGCTCAACCACAATGAAGTATCGATCAGATTTAAAAAAAAAAAAAAAAAAAAAAAAAGCATGCTCAATATTTCATGTCACAGCGTTTCATGCTGCGTGTGGATGTGTGTGCGGGCTATGAAGGAGCATTGAATATGAATGAGGGAATGGTAATTGTTCACATACAGACGCGGGTGTCCAGAGAAGCACAAGAAAAAAATTGATGAATTATTCCACAACGGGCTAATGAGGAAGCGCGCGAGGAGATGAAAAAAAAAATGACCGGCGCACATGTGTGTTTTGTTGCCATACTCCGTTTGTCCTGCCACTGTGTGGCGCGCAGAGTTTTCGACATTTTTCAATTTTTTGATGCTTCTCAAGGGTGATGAAAAATGTATGCAAGGCAAAATTCACACAGTGCCGCTGCTGTCAATTACTGCAAAATGCACAATTACTGCATAAGTGAACAGGCACTCATTTTTTGGTTGTTGTTTTTCTTTTGCTGCACAAGCACACCTTGGCTGACAGTAGGGGGTCCCGAGCCACCTTTTTTAATTACCTTCAAGCCAGCACTGACAACATTAAAAAACAAAAAAGCACAAAATACACGGCTTTCTTTCCCCTCCAAAAAAGTTCACTTTAAAACTTTTTAAAATGTTTTATTACTACAGTCCTATTTGTTTTTGCTTACATTAATATATAATATTTTACCCTTGATATTTTGACAACAGTAACACAAAAAAGGCAGTCCTTTTTTTGGGGGGGGTGGGAGGCCGCTGTCCACAATTGCCTCCCACCGCTGCTGACATTTCAGCCGGCCCTTGCCACTTTTAATTAACTTTGGTGCACCAATTGACAAAAATAAACATTTACAACAGGCGGGACCTGTCTCGTTTGACCGACAATCTCCCCCCCCACACCCCCACAATTACAAACACCGCCCCCCCCCCCCCCAAAAAAAAGTAACCCTACCATAAAAATGTACTGCCACAATGTGAGTGTTTAATTCCCTGTTTTGTTTGTTGCTAATTACTCATTTATTTCCTGGAGAATTAGGGCACAGCATCCTTTTAGACACACACACACACACACACACACACACACACACACACACACACGCACTATCAAAGACGAGAAAAAAAAAAGGCAGGAAATATGGCCACAATTAGCTGACAAATAGAGCGCCAGACAAATCCATACTTGAAAGACGTTTGTGTGCGCACGTGCGTGTGCATGTGGGGCGCCACAAAGATGATTAGCCCGCAATCCAATCAATAAAGCGCCAGCGTACTTTATTGCTCGTGACGGAGAAGCCTCACACAAAAGCTAACCTTTACTTACTGTTACGTTTAAAAACAACACAGCGCTTACACAGCGCTTACACAGTCACGACAGTGCACAGCAATTGGAACAAAAAAGGGTGCATACAATAAGTGGCAGTCGCTACAGATATTTCTTTATTAAAGATGTTTTCTTCTGGATGTTTTATGACAAAGTTGGGCATCAGTTACTCCAGTGGACAGCTACCAAAGAAAATGCCGTTTTCTCCTGTATGCTTGTCTTGTGAATATGGAAGAAAATGGGATGCTTGTCGTATTTCACACGATCCAATTCTGGGCGCTGTTTGTTTGTTGCCGTCAGGCGTCCCGGGTAAGCCACACATCTCCGGCTTGGAGCATCCCGTGCAGGAGGGTGGCACGCTCACCCTGACCTGCACCAGCACAGGCAGCAAGCCCCCCGCCAGGCTGCGATGGTTCCGCGGGGACCTGGAACTCCAGGGTAGGAACTGTGTGTGTGTGTGTGTGTGTGTGTGTGTGTGTGTGTGTGTGTGTGTGTGTGTGTGTGTGTGTGTGTGTGTGTGTGTGTGTGTGTGTGTGTGTGTGTGTGTGTGTGTGTGTGTGTGTGTGTGTGTGTGTGTGTGTGTGTGTGTGTGTGTGTGTGTGTGTGTGTGTGTGTGTGTGTGTGTGTGTGTGTGTGTGTGTGTGTGTGTGTGTGTGTGTGTGTGTGTGTGTGTGTGTGTGTGTGTGTGTGTGTGTGTGTGTGTGTGTGTGTGTGTGTGTGTGTGTGTGTGTGTGTGTGTGTGTGTGTGTGTGTGTGTGTGTGTGTGTGTGTGTGTGTGTGTGTGTGTGTGTGTGTGTGTGTGTGTGTGTGTGTGTGTGTGTGTGTGCGCGCGCGCATGCGCGTACATCCTTGCCACATTCCCGCCTGTACCCATATGTCTCGGTGTGAGTTTCTGTATGTTTGTGTTTAATATCTTCACTTTCCACAAGTGAGTGCTTTTTAAAAATGTATTTATTCCCCTTAAAAAAGCTTGAATGAGAACGAGGCTCACTTTTTGCAACTCATGTCATACAAGTGTAGACATTTTATACTCTACTACCACGACGCTAGAACAGCCTTCCAACCCAGTTGAGAGCTACTCTGAGCCTGGACTCTTTCAAAATAGGTCTGAAAAGATTTTATTTAAAAAGGACGACAATTTTTAATTATGAATATGAGTTTAACCTTGCGCCAACTGATTTTCGCCATTCCTAGTCAAGTCTCCTAAATATGAATTGAATTTACTCAGTTTTATTTCATCAAGTCGGTACACAGAATAAAATCATCTGGATCCAGATGAATTTTTTAGGTGGACAATACAACAAAAATGTATCTGGACCGAGATGATTTTATTTTGTGAAACCAAATTCAGCCATTTTTTCAGTGTTCGTTAAATGCTGGTTGTTGTTGTTGTTGTTGGAGTTGTTTTGCAGGTTTGTAATTAATAGTTAGTTAGCTTGTTGTCCAAGCTTGTGTGTTGTTCACCCAGTGTGTGCCCAGCTTGTGCGCTATGTTACTGCTTTGAGACGCAACACAGTGGCGGCAGCGGCGATTGCGAAAGTCAGTCAGAAAGCGGATCTCACCGGGGATAAGCGTCCCGATCCGCCAATAAAAGGCTGTGCGGATGTCGGCATGAAGGGACGAGGTCGGACAACCCCCGGGGTTCGTGACTGATAAACGGCGGCAAATAGGCGGTGAGGAGACGTCAGGAGAAGACAAATGAATTGACTTTTTTTACTTGGCCTTATATTCTGACAAATTGCAGCCAGGTGGCTTTTGACCCGACTCGCTTTCTGTCAGCGTAAGGGCTCGCGAGAATGTCCACACAGGTCAGTCTGCTACAGTCCCCTCACATTTATTATTGTTGTTTTATATATATATATATATATATATATATATATATATATATATATATATATATATATATATATATATATATATATATATATATATATATATTAGAGCTGTCAAACGATTAAAATTTTTAATCTAATTAAAAACTCAACTGTCATAATTAACTCAAATTAACTAAAAATTAATCATGATTGCTCACTCATTTTTTATCGTTTCTGAATTTCCTTTTATATTTTTTTGTCCTATTTTCCCCCATTTTAATGCTCTCATCAACATGGAATCATGAATCAGTTTTCTACGTGCAAAATGCAAATAATTACTGAAATAACAATTTTGATTTTCAATTTTACATGAACATTTTTCACTTGGAGCAGTTATTCACACATTATCTCTCACACAATATTACTGTCCATCAACAACAGTGAAAAAAATATTTTGTCACACAACAGCTGCTTGAACAGCTCTTTTTAGGGAATCAAAACAGCGCAATATAACATTATAAAGTGCACATCTAAGGTAAACTAGTACTCAGCCTATAATGGATTTAAGCCATGGTTGCATACTTCGTTTTTCTCAAATTTGCTTTGAACACAGCAGTCAGGCTATGCTGATTCTGTTGGTCCTTCTTGCTCGGAAGTCTCGCTACGGTTTTGTGTCGACATCATTTCGGATTCTTGTAATGGAGGCTCTCGCTGGCAATCAGTAATGGTTGTTCAGTTAGGGATTGTCGGTCAGCATTGAAGGATCTCTCGTTCTGTACTTTTTGGATCATTTATTGGAGCACTTTGCAGCAGAAGTAGGAGTAGTAGTAGTTGTAACTGAAGTATCAGAAGCAGGTAATAACCTAAACTACACATAAATGCAGTAAAAATTTAATATATCTATCTTTCTGCATCACAATGTAAATATGTATATAATTGACATTAATGAATACCTTTATCTAACAATACGTTTAATAAATAATGTAATCAACCCTGATTTCACTATGTATCATTATCGTCATCATTATTCATTGTTTTAAACGTAAGAAACCATTCAACACAAACACAAAGTCGAATCGAACAAAAGAACTACAAGTCCCAATACTCAATCCCGGAAGTGGAGCGCCGGCATGAACATATCAAGTCGAATCGAACAAAAGAACTACAAGTCCCAAAGGTCCAACCCGGAAGTGGAGCGCCGGCTGCAACGCAATTTACTTCTTTAAACGTCAGATTGCAGACGGACAAACATGACAACTATGCACAAATGAGCTAAATAAAGACACCCCTGTTCTAGCAACATTTTAGCCCACGCTGTTTAAATTGCCGATTGCTTCAGCAACTTTGTTCTTTGTCGTGTCATCCATTTTATTCGCTTTGAAATGATCCATAGCCGTCTGTCTGAGACGAGGGGGGGCGGACTACTCACGTCAGCGGTGTGCTTGGCCATTAATTAAGTGGTATTTCAGACTCGACATGCTATGATGATAGCTCAGTTTACGACTGCAAAACATCCAGGTCATTTTGGTCTTGTCATTGGAACAATCTGGCAACTTTTTAAAAGTAAACTTTCCATTCATAAACTATTTAAATATCCGTTTTGTGTCTCGCTGCCGTGGCTGGCAAAACAAACGTGCGTGGACTTGTGCAGCGCTTGATGTTTTGTTTCTGGTTTATTTATAGAGCAACGTCACATCCGCTGTGACGTCTGCCGCGTTAATCTCGAGAAAATTTTTGATCCCGATAAAATTCATTTAAATTAATGTCGATAAAAACGCGCTAAACTGACAGCTCTAATATATATATATATATATATATATATATATATATATATATATATATATATATATATATACACACACACACACACACGGTTATTTTGATCCAAAAACAATTATTTCGGGCCAAATGTAATGACTATATTATGTAATACTCTGGCATGTCCCTCGGTATTTATTTATGTATTTGATGACGATGCATCTTTTGTCTGTCACGTATGTTCAAAGTGGTTTGATAATATGATTCGTACAGTATGAAGCAATGTCAGGTTTGCGCTGTGTCCTGATCCTTTGGCAATGTTTGCCGTAATTATGGATCACAACGAATCCAAAAAGAATGGAGTGAGGACACAAAGCGGAGGAGGAGCGGCTTGCCTGAGGACAGATTATCTATTCTTTCTCTTAACGCTGAAACAAAGTCGATATGGTGAGCGAAGGAGCGAGCAAAAGAGAGATGGAGGAGCCCTCACTAACACCTCTTCTTCGACAAATTGGATTTGGCGGATTTTTTTCCCCTTCCCCAAATGAGTGAAAGTTTTCCACATTCAAAGGTGTTGGACTCGTCTCTTTGACTTACTTCAGGGTAGGGAAGAGGAAGACAAATTGTACGGTACATTTGGACATAACGTACAGGCCCTTTTACGAGAGTGTTAGTTTGCTAGGTAGCTTGGTATTTAGTTGGCTAGTTCTTTCTTTAGCTTGTTACTTTGTTTGATAATTTGGTGCTCTGTTTTAGTTAGTCCGCCTACTGCCCGGAGACAGCTGGGATAGGCTCCAGCACCCCCCGCGACCCTAGTGAGGATATCAAGCGGTTCGGAAGATGAATGAATGAATGAATGTTTTAGTTAGTTAGGTAGTTAGATAATTAGCGGATTTGTTGGTTGGCTGGTTGGTTGTTAGTTAATTAGTTGGCACCTCAGTTAGTTGGTAAATTGTGCGTTCATTCTGCAGTTAGTTGGGAAGTTAGTTAATCGTTTGGCCAATCAATTAATATTGGTCAGCTACAGTGGTGGGATGGTTGATGCTCTCAAAGGTGTCGGCCTTGTCTATTTTAGACGTGCTGGCCCTTTAAAAAGTCAAGAGAACAAGAGAGCTTCCAAGTGAATGCAAGTGATCCAGCTGTCCCGATAGCACCAATCACTCGTTGCATCACGCACGCACACACGCTGTCAAATGGTCCTCGTGTGAGATTGGAGGAGGGAACCTTCTCATTCCACCACTTGACATTGTCCGTGTGTGCACGTGACCGCGTTTGGATGGACATGAGGCTGTGAAGAGAGAAAGACAGCAGGCGTGTGTGCGTTCGTGTGTTAAGTAAGCTAATGCCTGTGCACGTTTCTGTTTGTGAAGTTAGATTGTGTTAGCGGAGAATAAGTGTTTGTTTTGTCTGTGTGTGGGGGCCGGGGGGTCGTGGGGGCGGGGAATGCAATAAGACTGCATTTGCGCGCACGCCTGTAAAGAGATAATGTGTATATAACGTAAGAATTTGTGTGGGTGTGTGCATGTGCATGGCGCTGTCTACAGGAAATCTCAGTGACAGCGCGTGTGCATGTGTGAAGATGCCGTGTGACAGCGTGTGCGTTTGTGTGTATGCGTATGCTTGAAGACAGAATGACAGCATGTGTGTGTGTGTGTGTGTGTGTGTGTGTGTGTGTGTGTGTGTGTGTGTGTGTGAGAGAGAGAAAGAAAGACTGCAACTGACAGTGAATGTCTGTGAAAAGCAGAAATTTGTGTGTGCATGTCATTGTGTGCCTGCTTGAACAGGAGATGACATCGTGTGTGTGTGTGTGTGTGTGTGTGAGAGAGCAAAGGCTGCAGGAGGGCTGAGGATGAGGAGGAATTAAAGCCACCACAGCAGAAGCAGAGCCACGGTGGCTTTGCAGCTGACTAGATGGGAGGTGGGGGGGGGGGGGGTGTACGGTGGGTGAATTGGGACGGTGTCAGATGAATCAACAGGGGGTTGGAGAGCTTCGGTTCTTTAAGAAGAGGCGACCGGAGAGCGCAACAGGAGGCGAGTTATTGAGAAGCTGCGAAGGCTGATGAAATGGAGACAGAAATCGGGAAAGCGGATTTAGATAGCGCGCGTGCGTGAAAAAGAAGAAGTGAGGAGTGGTAATTGAGAAGAATGAAAGGCTCAGAGCTGTGAGGAGTGTATTAGTTGTACCGCGCGAGAGTGCCATGGATCATTTAATGACATCCTTCCACGTGCCGAATGCAGCAAAATGGGGATTAATGGCCACACTTGCGGCCAAAGTGGCAGAATTATCGGCCACGGGAACTCTTGAACGAGGGCTAATGTGACACATTCAACCGGTGTGGTGCTGGTATATTCATGAGCGCGATGGAGCAAAAAGTTATCATGTCTTGTTAAAAAATTAGGCTGAAGGGATTCGTCATGAGCAGGAGAGCAGAAATAGGCAACATCTCATTTAAAAGCCAGCTAAATCGCTGGCATAGTCATGAGCACGATGGTGCAGAAATAGGTAACCGTAAAAAAAATGTAGCTGGCACCATTAGTTTTGAGCACCAAGTGAAAATAATAGGAAACATCTTGTCCCAAAGGCAGAGCAAAACATAAATAGGTCCTGTTTAAAAGGGCGTATGGCTGGCATAGTCATGAGCATGATGGAGCAAAAATACAGATCAGTTTAAAAGGGATATAAGGCATAGTCATGAAAATGGCAAAGCAAATCATAGGTATCATAGGTGTTTAAAAGGGCGACTGTATGTAGCTGGTATAGTCATGAAATCTGGAACGCCTTGTTTAAAAGGGTATGTGGCTGGCATAGTCATGAGTATGATGGAGCAAAAATAAATAACATCCTATTCACAAAATAATACTAATATTGGGTGAGATTTATAAGATGGGGCCATTATGATAACGATGAACCAAAAATGCTTAAAATGTAATTTCAAAAGGCCACGTGGCAGGCATAGTCATGAGCATGATGGAGCAAAAACCGCTTGACATGTTCACGAGTGTGGTTTCAAATAAATGTTATGTCACATCCATATTCCAAAATGGATTAAATTAACTAAAATGTCATAAAATTATGCACAGAATTTGAGCAACACATTTGAGAAACCTTTTCGAAATGTTTTCAAATACACGACAAACCCAACTCCTAATCTGACAAATCTGAAGGCATCTTTGAGAGAACAAAAATGTCACACATCGCCAGATCACAAAATGGATCAAATGGAAATTTTGCTGAGAAATTCTACACCGAATTAGCCAAAATTTCAAAGTGAAAAAATGTCCATCGAAAATTTTTGCTAATGTGTCAAAAATTAAATGTCATATTTGAAGGCATGATCGAGCTATTTGCATCCATCCATCCATCCATTTTCCGAACCGCTTGATCCTCACTAGGGTCGCGGGGGGTGCTGGAGCCTATCCCAGCTGACTTCAGGCAGTAGGCAGGGGACACCCTGAATCAGTTGCCAGCCAATCGCTATTTGCAATGACAACATTAAAAGTACACCAAAAAAAAAAAAAACGTAATTCCCTTTAAAATGTAATGCAACAGATGTTTTGTCATAAACATTCTCGGGTTTTTTTTTCATTCCTCACGTCCTGCTGTGCTTTGGCGGATCAAAGTAGTCTCCGCTCAGTTGTGTGGTTTAAAAAAAAAATGTCAATTTAGTTTCGGAAGAACCACAGTTTTTAAAAAGTGGTTTAAAAAAAAAGAGAGAGGCTTAAAATACTTCCATGAGCTATGCTCGGGTCAAAAAAATGTTTTTCCTCTTTTCCGTGACGCAAACCACAGAAAAAAAACCCCATCTCAACTCACAGCGGTTAAATGTTTTGTCTCTTCCCCCGACAACATCCGTTGACCTCGTGTTGCGGATCATCGACGCTTGATATGTCCTCTGGAATCTAAAAAAATATATATTTTCAAACTTTCAAAGACAGAGATGCAGCTTTCACCCCATGTTGAAAGACCGTTTATTTATCTACTTTATGACGGCAGGCTTTGTAATATAGCGAGTAAAAATAAGGCCGGGTGGGTCCAAACACACCATGGCAGCTCTATTTTCTTTTCCTCCTTACTAATCCTGCTAACGTGACTAATTAAGCAAAAAGATGACCTCATAAATCAGACGTAATCCTGCTTAATGGTGATGACTGTTTGGATTATCATTTGAAGGCAACATAACAGCATGTTTCAGCACATGTTGTTGTCCCGCGGCCAAGTAGAAGCGCCTGCCCACTGCTTTTTTTAACATGAAAAGGAGACCGAAAAGTGGCCTTAGCCGCCCGCAAATTCACCATCATCACCCCTGCAAAAGAGGGTCAAATTGATATTTTAGGGAGGAAAATCTGCATATATAACTTTTTATTTATTTATTTTTAATAAACAAACAAAAATGTGGACGGCTCAGTAGTGGAATGATTAGCGCGTTGACCTCACAGTGCAGAGGTCGTGGGTTCGATCCCGGCTGGAGTTTGCATGTTCTACCAATGCCTGCGTGGGTTTTCTCTGGGTACTCCAGTTTCCTCCCACATTCCAAAAACATGCATTGATTGAACACTCCAAATCGTGTGACTGTGTGCGTGGGTGGTTGTTCGACTCTGTGTGCCCTGCGATTGGCTGGCAACCGGTTCAGGGTTTCCCCCGCCTATTGCCAGAAGACGGCTGGGATAAGCTCCAGCACCCCCGTGACCCATGTGAGGATAAAGCGTATCGGAAAATGGATGGATGAAGGGACCAAATTGTGCAAATGGATGAGACCACTGTGACACTTTTACTGAGGTGTACCCACTGGAGGGTGTTCATGCACCTTTTTACTGTACATGAAGTCCTTATCAGTCCTTATTTCAAAATGTGTGTGTGTGTGCGTGCATGTGTGTGTGTGTGTGTGTGTGTGTGTGTGTGTGTGTGTGTGTGTATATATACAATGTTTTTTGTGGCGTCCTTTATAATTTATGTACACTGAAAAAAGTGTTGAATTTACTTAATTTATTTTTGTCAAATGGCTGCACAAAATAAAAGCATGAGGTTACAGATGCAATTTTGAGCTAGATGTTTAGTTTACTCCTCTTAGACATTTTGAAAGTACATTACTTTCAGGCCAAAGGGGTAAAAATATATTCCACCCAAAAAATACCAAAGCACAGCTGCCTTGGACTCGAATGCTGTAGCGGTTTAGAGGACCGAGGTAAGCAATTACAGTTGCATTATTGATGTTTGCTTGGAAAAAATAGACATGAGTATTTATATCACTTTACCACTGAACAGTAATTTAACTTGTTCTCATAAATTTACATATTCTGGCAGAATTTATAAGAAAAGACAGGAAAGACATATTATAAGGCAATTTGGATTAGCACAGTCATAAAACAAGACAGAAACTAATGAGATTGTCCCTGTTCAGTCATCAGTCATCGCCCCCCACCTCTCAGGTTTGTAAACCGCTGTAATAAGTAACATATCCCTGTAGATGGCGACATTGCATCACTTTGAGTTTTAGATGAGCAGTTTCTGAGTCGAAGATAAAGATTACGGGGCGAATCTCAGCTCATCACATCGATGATGAGGGAGAGAAACACCAACAGTTCAGAAATCAAACAAGCGACTTGCACTCGAGCAGGGTATGTTTGTTAATTATATAAACAGAGTATGTGTCGCAATAGGTAGTTGAAAGTACGCGTCACAATCAAGAGAAAAAGATGACACAATTTATGTAGTGAATCAAGACCGCTGTGTCAAAAGAAAAGAAAGTGGGGAATCTGCATCGCTCACATCGCATTTCTTAGTTGTAAATATCTAAATCGATTACCGTATTTTCCGAACTATAAGACGCTTCAGAGTATAAGACGCACCTTCAATGAATGGCCTATTTTAAAATGGTTTTCATACATAGGGTGCACCGCATTACAAGGCGCAGAGAATAGAAGCTACAATAGTGACCCCGGTTGCGTTCTGCATCTACTAGATGGAGCTATGCTAAAGGAATACACTACAATACAGCATTATTTATATCGAGCCTTCACAACCATTGCCGCTACAACAAAAACATTTAAAATACTACGCCCAAGAAATTACAATATTGATCCATATATATATATATATATATATATATATATATATATATATATATATATATATATATATATATATATATATATATATATATTAGAGCTGTCAAACGATTAAAATATTTAATCTAATTAAAAACTCAACTGTCATAATTAACTCAAATTAACTAAAAATTAATCATGATTACTCACGCATTTTTTATCGTTTCTGAATTTCCTTTTATATTTTTGTCCTATTTTCCCCATTGTAATGCTCTCATCAACATGGAATCATGAATCAGTTTTCTATGTGCAAAATGCAAATATTTACTGAAATAATTTCGATTTTCCAATTTTACATGAACATTTTTCACTTGGAGCAGTTATTCACACATCATCTCTCACACAATATTACTGTCCATCAACAACAGTGAAAAAATATTTTGTCACACAACAGCTGCTTGAACAGCTATTTTTATGGAATCAAAACAGCGCAATATAAAGTGCACATCTAAGGTAAACTAGTACTCAGCCTATAATTTTTCACGGCCCCCTGAATAGGGATTGTCGGTCAGCATGGAAGGATCTCTCGTTCTGTACTTTTTGGATCATTTATTGGAGCACTTTGCAGCAGAAGTAGTAGTAGTAGTAGTTGTAACAGAAGTATCAGAAGCAGGTAATAACCTAAACTACACATAAATGCAGTAAAAAATTAATATTTCTATCTTTCTGCATCACAATGTAAATATGTATATAATTGACATTAATTAATACCTCTATTTAACAATACGTTTAATAAATAATTTAATCAACCCTGATTTCACTATGTATCATTATCGTCATCATTATTCATTGTTTTAAACGTAAGAAACCATACAACACAAACATAAAGTCGAATCGAACAAAAGAACTACAAGTCCCAAAACTCAATCCCGGAAGTGGAGCGCCGGCATGATTAACCCAACCTGAAACGCAATTTACTTCGTTTAAACGTCAGATTGCAGACGGACAAACATGACAACTATGCAAAAATGAACTAAATAAAGACACCCCTGTTCTAGCAACATTTTAGCCCACGCTGTTTGCTTTGAAATGATCCATAGCTGTCGGTCTGAGACGAGGGGGCGGAGTTACGCACGTCAGCTGTGTGCTTGGCCATTAAGTGGTATTTCAGACTCGACGTGCTATGATGATAGCTCAGTTTACGACTGCAAAACATACAGGTAACTTTGGTCTTGTCATTGGAACAATCTGGCAACTTTTTAAAAGTAAACTTTCCATTCATAAACTATTTAAGTATCCGTTTTCGGCGTCTCGCGCTGTCGTGGCTGGCAAAACAAACGTGCGTGGACCTGTGCAGAGCGATTGATGTTTTGTTTCTGGTTTATTTATAGAGCAACGTAACATCCGCTGTGACGTGTGCCGCGTTAATCTCGCGAGAAAACTTTTAATCCTGTAAAAATTCTTTTAAATTAATGCCGATAAAAACGCACTAAACTGACGCATTGGATTATAAGGGGCACTGTCGGCGTCTGAGAAAATTGAATGCTTTTAGGTGCGCCTTATAGTGCGGAAAATACGGTATTATATTGCCATCAAAGGCCCTTTCACAGCCTTGGTTTTGTTTTCCAGTTTGAGGTGTCACAAAAGCTAAAAATATAGGCCTCAAAGCGTTTGTCAAAGCTACTGCCAAGTACGAAAAAACGGCTCTCCTTTGAAAATGGCTGGCAGTGAATGAGTTCAGACAGATAATTATACGGATGATGGTATAAAAGTATATTATTGCAATTTGTACAGGGCTTGGTCCTTACCCCCTATAGAGACATTTGACTGTATATTTCATGTGTATTATTGTCACTAAATTTTCACTGATCTCCACATTGAGAACCCAATTGATTTTCAATAATACTCCATCCAAACTACTTGCTTGCCATTTTGAACCTGCTTTACCCCAAGACAAAACACCCCTTGCTGCCCTTGCTAATTATTTCACGAGGACTTGTTGGCCATATCCCCGCGATCAATAAAGTAATCACTAATGAACAAAACATTTCCAATCGATGGGATGTGACAAGCGGCTACATCGGGAGTTTAATTGAAAGCGAAGTCCACTACATCTCGGCCGCAGACATTTAGTCACAGCGTTAATTGTTTGTCAGCACGGCGCACACCTGCGGTTTTTACAAGCCCACCTCCCTAAAATATGTATTTTGTTTTTGTACCTTTTACTCCCTTATTTGTTTGCCGCATTAGTCAGCAAAAAGGAAGGCAGGGGGGGCGAGAATATGGCCGGTGCGTAAAGGCATTGTTAGGTGAGCGGTATATGTGGCGTGTCGTGATGTATTGGGGAACAAAACACCCGGGGGCGTGCGGCGTTGCTGCGCACCAAACACATTTTTCATTTAATGTGAACAAATGGCCGTCGCTGTTGTGCCGTAGCGGCACAAAAAGTAGAACATTCTAATTAGATGACAGTGGTGTATGGCACTGGTAGTACAGGGGAGGTGAACAAAGCTAAATTTTAGGAAGAGAGTGGGGGGGTTGAAATTTCCTGAGATTAAAAAAAGATATTATTTATTTTTATTTTTTTTAAACAATTATGAGCTAATGCTAACACACAACCAAAATTCACATTTCTGGGCCATTTGCCATCTCTGAGATCTGTCTCGTGTACATGGTTGCAATTTGGTAAAAACTGGGACAAAATCTCTAGGATGAGTTTGTCTTTTGAAGAACCTCCTTGAAAAGACAAGAAACACTATTAGCTTTCAATATCTGCTTTCGACTAAATCCTCAGATTTCTCGTGGTTTTTTGGACATGGCTTCTGCAAATTTGTTTTGTCTTTCTACTCTTGATAAACATTGCTTTTAAATTTCATGTCGCAAGGTGAAGCTGGTTTTGGAGGGTGAATCTCTACCCCCCCAAACCCCCACCCCAAATCCTGAACTCATGCTAACGTTTTGTGTTGCAAGTCATCCAACTTTTTTGCCTTTCTCCTCTTACACGCAATGAAAACTGTTGGTGCATCTGCTCATGATATGCGTCCAAATTTCATGTTGCAAAGTGAAACGAGAAAATGTTGAGTGTTTTATGATGAGTCATCAAACTTCACTGCCATGCAACAACGAAAACTCAGGTCAGATCTCGTCGAGCATTTGTGGTTCCAAATTGCTCTCAATTGGACAATATCTCTCGGACGAGTTGGTCTCTGAAGAACCACTGCAAATTGGCCAAATGAGGCTAAAATGGCCACTTAGACATTAACGGCACACTTCCTGTGACTTTTCCGCCATCTGTTCTTGGGACTTTTTTTTTTATCCAGCTACTCATATCAGACTTCTGTAAATCGATTTGTAACAGCTGCAGCTGCAGCTGAAAGCGCTATATTCATTAGGGTGTATTGTATTGCATCCCAGCTTTCGGGTTTCATTGGTCTCCTCTTTTTCCCCACCGCAGGCCGGCCGGACGTGGTGGAGTCGGTTCCGGACGAGCCCACGTACAACGTGAGCAGCGAGCTGACGCTGGAGGTGAACCGTGCCGACGACAACCAGGTGGTCACCTGCTCCGTGGACCACCCGTCGCTTGCCCCGGGGGACAAGAGGAGCGAGCAGGCACTTCAAGTCTTATGTGAGTCACCCGATGGGGTAGAGATGGCCACAGAAACCTTCACTTTGGTACTATTAGGAGTACAATTACTTCACTGAAAAGACTGGTAAAAGCATTCAACTCTTGAACCCAAGCAGATTGTCCTGAGTTGGCAAAAATTGGAGTCAGAGAAGAGTTCTGTTACTTTAGAGCAGAGGTTAAGAACCCAACCAGTTAATATGCACATTCACTGAACCCTTCTTCATGAGTGAAGATATTTTATATATTTTTTTTACAAATTCAAGATATTTAGGAAAAAACGCATTTATTAAAAACAGAAAAAAGTCAAAAAAATTTCAAGAGATAAGTATACTTTTTTTTTCATTGTGCAACGTACTATCACGACAGTCACGCATTGACTACAAAGCGAGCTAAATTTCCCACAGCACTGATTGGATGAGCAATGTCATGTGATCATCTGCAGCCAGTGATGGCCAAGCGGGCGTGTCATAACTAATTGACATGTTGAGTCGGGTGTGGTGTCTTACCCTCCATGGCAGAGGCTCTGTCGAACCCCTGAGACCGACTCACCGAACCCCTGGGTTTGATCAAACCCAGGATAAGAACCACCGCTTTAGAGGAGTGTGACTAAAGCAAATGTAAAAAGCTGTGCTCCAAATAATTACTTGAGTAACTGTAAAGTAGTATGCTTTAATAATAGGTAAAAGAAAAAAATCTATCTATCTTGTGGTCGTACTAAGAAGAAGAAAAAAAATATCACATGGCATGGGGGTTTTTTTTCAGAGCAAGCACTCTCAAATAAAGTGCATCTCAAATAAAGTGCAGAGACCTGAAAACTGTCCATATGAACAGTACCAAAGTAGTACTTTGTTACTTTGATACTGCCCACCTCTGCTGATAGGTGAACATGTGTGAGGATGCTGGGAGAAAGACTAACTACTGTTGTTGGAATGTGGTCCGGCGTGTCACATTCAGGCAGCAGCACTGCCATCATTTGGTCCCTGCCGGTACTTTTTTTTGTTTTGGTTTTTTGTGGAAGGCTTATGTCATCGTGGGAGGCGGCTGGCAGATGCAAGTCGATGGTGATATGGTTGAACGAGAGTACCTCAGTCGTGCGCATGTCTCTCCCGATTTCAGTCCTGGGTTACATAACTGTGTGTGTGTGTGTGTGTGTGTGTGTGTGTGTGTGTGTGTGTTTCATTTACAGATTCCCCAAACGTTCAGATACTGCCTGAGAGTGATCTGCCTCGCGAAGGGGAGAAGTTTCACCTCGAATGTTTGGGCAATAGCAACCCCGAGTAAGACAAGACAACACGCACGCACGCACGCACGCACGCACACACACGCAAATCGTAAATGATTAAAACACCCGTCTAGACACAACACGCTCATAGTCCACTTCCACCTCCCAGGCTGAGGTTGAGTCACATCAACGGCACAGCGTGAAATCAAAGAAATGGAATTAGTGCACCTGCTTTCTCATTTTACAAAACGTTTTAAAAACAACGTTAATTGACGTCGCTAGCCAATACAATGAGCCACCCTGAGGTGTTTGGTGTCAGAAGTGGGATTTCATTAATTGCACTCGTCTTTAAAAAAAAAAACATCCCAATTTATTGATTGTCATTTATCGCCAATGTGAAAAGCCATCGTGAGATATTTGGTTTCAGGAGTGAGCTATAAACCATTACGATTCATGGGTATTTATATCAGAAGTGGGATTATTTTGGTTTGAGAAGTGGGATTTGGTCCTACACAGTCATTGTGGAATTGGGTCCAGCACCTGTGTTTATATTCATTTATAAGGTCACGCGAACCCGTGTGTTGACATTTGTCATCTCGAGTCGGTATTCGGAGTCCGAAGCAAGATCAAAACATCTAAACAGTATGCTTCTGAACCATGAGTTAAATGTATTACCTCATATGTCATTAGCGCCCCCCCCCTCCAAAAAAAAATATGAATAGGCCGCCTGTGGGCAGATAAATGCGACATAGACACAATGTATTACAAAACTCAGAAAAACACACGCGTACACACACATATTGAGTCAAATCCACTCTCTCTTTCCTTGTGGCCTTTCTGAATTATAGATGAAGCTTCTCGCCACCCCGCATTCATCGATCCCCTCTTTCCCGTCCCTCCCCTCCCTGCCGCCTCACCTGCCGCCAATTTGCGCCTTTTTCATCCTGTCATACCGCCTACCACCTCCCCCTTACGTCCTTCCCTGTAATGATCTCCACTCGTACCTTTTCCATCATAGCACATACTCACAGACGTCCTCCTGTCTGTTTGATTGACAGACGGATCAGATAGTAACCGGGGGGAAGGTGGTAGAGGATGGGGGAGGAGGGGAGGGTCCTGAAATACACACTTTGCAGGTAGATTTACCCAAGTTACTTGGTGTGAGAAGTGGGATTCAAACTAGCACTTAGTTTTCTTTACTTGGGTTGGCCAACTATGCTAATGTATTAATTTAGGGAGGCACGTTGGGTAGGTAGGTAGTTAAGGAAGTGTTTGTTAAGTTAGGCTAGGTTGGTTGGCTAGTAGGTTGATAGGTAGTTACAGTATATAGGCCCGGTAGTATTGGTTGGTAGATTGGTCGGTAGCTACTGTAGATAGGTAGGTTATGTCAGTAGCAAGGTCGTTTAGTCGGTGGCTAGTTAGCTAGGGTATTATGTAGGCTGGTAGGAATCATGGTCGTTTAGCTAGTCAGTTGGTGGGTAGGTGGCTTTGCTCGCTTGGTAGATAGGAAAGACAATTGGTACGTATTTAGTTTGGTACTATAGGTAGGTAGCTTGGTAGGTATTGTAGATAAAGGTAGGTAGGTAGGTCGGCCGATGGGTGGGTGGGTCAGTCGATGGGTAGTTGTTTGGAGGAAGGGAGGTCGATTAGTCGGTTGGTAGATGAGATCTATCTGGTAAACTACTCACCTATGTCAACAGTATCTTTGTCTGTAGTTATTCAGGTACTGCAGTTCTGTATGCAAACATCGTTGGCAAAGGTAAAAACAAAACTGACGATAATAGGAGTATGACATCATAAAAAAATAATTAACAGCGGCATAAACGTTAATAATCCCAGAGAAGAAAAACAGAAGAGGGTCTCCTGCTGGCCATAAAAGGCGATGGGCTGTTGTTGTGCAAAATCCCCCCCCCCTTCCCTCCATCCTCCATCCACCGCAACCCCCCTCGCAGTGACAGATCGTCTGCAATTAAGCAAACAATTAAGTCGGCATTTAGCGTCTGTAAGTGGCTGTTATGAAACATTACGCTCAAGTCAATGTGCGTTTTACGGTCCCGGGAGCGGCCTGCTAATCGCTTGGATGTTGCCGGTGCCGCTGGTCTGCAGGAAAAAAAAAGCAGCAATACGGGTCAAGATCTTTAAAAGGCTGATTGTTGCACTGTCAGAGAAAGGGGGGAAAAAATCCGACAGCGGAAGCAAATGCACTTTTTTTCCCTTTCGTTTGAGTGCACTTTTTGTTTCTAGTAAATCAGCAAAAAGCAAAGCTGCACTGAGACGTGTCAGTCACAAGTGGCTGTTTTCAATCAAGTTGAGATCAGGTTACAGATTACTGTTCTATTTCTACACGCATCAGATGAAGGAGGTATCGGGCTTCAGCTAATGTAGCTATTCCGAGGAAAAGGGTGGGTTATGCAGATTAATAGGTAGAGCAGGTAGGTAGATTAGGTAAACAGGAAGATAATTAACTCTATCAGGGACAGTGGTTACTCGAGTGTACAACTATTCACATGTTGTTTTGTCTTATAATAATTGAACTTAATGTCACAGTTGTGCATCAACCACTACAATGGTCACTTATGTGTTGCCATCCACCACCGTTATTTTTATTTTCATGCCTAAAGCCTAAAAACACTTGAGAAAAAAATCCTGACGTAGGTTATTATTATTTGTCCATGAAAGGGTTAAGTAGATCAGTAGGTAGTTAGTGAAAGGTATATTGGTAGGGAGAGGTGCGAAAGAGGTAGGTAGGAAGTAAGGAAGTAAAGAAGTGAGGAATTGAGGAAATAATGAAGTAAGGAAATAAGGTGGTAAGGAGGTAAAGGAGTTAGGAAGTCAGGAGGTAAGGAAGTAAAGAGGTAAGGAGGTAAAGAGAAGGAAGTAAAGAGGTAAGGAGGTAAAGAAGTAAGGAAGTAACGACTTAAGGAGGTAAGGAAGTAAAGATTTAAAGAAATAAGGAAGTAGAGAGGTAAGGAGGTAAGGAAGTAAGGAAGTAAAGATGTAAGGAGGTAAAGAAGTGAAGAAGTAAGGAAGTAAGGGGGTAAAGAAGGAAGAGGTAAGGAAGTAAGGAAGTAAAGAAGTAAGGAGGTAAAGAAGTGAAGAAGGAGGTAGAGAATTAAAGAAGTAAGAAAGTAACGACTTAAGGAGGTAAGGAAGTAAAGCTGTAAGGAGGTAAAGAAGTGAAGAAGTAAGGAAGTAAGGGGATAAAGAAGGAAGTAAAGATGTAAAGAGGTAAGGAAGTAAAGAGGTAAGGAAGTAAGGAAGTAAAGACGTAAGGAGGTAAAGAAGTAAGGAAGTAAGGGGATAAAGAAGGAAGTAAAGATGTAAAGAGGTAAGGAAGTAAAGAAGTAAGGAGGTAAAGAAGTGAAGAAGGAGGTAGAGAATTAAAGAAGTAAGAAAGTAACGACTTAAGGAGGTAAGGAAGTAAAGCTGTAAGGAGGTAAAGAAGTGAAGAAGTAAGGAAGTAAGGGGGTAAAGAAGGCAGTAAAGAGGTAAGGAAGTAAGGAAGTAAAGAAGTAAGGAGGTAAAGAAGTGAAGATGGAGGTAGAGAATTAAAGAAGTAAGAAAGTAACGACTTAAGGAGGTAAGGAAGTAAAGCAGTAAGGAGGTAAAGAAGTGAAGAAGTAAGGAAGTAAGGGGATAAAGAAGGAAGTAAAGATGTAAAGAGGTAAGGAAGTAAAGAGGTAAGGAAGTAAAGACGTAAGGAGGTAAAGAAGTAAGGAAGTAAGGGGATAAAGAAGGAAGTAAAGAGGTAAAGAGGTAAGGAAGTAAGGAAGGAAAGAAGTAAGGAGGTAAAGAAGTGAAGAAGTAAGGAAGTAAGGGGATAAAGAAGGAAGTAAAGAGGTAAGGAAGTTAGGAAGGAAAGAAGTAAGGAGGTAAAGAAGTGAAGAAGTAAGGAAGTAAGGGGATAAAGAAGGAAGTAAAGATGTAAAGAGGTAAGGAAGTAAAGAGGTAAGGAAGTAAGGAGGTAAAGAAGTGAAGAAGTAAGGAAGTAAGGGGAAGGAAAGAAGTAAGGAGGTAAAGAAGTGAAGAAGTAAGGAAGTAAGGGGATAAAGAAGGAAGTAAAGATGTAAAGAGGTAAGGAAGTAAAGAGGTAAGGAAGTAAGGAGGTAAAGAAGTGAAGAAGTAAGGAAGTAAGGGGATAAAGAAGGAAGTAAAGATGTAAAGAGGTAAGGAAGTAAAGAGGTAAGGAAGTAAGGAGGTAAAGAAGTGAAGAAGTAAGGAAGTAAGGGGATAAAGAAGGAAGTAAAGAGGTAAGGAAGTAAGGAACAAAAGAAATTAGGTAGGAAAGAAGGAGACTTCAATATTGCTGACGCTCTCACCAGGGAGACATCTCATGGAGTCCAATTTACAAATCCTGCACCCGAGTGAAGGTGTCTTGATTATCACAGCGTCTCCTTCGATCTCCTCCGTCACAGAGGCCGTCGCCCCACTCCGCGGACAGAATTAGTCTCTCCGGAGTCTCCGCCGCCAGCTGGAGACTTTGAATTTAAAAAAAATATATATTTTTTTTAAGTATCCAAAGAGTTTCAGAAAGGTGTCATTTCAGTATCGATTAACGCACGCAGGGTGGGTACGCGGCATAGTTTGGTTTGGTCATTGTGGAGGTGAAAGAAGGTGATGATTGAATTTTGCCGTCTTCCTCGATTTTCAGCCTGCAGGTCTAAAAAAGCGTATGGGGGGGTGCAGGTTCACCCCGATAGTTCTCCCTGGCGTCCCAGCTGGCCGTCATTGTAATTACCACCGAGCGCCTGAAGCAGTGTCTCATTTGCATAATTGATTCTTTTATCAAGGAACATTTGCCGTTATCGCTCTCATCGCCCGATGGATTTTTTTCGCTAGCATTGGAAATGCCGATCTTTCTTCTCTCGTCCTCCTTTAATCCGCCCTCATCCTTCCTTCGTCCCATTGCTTCTTCATCCTGCCTTTCATCCTCTCATTTAACGGCTGTCCTGTCTTCTCATCGTCTTGTCGCCTGCGTGCTTTTGATTTCATTTTTACTCTCTTTTGAACTCTTTTTTTTCCTCTCGCTTTGTGGTTTCTAGGCCTTCTTCCTACATTTGGGAAAAGAAGGACGGAGAGCTTCCCCCGCTGGCCAAAGCCGAGGGCACCTTCCTGCGCTTCGAGGCGCTCAACAAGTCGGACAACGGCGTGTACCTGTGCTTCGCCGACAACGGCATCGGGAGCAGCGTTGGCGAGTACGCGCTGTTGGTGCAAGGTGAGGTTTCGGGAAGCTTTTATGTCGAGTTGGGGATTTTATTTGAGCGTCTGAAGGGAAGTAGTAGAGGTGGAACTGTACAGGTACTTGCATCCCATGTTAGAACACCGAACAGTTCCATGCTACGTAGATCAAAGGAGTCACGGAATGGGTTGGGGGAATGTTGTCAAGAAAAGTCTTGTTTTTTTTTTCCCCCTCCCCACCATTCTAATTTTGTTTCATTTGTTTCCTCTTATCCAATCGCGTTGCCTTTGCTTTACTTCCAAACGCTTTTGCCTCGCGCTTGGCTCCCTTTTCTCTCCTGTATTGACGGTCCGCCACCTTTTCTATCATTGCGCATTTTTCCCCCCGCCCCTTCCTGCAAAAGATCCCAACGACCCCACGGACTCCACGAGCGCTCCCCCAACTTTTACGCCCACATTTTCCTCCCTGGTGACCGATCCCACTTCCTCCCTTCCTGAGCTTTCCTCCACCGAGTCCCCGTCCGAAACGCCGCCCACCATAACCGTCACGATCGCTACCGCCACAACCACGCTTTCCAACGAGCTTTTCCCCGGCTTGACCGTCAACCCCGACGCCTCTGCAACGCCTCCACCTTTCTCCCCTTCCTCCCTGACTCCCTCAGTTTCCGACGGGCTGACTGGACATGCCACCCCCACAGGTAAAAAAAAATCAATCAATCAAAAAATTTCCATCAACAAGTGCGAGACCCCTGCCCACCATGGCAAATAAATCTACTGTTGCTCATCTTGTCGCCATGGAGACAAGGACTTTGTATGCATGTCGGGATTTCACTGCTGTTTTTCTTTCTTTCTTTCTTTGTCCCTCCTTACTACCACACCCGCCCGGTGATAATCCCTGAACACAACACACACACACACACACACACACACACACAAACAATCATCCCGTGGTTTCCTCATCCACTCACCAAGATGCTGCTGAAAACATCGCAGGTACAACATGCACCCGTTTGTCATCCGTTTATCACCCCGAGTGCTTGTACGAGACGCAACATGAGCCTCACAATCCGATGGCAGGCCAGAGTCGTATCAAGAAATACTTGCAGATGGGTGGGTCGGTAGGTGGGGAGATTGGTTGCTCAATAGGTAACCGGTATTTAGGAATTTGTTGGTTCTAAGGAAGGATGGCAGGTAAGTCCGTATTTAGGTACGTAGATTCAGTAGTCGGTGCATATGGAAATGTTGTAAGACAGTCATGCTGGGTAGAAAATTATGTAGTAGTTTAGTTGGATGGTTACTGAGGTCAATAGGTGGGTTGGTTGTTGGGTTGATGTCTGGGCACAAAGGATGGTAGGTTGGTTGGTGAGTCGGAAGGATGTTTGTGGGTAAGTAGGTGAGTATGTAAGGAGTTGGTTCGGTAGGTTGGTTGTTCAGTCACTCATAGATCACAGTTGTTAGGAAGGTAGTAAGTCGAAGGTTCATTGGGAAGTACAGTAGTTAGTTGGTTGGTTAGTTAGGTTGGTCAGATGCTGTGTTGGTTGTTCAGCCAGATAGGTACTGTAGGTAGTTTCATATGTCTGCCATTAAATACAGTAAGTAGGTTTGTATGTACATTAGATTGGTAGGTTGTGGGCCGTGAGGTAGCTTGTATTGGAAGGAAAGTCCTGTAGGTAGTCCTTAGTCCTGGCAGGTGATTGTTTGGTTAAGTACTTTAGGCAGGTACGGTCGACTGGTCGGTTAGTTAGGCTGGCAGGTACTATATATATGGGGCGCGTAGGTAGCTTGTTCCCCTTTTTTGTGCACTACTGCCACCCACAGGATAAGACTGGAACCGTCACATCTTTCATTCAGCAACCAGTGAAATGGATTCGATAGTTTGGCCTTGGCGGAGGTCTACTTGTTCCTGCCACTCTTGTTTTGAGCTCATCAGATTGTGTCGTGTTGTGGACCGAGGGTTTGTGTGTGTGCGCTCACGTTCTTGTGCTTTTAGCTTTCCCCGTTAGCCCTATTTGTATGTGTGTGTTCTCGGTTTCTGTGTAGGTCTACGTGGTTGTGTGTTTCCATCAGTACACGTACACTCACTCTCATATACACTCAAACAGAGTGAGTAATGAATGTTTCATGGCAACACGTGTGTATGCGACACACGTTCTACCAACACATGACCCTTTGAGTGGTACTGGTCAATTGCACTGTGTGTGCGTGTGCGTGTGCGCGCGCGTGTGTGTGTGTGTGTGTGTGTGTGTGTGTGTGTGTGTGTGTGTGTGTGTGTGTGTGTGTGTGTGTGTTCCGACACTGACAAGTGGGATTAATGGCCTCATTGGCAGTCTCGCCTCGTCAGCGCACCCCCATCACCTCCGCGCCTGTGTGTGTGTGTGTGTGTGTGTGTGTGTGTGTGTGTGTGTGTGTGTGTGTGTGTGTGTGTGTGTGTGTGTGTGTGTGTGTGTGTGTGTGTGTGTGTGTGTGTGTGTGTGTGTGTGCGCGTGTGTTCAGGTCTGTGGTGGAAACTAAGTATAAAAACTAATTCAGTGCCAGCCATTTTCAGATCCTCCTTTACCCTAACACGTGGAGAAAAAACCCCCACGTAACTGTCAAAGAATTCACTTTTAGAGTACAGGTACTCACCAATACGCAGTACTGGTACCAGTCATACTTTTGATGCAGAAAATTTCAATCAACACAATGGCAGGTCATTGTGAAGCAAGACCTTCCTTTTGTTTTCTGCCGCACATGAAGGTTCGCCACCGTAATGTCGCACCAACGGCTGGTAAGGAGCTCTTCTTCGATGTCAGATGGTTTTTTGGGGTTTTTTTCTGAAGTATTGGTAGCTGCTATCAGCAGCCTTCATGAGTACCTGATATAGAGAAATGAGGCCGGTGTCGGGCCAGAAATTGATACCTGGTATCAGTACTTGCCTGTCCCTTAATGTAGCTGTGTATTTTATTACTTTTACTAACGTACAAGAGTTGAATTACTTGTACTTTGTCTTTTTTTTTTTTTTACACAATTATCTGTACTTCTGCTTGAGTACAAAGTGTGAGTACCTTTGCGTGCGTGTGTTTGTGTGTATGTGTGTTTGCCCCACCCACCCTCTCATTTTCACTTATTTTTGCTCCAAAATGGCCACCACTGCACCAGTTTCTCGTCCCCTAATTGATGAACTCACTGCTAGAGTGTTGTATGACATTTCATGCGTGCTCTGTTCTAATTATGTTCTTGGGTTTTTTGGGGTTTTTTTTTGTTTTTTTGCTTCTCTCCTCTTCACGACCTCTCCTCACCTCCTCAACTCCTTCCTCGCTTCCTACTTCCATCTCCACTCTGTCCTCCCAACCTCTCCTCACTCCTTCACCTCCTCCTCCCCCCTTTTGCTCCTCCTCTCCCGGGTTCCCGTCGCCTCCTTTAGACCCCACCGCCATGTCGACGTCATCGAGCGTGGACCACGCAGTGATCGGCGGCGTGGTGGCCGTCATCGTCTTCATCCTGCTGTGCCTCCTCATCGTCTTCGGGAGATACCTCATCAGACACAAAGGTCTGACACGTTAATAAACACACACACACACACACATGCACTAAAATGTTAACCCTTCCAGGGACAGCGGTTACTACAGTGGACAGCTGATCATGTTATCGGGTTACAGGGTGCATAAAAGTTTTCAAATTAATTGAAAACTTTTATGCACTTTACCAGGGTGCATAAAAGTTTTCAATTAATTTGAAAACTTTTATGCACCCTGAAAAACTTTTAACAGACTCTTTTTTTTCACATTGTCATTATGGGGTGTTGTGTGAAATATTTTGAGGAAGGCTGCATTTGAAGTGTACATCTTGCCTCTGATCTGGTTCATTTCATCGCGGCAGCCAGAATCACGATTAATATTAGTTGAATTGTGAAGCCCTAATTTTTCTCGACATTTTTTTCCCCCCATAGGAACATATTTGACCCACGAGGCCAAAGGCTCAGACGACGCCCCCGACGCCGACACGGCCATCATCAACGCTGAGGGTGGAAACTCCGGAGTCGAGGACAAGAAGGAGTACTTCATCTAGGGAGCAAGAAGAGAAGAAAGAAGGAAGGAGAAGAAGGAAAGAACAATCTTCCATTTTGTTTTCACCACGCTCAGTTGCTCGAGAAAGTCGGGGGTGAGGACTTCGTTTGCATCGACACGGGGATGTGAGATTTGCACTGACACGCACCCACACGCGCACACACACCCACCCACACACACCCACACACACACACACACACACACACACACACACACACAAACACACGATGACTAACTAACACGTTATGGTTACGTTGCAATCCCGGCGTCCCGTTTTCAAACCAACTCCAAAGTTGTAACTCACATTCCTTCCCGAGCCGCTCCCTACATGAACCCCACACCCACTCCAAGAACATCCTCAGCCTGCCCTCTTCAAAAAAAAAAAAATGCGACGAGCCGCCCTGCAACCCCCACCTGAGGCCCCTCCACCTACACTACACACATGTACACGTATAAATATATATATATGTGTGTGTGTATATATATATATATATATATATATATATATATATATATATATATATATATATATATATATAAAAAAGAGCATTATTTTTCTGGGTGGAACCGTGTCGGATGTGTGCGCCTGTACATAGAGAAAGGGGAAAAAAAAGAGGAAGAAAAATACACTCCTCTCGCTCATGTATCTCACCTCCTCGAATACTCTTATTGATTGCCTGTTTTATTACATGCGTGCAGAGTATCTGAAAAAGGAAAAGAACAATAGAAAATAAATGTAATAATATTAATCAGTACCAACAATGGCGTTGCAACTAACTTCCACTGCAAAGATTTGCGTCGGATTCGTTCTCGTTACATTTTATTTGATTTACGGTATTTATTTCTGAGGGGATGAAGCGGTGTTGAGGCCACACTGAAAGGCAAAAAAATATAATTATACAGTGACAAGTGATATTATCGAGTAAATGTTATACTTTCGGGAAGAAAAAGATCATGCAAAATTTGAACACATTTCTCGGAAAAAAAAATTCTCTGAAAAAATATGAATTCATCAGAATCTGCTGAGGATAAAGTTTTCCAGATCAAATGAATTTTGAAAAACAAAAATTTTGTTCAAGAAAAATACATGTGTATTTTCTGAAATAAAAAGTTGATTTTTTTTCAACCAAAATAATTTCAAAAATCCCTGGGAAAAAAAAAATCTCCAAAAATGGGTTAAGTGGTAACTTTCCAAGTTAAAATGGAATGTATATCTTTTTTTTTAATAATAAGTCATACATATGAATTGGAGCTTTGTTAAAAGCTAAGTATGAAAGTATTTTTCCAAATCCAATTTACACAATAAACTTTATTCTTACAATATTGCAACATGCTTTAATTTAAAGCACATATGAATGACATAATCGTTTGAGAATAAAGTACTGTATTCAATGTCAGAGCAAAAAAAGAATAAAGGTAATTTTAGGCAAAATTTCACAATAAGGCATCTTTTTTTGAATGAGTATCTTGAAAACTTGAAAACAAAATAAACCTTTTTCCTTTTGAAAATGATCACAATAATTATATAATTGTATTTTTTTTTCTTTTTAGTGTAGCCCCACATAATAGTTTTAATACTTTTTCGGCACCGGTGAGAGTTGCCTATTTTTGATGATTTGTTAGTTTTTTTTGTTTGTTTGGGCATCAAGTGTTTACAGTGTTCACTTTACCCAAATAAACCAAACCGTAAATGTACCCATTTATTTGCTTGTAGTAAAGCAGGGGTGTCCAAACTTTGGATAGTAACTATTCAGATGCGCAATAGAAAGAAATACAAAGATTACAAAATCATCCACACATTAAAAAAAAAAAACACACAAAAAAACGTACAAACAGATTATGATCAAATCGAATCGAATCTTTGCTTCAACACATTGTGCAAATGTGACCAACCAAGTGATGACAAATTAAAATTAAAAATTTGCGCTGACATTCGATTAATAGAATCTCTCCTTTTGCAAGTTGCAAAAAGTAACCAGAACCACGAGTAGAACCGAACTACTCCAACGAATCCATATTCTCAAATCTCAGGGCGGTCCCCGGACTGGACTTTTTTGGGCATCCCTCTTTACCGGCTCAGTGGTACATTCCGAGTGAAGGGTTCCTGTAAATGAGTAACGTTGGCTCGTGGCCGCCGTGTGGAAAAGGGAAAGGGAAGGTAATCTGGCTAAGAGGCTGTGGGCGCCGTGCCAATGCTGCGCTCCGGCCGGCCACAAAGTCGTTGAACAACTTCAATGTCCTCGTCCATTTCTTTTCATTCTTTAATCAATCAGCCCCGGCTGCGTCCTGATCCACCTTCAGCTCCCCCGCCCGCCCTCATCCTCCATATACATGATTGATGTGGCGCCTTCCTGGCAGGATGCCCCCTCCCCCACTTTATAGACACTGGTGTGGATGATTGTACGCTTCTGTACAGGTGTGCTTGGAACGGTATGAAAGAACAAGTGCAAAAATTCCCACCCCATGTTGTAGAAAGTCTTCCTGGAGAGAGAAGAAGCTGGTATCACTGCAAACTCCACGGCGTCCCTATACTTTTGTACACAATCCATATTTTCTTTTATTTGCTGTTTATGGAGATGTTCCAACACTTGTCCCCGCAAAAAACCCAACAGTGTCCACTTCATCCCAATACTTTTGTCCATCTTTTCCTCAGACCTCACGTTTGCGTCCCAATATTTTTGACCACCCAGCATTTGTATTTTATTGTTGTTTTTTATTTTGTTTAATTGTTGTTTTTCTCTCGTTCTGGAATGTTCAGGGATTCTTCGTTTTCCAGTCAGCCCCCTCTCCACCTTTGTTGTGAGTCCCTTTCACGCTGCCTGTCAAAAATGATTTTCAGTTGTTGGTTTTTTTGGTTTGTTTTTGGCTGCTCTGCGTGTGAAAGTTATTGACATGGGCTGCTAATTTCAGAGGCTGGAGGGTGTGTGACATGAAATTCTGCAGGGATGTTGAAGGCAAAGCCACTTCCCTGTGTTCCGTTGCGAAAGACCCTGCCTGTCAAAGTCGGCTTATTTTGCCGTGCATTTGCTGTTTTCTGTATGAAAATGACTGAAACGTACCATTAATTTCCTGTCTTTGGAGGAAATGTCACAATGTGACTTTGTGAAAGGGTATAGCCTGGGTAAAATGGATGCTGCATCTCAGTGTGAAATGACACATTTGTCCTGAAATTTCACGCCTTCACATAAAACCCAGCAAAGCTTAATGTTTTCTTATTGGAAGTCAAACAGATGTACCATCACAAGCATGACAGCCAGGTCGCGACATTAAGAAAGGAAATACAGTGGATGTAATGTCTCTGTGTCAAAGCATAGACAGCTGACCAGTAATTTAATGCTTTCACGCGAGCCCAACAAAGCTCCCTGTGTTTGCTTTTTTTCTGTGTGAAAGGTACTGACACGGCTGCTTGAGAAGAGCACGTTCTTTGTCTCTGTCTCTTTATCAATGTGCAGCCAGTTGATTGGAAATTTCACGCTTTCACGCATAACCCAGCATAAATCCTCACATTTGCTGTTTTATGTGTGAAATTTATCGACACAGGCTGCTTATTTCCCAACTTCCTGCAAAATCTGGTTTGGGTTTTTTTGCCCCTTAGTTCGCTGTTTTCTGTATGAATGATACCAACAGAAACTGCTAATTTCCCATCTGCCTGTGGATCCATTTTTTGATGGATTGTGTGTGAAAGACACCAATACAGACCACTCATTTGTCCTCAACCCATTACAGCTGTCATTTTTCCACCATTTGGCTGTGTGAAAGGTATCCACGGGGACTGCTAATTTTCCAGCCGTCTGTCAAAGGTGGCTTTTTCTATGTGTTTGCTGTTTCCAATGTGAAAGTTACTGACCGATTGGGTTCCATGTAAAAAAACAAACAAACAAGACAAAGAAAAAAACCCCGCTCTTTCATCTTTCATTCTGTTTTCATCTCACCTGCTTTTTTGTTATGGAAAGATCTGCGTGAAAGGGGCTAGCGACTGCACTCTAGCCTAGATAGTGTGCTGACATATGCTAAGCTAGCCACTACAACAAAGGCGTACAAAGTCAAAAGTGAGGTAATTTGTAGCAGTTTTATCAGAACACAACACTTGATTTTTTTCCCACTGTTGCTGACGTCTTCAGACCTGAGGGGGGGCGCTGTCGTCCCATGCCCAAGTTAAAACTCCAAGAAGAATTAGCTGCGTCGTGCTACCAAAAAAAAAAAGAAAATGTTGTTTTGTAAAAAATAAAAATGAAAAACCTGCAAAGACCCAGCGGCCCTATATTTGCCTGTAATCAGTCGTCCTGTCCTTCGTCTTAGCTAATGTGCTAGCATGTAGCTTGCATGAGAACAGTGGGGTGGTGTGTAGTGTAGTGCGCGCGGGACAAAATGTCCACCCTCCTCTGGTCTATGGACGTCGATCCGAAATAAGTCGGGGCTTGTTTTGTCTTAAATTATGTCATCTTTTTTTCTTGTTTTCCTTGATTTTTTTTTAATGTTTAGATGAACTGAAGGTTGTACTGTAGATGTTTTTTTTTGTGTATATAGTATTTCATATCACGAAATGTATGTTGATTGGACAAATGATGATGATGTCACCAAGCCGCATGCTGTGGTTGGCTCCTATGTTTAAATTGTACTTATTTTAAATTTTCTTTCCTTTAGTTTTTTGTTTGCTAAAATTCCAGTTTTCTGTTATTGACTTCAATAAAGATGCAATTGGGTTAATTTCACTCATTTTTGTCCTGATTCTTTTTGGGGTGTGCTTGTTTACCCCCAAATTGTGCTTTTACATATGCCAC
Organism: Hippocampus mohnikei; assembly: GCA_026261675.1. Classification (NCBI taxonomy): domain Eukaryota; kingdom Metazoa; phylum Chordata; class Actinopteri; order Syngnathiformes; family Syngnathidae; genus Hippocampus; species Hippocampus mohnikei. The sequence continues at coordinate 17,536,655 of JAKGUB010000325.1, read as the reverse complement.
AAAAAATGGCGCAACCAGTTTTACAGTTTTTTTTTCAATGTGTAATACATTTATTGCGCTTTTTTATGCTTAGTTTACTGTTTTTGTACGAAAAAGGTGTCACAAGAACTCGAACGTAGATCGCTGGGAAAAGTGCCACGAACTGGTATGGTGTAGTTCACAATATGGCCAGTAGAGAGAAGTACAATCCAAAGAAATCTCCAACGTGCTCGATTGACCACAAAACGTTGAAAATATTTGTATCATTTTTGTTTAAATCGTAGTCTTGTTGTAAGACATGACAAAAATTAGTTTGTCAACAGTGACATGCTAAAAGGCTCTTTTTTTTATATAATTGTCATTGTTCATAATAATAAATTGTGGTTAATTGGTCTTTTGATGAGTAATGAAATTAATGATCCATTCATTCATTCATCTTCCGAACCACTTGATCCTCACTAGGGTCGCGGGGGGTGCTGGAGCCTATCCCAGCTGTCTCCGGGCAGTAGGCGGGGGACACCCTGAATCGGTTGCCAGCCAATCGCAGGGCACACAGAGACGAACAACCATCCATGCTCACACTCATACCTAGGGACAATTTCGAGTGCTCAATCAGCCTGCCATGCATGCCTTTGGAACGTGGGAGGAAACCGGAGCACCCGGAGAAAACCCACACAAGCCCGGGGAGAATATGCAAACTCCACACAGGGAGGCCAGAGCTGGAATCGAACCCGGTACTTCTGCCGACGTGCTAACCACTGGGCTACCGGGCCGCCTATTAATGATCCAAATTATTGCAATTAAAACATTTGAATTACAGTATATACTATTTAAATTTACAAATATATATTTTGATTACATATAATTTTAATTTTAATCTTGTTTAAGAATTATGCGATTGGCTGACAACCAGTTCAAGATGTAGCCCACCTAATCAACATAATAGTTAGCTTTTTGATAGATTGTAATAATAGCAATTATTATAATATATCATATCTACCATTTTCGTTTTATCTCTTCGTTTTATATTTATTTTTTCAATATATTATTATTATTCTACGTTTTTATTCTCATGTTATTTTGCGTGTATTTTGGATTTTGTTTGATTTGTTTTGCCTATTTTACTTCGATTTTAATGTAATATATTTTATTTACTTAATTGTACTAAGTTTACTTAAGTTTTTGTTTTTTTGTTTTGGTTTGGGTTTTTTTACATGCCATTTCGATTTCTTTTTGTACTTGTACTTCGTATGTATTTGTTTGTTTGTATTTTAATCCCCGAGTACTGTCAAAAGTGAATCTCTGAAGCGCAGTTTTCCTGAATGGCCACTGGAGAGTGCTCTTTGTGTTCTCAGCGTCCAAAACGGCGCTTCCCAAAGAGGGAAGGAACCTTGGGGGCTGGGGTGGTTTGTGATGATGAAGATGATGAGCATGGGGGGGTGATGATGGCGCGTGGTAGGAGGGGGCCTGCTGAGGAAGAGACGGTGTAGCTCGAGCAAGCTCGTGCAAGCTCGTGCGCCGCTCAAACGCCAGCAGAGCGCTGCGAGGAACGGACGCACGTGAAGGCAACATTTCAAAGTGCACGCGGACGATCAAGAAGAGGATTTCATCTTCTCTTGTCTTGAATTGTAAATATTAATCACAATCAATAAGTCTTGCTTGGCCTCTCTGATGAGTGCAATCCGGCGGGAGTTGACGGAGGCGCGCCCGGAGGCGGCGGCGGCGTGGGGCGACGACGTGCACGCGCGCGGCTGAAAGCATCATGGAGCAGCCTTTGTGGATCCTAACTTTGCTCGTCACTTTGCTGCCAGGTGAGCACGCGCACCCACGCGCACCCCGTCAAATTCAATGAGCATCTTCTGCTTTGTTTCTTTTGTTGTTGCTGATGAGCGCTGATTGGCAATTGATTGATCGCACCTTGGAAGCCATTCAGGTTGATTGTTGGTGAAAGAAGCCCGAGGGCATGACGTCACATTGTCAAAGCTTTTTGTTCATAAAGGCCACATGACAGCTTTAAAGTAGTTTGGATGTCCTTTGTGGTGCATCCACTTTGCTTTCAAGTGTCCTTTTTGGTCAATGGAGAGATGATAGCGCCACACAACAATTGAATCTGGCACACAGGAGCCATGGCGAAAACAGGTGTGTGTGGTTTGTGTTGAATGGAGAGGTGTTAGCAAGATGATGTCTATATGTTGCAACTAACCATCACACGCGTGTTTTACAAAGTGAGTCTTCAGAGAAAACGGATATGTGTGTGCGAGTGTGAATGGAGCAATGGAAGCTAGATGACCTTTTGATAGTTTATCCAAAGCAGAGCACTGGATTTACGGTTTAAAAAGTGCGTGTACCTGCTGCGCCACCTGGGTCCGCATCCACCACCGCAGCTGCCATCTTGGTGGTCCGCAGACACTGATGTGCTCCGACAGCTTGGAGACGGCGCTGTCTTCACACGATGTGGCCTGAACTCAGAAATGTTTCATTTCGGGACATGACGGACCCCTTTCACACTGTAAATCGATGGCCAAGATACTCTCACAAGATGAGATGGAGATGAGTCGAGGCATTCATTCGCAGGCTTCAGCTGTTGCAACAGAGATGTAACAGAAGCCTCTTTAAAACATTCTGTAAAAGTTGGTGTCTGTGTCATTGTGAGACCTAGATCACACGTCTTCATCGGTCGTTTCAGAATCTGCAATCGGAGGACTGTGAAGTTTTATAGCTGAGACAAACGTCTCCCACTCTGTGGGGGTCAAAAGTAAGTGTCTCGTACCCACTGCCCATTGAAGTCACTCAATATATATTGGCTGCCATTTTCGCTGTTAGGATTGAAGTCGAGCCGTGAATTTGCCCCTACGGAGGTAGTATCAAATGTGCAACAGAATTTTACTGTCTGTGGAAGTTGAAATGTTCCCATTTTTGTGTGTGGTGCTGTTCCATATAAACAAACACAACAAAGGACAGAATCAGATACAAAGTCCCCACTTCAATTTTCCACCTACAGAGGTACTACCAGATCCATAACGCTAGGAAAATCTTGCTCCTTATCCCCTGCCTATCAGAACTGTTTTTCTTTTTTTTTCAACATTGCTGTTTTGAAAGTCAAAACTAAAAGTCAGCCTGTTACTTTTCCGCTTCTGGAGGTTAGGTAGTATCTGACCAGTAATGTGGGTGGCAAATCAACTTTGTGTCAGGGTGTTCCGCTATAACAGGTTGTTAAATTCACACCCGAGATTTCTGCCCTCCTCAGAGCAATTTCAAGTCTTTTTCCTGTCATATCAGAGATGGACTCGAAATTCTAAACAGCCGGAATCACCCTGCCTTTTTTTTTTTTTTTTTTTTTTTTTTTTTTAAGAGCATCGAAATGGATGTGAAGGATAATGGCAACAAAAAAAAAGACAGAGACACTTGAAAGCACTCTCTCGCTCTCATTTTCAAATGCTTCTCCTGATGCTCATTTGGACCGTCTAAATGGACCGCCCACGTGAAAATCCAGCTTGACAAATAACAACCATCAGCACGTGGGTCAATCAATCGCGTCCTTCCACAAAAGATCACAATCACACACTTTTGTCTGTGAGTGTGAATGGGCATATGCGATTATAATCCATCCATCCATTTTCCAATCCGCTCACGAGGGTCGCGGGGCGGTGCTGGAGCTTATCTCAGCCGTCTTCAGGCAGTAGGCGGGGGACACCCTCAACTGGTTGCCAGCCAATCACAGGGCACACATAGACGGACAACCATCCACGCTCACAATCACACCTACGGACGATTTAAAGTGAACAATTAATTTACCGTGCATGTTTTTGGAATGTGGGAGGCAACCGGAGTACCCGGATAAAACCCACACAGCCACAGAGAACATGCAAACTCCACACAGGGAGGCCAGAGCCAGAATTGAACACTGCACCTCTGCACTGTGAGATTGACATGCAAACCATTCGCCCGACGTGCTAACTAGTCGCCCACCGTGCCGCTCGATTGATTGACAGATGTCACCCAAAGTGTTCCAATTACTTGTCATGGTGTCGAAGCCAGGGAGAGAGATTAGGAGATGTTGTGATTTATCGGTACGGCACAGTATCACCAGGAGAAATCAATGCAATATCGCAGTAGCATTTCTGCCATGCAGTATCGTAACTCAGCCACAAAATATCAACAACAATATCAATATCGTGACATACGGTATCAATACTTGGTGGAAAAAACAAAATACCGATCTCATTAAGTTTGTAGCTTTAGGACATACGTCATCTATTGTATGTGAAATGGAGAGAATGACGTCACCTGTGCAACTAACCTGATATGCGTGATTGAAACACAAGCCGGTGGCAGCGTGGGTGGCGACCAATCCTATCTAATCATCATCATCATCATCCATTGCCATTTACAAGCGGGGGACGCACAAGAAAGCGAGATCTTCCTTCCAAAAAAGAAGACGGAATGAAAGGGGGTCGGGTCGCTTAACAGCAGCCGGTTCAATTACAGATAAGGGAAACGCACTGCAGAGTGACTGGAAGGCGCTAAAATGTTGAATTGCGGCCGAGACGATAGCGCGACTTGAGGCCCGACGGAGATTAGCCAGCACCCATTCTATATGAACAACTTTGCCGCCTAAACGTCAATTCAGTGGAACTTGTTGAAATGTGATGATATGCTCATTTCGATGACGTGAAATTAAAATGCTTAAAAGTCGAGCGTGATGTGCCCACGAATAAAAGCTCTGCTTTTAAAAAAGTTTCAAGAGAACATTGAACCCCCGGATTCTCAAATGATCAAAGCAAAATGATTGGCTCTCAACTCAATATTATACGAGACACAGATTTCGATTATGTTAATAATGCGCGACACTTGTCAAGAAAATGTCATGAATTTATAAAAGACCACTGGTAGCTTGAAAGAATGTCCAGTACCCAGACTGTACTTTATTACTTCACGATAATCCCTGACTCAGCATGACTTAGATTTGTTCTTGGTTTTACTGTTTGGTGCTTTCTACCGTTTGTATGCGGCGATGGCTGTTTGAAAGTGCTCTATAAATACAGTTGACTTGACTTGACTTGTATAGGCAAGTCAAGGCATCTTGACTTTGTATATTGCCCATTTCATGCACAAGATAATTCAATGTGCTTCACAAAAGAATGTTAAGACCTTTAAAACAGACAAATTGAAGACATGTAAAAGCAACAAGTATTTGACTAAAAGGACTAAAAGAGAGCACAGCGCAAAATTTGATTTGGCAAATCTTGATTTCGGAAAGCCTTCAATCTGGAGATGTTTTTCCATGTGGTAAAAAACTGATTGATTTGATGTCACGACTGACGGTCCAATCCAAATCAATCAGCACACCATGGTCCGACTTGATCTTTAATCTTTGACGACAACAACTCGAAATATAGTTTACCCTTAGCCTAAGAGCATAATTAACTTAGTATCACAATGTCAATGAAAAATGCCAACGTGCTTGCAACGAATTTAATCATCCAGGTCATTCAAAGGTTGAATCGTAGCAACAGAACTTTTCTGGGGTTGTTGATTTTTTTTGTTTTGTTTTATTTTGTTTTTGAAAAACTTCAAAAATGACAATTACTCTATGAAGCTAATGATATGCCGATATTATTGATGTTGTGACATGATACGGTATCATAACATGATCTTTATCAATGCAATATATCACGATGGCAACATTTGTCACAGTACCTTGACACTAAATGGTACGATACCTCGCACGAATGATATTTTGTCTCACTCTTAATATTAATAATGTAGCTTAATGCTTGACGATACTATATACCGTTTTACAATATCACACCTATGATACAATAAATCTCAATCTGTTGTTGTACCATTATCCTAAGTGATTATGATGTATTGAGTAACGATAGGGTTACAAAAACTCAAAGCAACATATCCTTGCACAATAACACAGAATAGTGTTTTTCCCCATCCCAACTATAAATACCGTACCTTGATACTGCTATATATGGCCAGAATGACAAAACAGTAACTGTGGTAGGGGTTGGCACAACATATCAATATTGCAATATATCCCTGCTAATTGACACTTAGCAATACAATATATCACGATAAAGATTTATGACAAGTGTTGCAATATCGTTTTTTATGCACACCTGTTAATCGATACTGTTCCTTGACACTTAACAGTACGACATATTCCGATAAGGTCATGAAAGGAAGATCGTAAGATTGGGTCAGAGTTTTAAAATTGGCATATATCCTTGCAGTAGAAAATGTAAACATACAATATAGCGCAGTGTAAGGGCTCTACTTTCGCAACTGCGCAGGGGTGAGTTAGACCTCATGTTGGTCATCGATGATGTTGCAAAATATCGTAAGGGTCACGGTTTGGCATCAGTACATCAATACCCAGGGTTCTTTCGTGTTACCTTGGCAATATCATTCACTATTTTGGGCACAGGAGAAGGTACGGTGCCCCAAAAGGGGCATAAGAGTTTTGAAAGCATTTGATTTTCCCTCCTTAGAGGGACATTTACATGACACCTGTGTGTGAAGCGATAAAGTAAAGCGCAATGTGAACGACAAACAACCCTAGGCTAACATCTGGTGGGATAAAGAGTACATACCAGGTAACTTAGTGATCTTTAATGTGGGCGATTGAGGAAGCGGGAGGGGGGGGGCATTAGTTAAAAAAAAAAAAGATAATTTCTTTTTTTTTTTTTAAATAACTGTGTTTCTATAGCAACGGGCCACTGGAGCAGAAGAGAGGGGAAAGTGGGGGTGTACCAGCGGGAGAATGAGCAAGACAGCGTTACCGTGGCAACAGAGGAAGAGGGCAAATAAAGAAAGTTTGAAGGGAAGGGAAAATATACGAGGGTGTTTAAAAAAAAAAGAAGCAGACTTACGGGAGAAGTAGCACAGTTAAAATTAATTAAACGGGCAAGAGTTAATTGAAAATGTAATGAGTTAGTCGGAACATGCGAGTGTCAGAATGCCCGCAATGGACGCCAGCCGTTAAATCGTCACAGAAGGCGTTAATCCCTGAAGAGTCCGTCTAATGTGCATGAGTGCGGCCTACCAGGTGCGTTTTGATTGGATGCCATCGCTCGGAAATACCATGACGACCACTTTCAGAACCTCTCATGTCAAGCATGGCATCGTAGATTTTGAAATAGGAAATAAAGGAAGTAGCCATACGCTGTTGGGTGATACGGCCTTGAAAATAATAAATAATTTTCACAAAATTTAGATTTGAGATCCCAACTTCTTGGAGGTTTTTTTCTTCATGGAGAAAAAAATTGAATGTAAAATGCAGTGATTTCCATGATTATGCGATTCTTCACGTTTTTTCACTATTAGTGCTAATTAGCATATCCTCCATTAAAATAATGGTCTAGTCATAGTGTGACAAAAATTATTTTGTTGCCTTAAACACGTCAGAAGGCTGGCCACCTCTGCTAAAATCAACGACATTCTCAGTCAAACAGATCATCCAATTCTGTACCAGAATAAAATTTGTGAGTTCCAAGTTCCGCAATAGCTCCACAAAACAGGAAGTAGCCTGACACTAATTAGCATATGGACAACAAATATGGCGATTCACCATTTTTAAATAAAACCTTTTGTCATTTTTCATCATTTTTGTTTTCTGTGATGAACAACTGTACATCAAGTTTGTTTTGCTTTCCCATCAGAAATATTGAACGAAGAATTAGTCCGATCCCAAACACACAATTTCTCCCCAAAACAGGAAGTAGGATAGCACGTGGACAAACAAACAAAAATGTTCATTCTTATTACAGTTCAGTTGAAATCTTTCTTTTCTCATCTTTCAAAGATGATAGGAGAAGAAAGAAGATGTTGTGTAAATGAGTTAGCTTTGGGACAGGTCTACCATCAGCTAAGTGCAACATTGTAGTTCTTATGCTTTCTTCTGGCTTCCGACTAATTCAAACACCCAGTGCTGATCCGGCCCCTTTTTTTTTTTTTTTTTTGGACTCTGAGCTCAAGACCTCACATGACCTTAATTGCCAAGTGAGCGTTGAGAGTGGCTGAGGGAAGCGAGGATGGGGCGTCGAGGACTTTGAGTCCGCAGCCAGAAGGGGGATTGATTGGAAGTCTCACACTTCAGACAGCCGCAAGCCCCTCGCTATGTCTGTCGCTCTTCGGGCTCCCTGAATGCACTCGGATAAGAGAAGAAAGTGCAAACGCTTTCGTTGATTTTTTTAGGTTGTGCAACAAGTGGCGCTGTAATCAGATTATTTTCTTTCCACATTTTACCTTGTTTTCCAATTTCCCCATGTACGTTCTTCCATTTATTTTGAGTATCTAATTTTCCAGTTCCGACCTCATTTTCCCCCCATTTGTTGGATGTTTTATTTTAAGCTTTACAATTTTTATGGGTATTTTTTCCACGCGCACAATTTTCTAAATCTGGGATTTTTTTCCCAATTTCTTCCGATATTTGATTTCACGTTCAGATTTTTGAGATTTTGTCATTTATTTTCCAGTTACTGTTTCCCCGCCTCAGACTAAGCAATTTATTTCCAGATTTTCAATATTTTACCAAATTTTCGGAAATACGGCTATTTTCTGATTTTTTTTTTTTTTTCCCCAATTTTGTTCGTTTTGTCAAAATGTCACCCCGGCCCCCACGTTGCTACTGATGCTACATCTCTAGGTGAATGACAAGACGGTGTTAACGCGTTTTGAGTACCTCAGAGATAGAGAAGCACGTTAGACGTGAAAGCCCTTTAACCATTTTACTCATATGAATTAATTTTGAGGAATAATATAGTAAAACTTAAAATCTACTTGTCTTACTTAATGACTGCTCTGAGTCATTTGTCGTCAAATCAATTATTCAATACATTAGTTGTTTGAGTTACTGGACTAAACATAAACGAATATTTACATTGGTTTTCCTCCAACCATTTGAGTTGAATAACTCATCCGGTTCAATGTTATCCCAGAAGCACTGAATGTTACCATTGTGACGGCATAGTTTGCTTCATAGAACCACAGTCACATCAGTCACATTTGTATAACAATGTAAGTAAATCTTCCTCACACACTGAGCAGTGTTTGAAATATCCAAAACAAAAGTACCACTTTCTCTTCATTTTGTCTGGAAAGTTGTCCTCGACTTTTTCCCCTTCAAACGGAACGGTTAGCACTCTGTTGTCGTCTTGAAAGCGGCCCCCAAAAAAATAAATAATAATCATCTGCCGTGTTTGCAGACTTAGCAGCAGCGAGTTGGAGGAACAAAAGGTTTTTTTGCCAAAGATTTCCCGACTATTCCCCGCGCTGGCGCTTAATCCCCAGTAATTAGTCTTCTTGTTTGCCGAGGAATATCCTTCTCTCTGCCGTTTCTTCCCCTGCGTGAGTCAGGAGATAAAAGTGCGTCAGGAAAAAACAAAACAAAACAAAACAAAAAAACGTGTCCTCTTCCGCCTTGTAAACACTCGCCGTCTCTTTCTGAAGCGCACTTATGTGACACGTGCTCATTAATCATTTCTGTTTGCTGCACTCAAGCTCGCCAGGCTAATTATGTTCCACAAGGAATGGCCATTAGAATTTCTACCGCATAAATTCATTTCCAACCCCACCCCGTAACCCCCACCACCACCGCGTGCGTTCAGACATAAAAATGGGAAATCGTTTTTCTTCCCGGATTTTTTTACGGCAGGATAATGAGTCGCGCGCGTGTACGGTACGGCGCGGTGGTCGGGTGCACCCGCGCGGGACATCTGTCTATTTTCAGCTATAGCTGCCGGGCAGCCGAGCGCTGGCCTGTTTTACATGGATAGCAAATAGCTATTAGGCCTAACTGCCAGCCAGTTAGCCGGCGGCCATCTGCCGCACGCTGCAATTATGTGGCGGGAAATATACTCGTTATGAGTGCGCCGCGCATTAACGACCCGGCGCGGCACTAAATACGCTGGCGGAGAAGAAGGGAGGAATTTTTGTTTTTTGTTTTTTTTGAGGGACAACACGATTTTTTTTCCAGGGCGGAATGTGTGGTGGTAAGATATGTTGCATTGAGGGCAAAGATGGTAGCTAACATGTAGCAGCATCGCTAAAATAGTCGTTGTTGGGTTTCAAATTAGGGTTTCAAGGCAAGGTGGGGGTATATAGTTGGTATTCAAGTCAGGATATGGAATATAAATCTGGTTTCAAGGTTGCGTTAGGGTTTCAGATACGGGTTTTAATGAAGAGGTTCAAGACAGGTTTAGGGTTTCAAAGTCGGGATTCCAGACTGGGTCAGAGTTTCAAATTAAGATTTCAAGACAGAGTTAATGTTTCAAAATAGGGTCTCAAGACAGGATTATGGTTGTAAATTGGGGTTTGAAGACAGGGTTAAGGTTTCAAAATAGGGTTTCAAGACAGGATTATGGTTTTAAATTGGGGTTTCAAGACTGGATCAAGGTTGTAAATGTGGGTTCCTAGACAGGATTACGGTTTCAAATTTGACTTTCCAATCTGGCTCAGGGTTGTAATTTAGGATTTCAGGACAGGGTTATGGTTTCAAATGAAGATGTCAAAGTCAGGTTTTAAGACTGGTTTAGGATTTCAAACGATGGTCAATGTATTGTGTTTAGGGTTTTAAACAGAGGGTACATGTTGAAATTAGGGTTTTAAGCCTAGTTTGGGTTTGAAATTTTTTGAAGCCGACGGTAGCTTTTCAAATGAGTGTTGAGTCTTCGCTTGTCGCGCTAGATGAGGCTCGTCTTCCTCCTCCAATTGCTTCAATTGGGTCCCGCTTTGAGCCGGCGGTCGTTTTCCTCCGTCACATTGCAGCGACGCCGCAACACCTCCAAGCTTCTCTGCCAACGAATAATTAGAAGCCTCTGATAAGCTTTGCCAGCGAGCGCTTATCTCAAATCCGGGTCGTTGTCTTTGCGCACGCGCACGCACACACGCACGAAATTGGTCCCACCATGGCCGCCGCCATCCTGGAAGCGAGCCACATCCGACGCCGGCGATAATCGCGCAGATTGATTACATCGACGGGGCGCTGCCGCGTCCGCAATTGTGCACCAAGCACCCACCGAATCCTAAAGGATGTGACAGTGGCTACTCCAAGGGTTGGGTTTCAAGCTAGGGTTTTAAGACTGAGTTAGGGTTTCAAATTAAAATTTCAAATCTGGGACACAGTTTCAAGCAAAGGTTAGAGTTTCAAATCAGGGTTAAGATTTCCAGTGTCGGTTTTCAGTTTGGTTTTCAAACAAATGTTGGAGTTTGGATTTCAAGGTAGGGTTTACGATTTGCCCTACCAGTTCAAGTTAGTGTTTGAAGCCCGGGTTATGGTTTCAAATTAGCGTTTGAAGCTTGAGTTGGGGTTTCAATTTAGGGCTTCAAAGAAGGATTATGGTTTCAAATTAGGGTTTAAATCTTGATTTAGGGTTTCAAGAGCTTGAAGCCATTGTTAGGGTTTGAAATTCAGGTTTTAAAGAAGGATTAAGGTTTCAAATTGTGGTTTTGCAGGAGGATTAGGGTTTCAAATTAGGGTTTAAATCTTGATTTAGAGTTTCAAATTAGGGCTTGAAGCCATTGTTAGGGTTTGAAATTCAGGTTTTAAAGAATGATTAATAAGGTTTCAAATGACGGTTAGCCTGTGTGATGGTTAGGTCGTGGTTCAAGTTGTCTTCAGGGTTTCAAATGAGGATGTCAAGCCAGGATTATAGTTTCAAAGACAAGTTATGGTATCAAGGCATGGTTTGGAGCCCTCAGTTGTGGCCGTGTTTGAAACACTTGAATTGGTTGCGATGTGAGGAAAGACCTTTTTTTCCCATTTCCTCTCTAGTGTGTGTTTGGGCCTCACTCGGATTCCTGCGTTACCACGACGACGGCATGCTTCCCTCATCTCTCCTTTGTCACTGTTACCATGGCAACGTGTCTCTTTGCCTGCCCGCTACCTGTTTGCTTCTCATCGTCCTCTCTCATTTTCCCCCTCTTTTCTTTCCCTCCGTTTGACTTTTTTGTAGTTTCTCTTTTCTCTCCTGCTCCCATCATTCATTTGGCGATTTGCAATGACATTTGTTTTGTTTTGGGTTTTTTTTTTTTACTACCAGGAGGGATTAAGGCATTTTTTTACAGAAAGCAGCTGTTGCCATGGCGACACAAGTTTTGGATTTGCCGTGCGTGGCGATGGTTGAATGGGGTGATTGAAAAGAACTCTCGAATTTGCCTTCAAGGAGTTCAGACTGGCAAAATAGTGACACGGTTCGAAATTTCTCATCAAGGTCTCGAATTTGACGCATGACTCATTACGTGGTTTGTGAAGAATTACAGTTTAGAGCAGTCGATTCTTTAACTTACTTTGACATACATTACGTCTTATTGCCAAAATGTTTTCATATTTGGAAAGCCCTCACAAGGCTTTTAAATCTGATGTGCGATTTAAAATGCTTTCGTGCAAATATTTTTTGGACCATTTTACTCATAAGTACGAGACCACTTTGACATTTTCAAGCGAAGAAAATGAGTTTTGGGGCCATTGTGACATATCGGGTCATACCAACAGAATAATTGCATATTTTGGAAAATTCCCAGCAAGGCCTTAAATTTGACATATGACTCATTATGGGTTGTTGATCATGCATTTGCACCTGCCTACCCGTTTTACTTGTCAATGTTGACATTTCCAAGCAAAAAAAAAACATGTCAGTACATCGTCACATCAGGTCATTTAGGGAAAATATTTATATTTATGGAAAAACCTCACCAAGGCTTTTATTCCTTTCATGCACCCTGTAACCTGATAACATGATAAGATGTCCACTGTCGTAACCGCTGTCCCCGAAAGGGTTCATTTGACATATGACTCAATTTTTACAAGTCAATGTCAACATCAACGTGAGAGTTTGGGGTCCAGTAGCCCCATCATAGGAGGGTTATACTCCATCCATCCATCTTCTACCGCTTATCCGGGGTCGGGTCGCGGGGGCAGCAGCTTTAGCAGGGAAACCCAGACTTCCCTCTCCCCAGCCACTTCTTCCAGCTCTCCTCGGGGGATCCCGAGGCATTCCCAGGCCAGCTTCGTGACATAGTCTCTCCAGCGTGTCCTGGGTCGTCCTCGGGGTCTCCACCCGGTGGGACATGCCCGGAACACCTCACTAGGGAGGCGCTCAGGAGGCATCCGAATCAGATGCCCAAGCCACCTCATCTGGCTCCTCTCGATTTGGAGGAGAAGCGGCTCTACTCTGAGCCCCTCCCGGATGACCGAGCTTCTCACCTTATCTCTAAGAGAGAGCCCGGACACCCTGTGGAGGAAACTCATTTCGGCCGCTTGTATCCGGGATCTCGTTCTTTCGGTCACGACCCATAGCTTGTGACCATAGATGAGGGTTGGGACATAGATCGACCGGTAAATTGAGAGCTTTGCCATTTGGCTCAGCTCCTTCTTTACCACGACAGACCGATACAACGTCCGCATCACAGCAGACGCTGCACCGATCCGCCTGTCGATCTCTCGCTCCCTTCTGCCCTCACTCGTGAACAAGACCCCAAGATACTTAAACTCCTCCACTTGGGGCAAGATCTCCTCCCCGACTCGGAGAGGGCACTCCACCCTTTTCCGACTGAGGACCATGGTTTCAGATTTGGAGGTGCTAATCCTCATCCCGACCGCTTCACACTCGGCTGTGAAACGCTCCAGTGAGAGTTGGAGAGCCCTGCTTGAAGGAGCCAGCAGTACTACATCATCTGCAAAAAGCAGAGATGCAATACTGAGGCCACCAAAACGGACACCATCAACGCTTCAGCTGCGCCTAGAAATTCTGTCCATAAAAGTTCTGAACAGAATCGGCGACAAAGGGCAGCCTTGGCGTAGTCCCACCCTCACTGGAAACGATTCCGACTTACTGCCGGCAATGCGAACCAAACTCCGGCATCGGTGGTATAGTGACCGAACAGCCCGTATCAGGGGGCTCGGTACCCCATACCCACGAAGCATCCCCCCACAGAACTCCCCGAGGGACACGGTCAAACGCCCTCTCCAAGTCCACAAAACACATGTAGACTGGTTGGGCGAATTCCCACATACCCTCGAGGACCCTGCTAAGGGTGTAGAGCTGGTCCACTGTTCCACGGCCGGGACGAAAACCACACTGCTCCTCCTCAATCTGAGGCTCGACTTCCTGACGGACCCTCCTCTCCAGCACCCCTGAATAGACCTTACCAGGGAGGCTGAGGAGTGTGATCCCTCTGTAGTTGGAACACACCGCTTTTTAAAAATAGGGACCACCACCCCGGTCTGACAATCCAGAGGCACTGTCCCCAATGACCACGCGATGTTGCAGAGGCGTGTCAGCCAGGACAGCCCCACAGCATCCAGAGCCTTGAGGAACTCCGGGCGGATCTCATCCACCCCTGGAGCCTTGCCACCGAGGAGCTTTTTAACCACATCGGTGACTTCAACCACAGAGATAGGAGAGCCCACATCAGAGTCCCCAGACCCTGCTTCCTCCAAGGAAGGCGTGCTGGTGGAGTTGAAGAGGTCTTCGAAGTACTCCGCCCACCGGCTCACAACGTCCCGAGTCGAGGTCAACAGCGCCCCACTTCCACTGTACTTAGTGTTAGTGGTGCACTGCTTCCCCCTCCTGAGACGTCGGATGGTGGACCAGAATTTCCTCGAAGCCGCTCGGAAGTCGGCTTCCATGGCCTCACCGAACTCTTCCCACGACCGAGTTTTTGCCTCGGCGACCACCAAAGCTGCATTCCGCTTGGCGATACCCGTCAGCTGCCTATGGGGTCCCACAGGCCATAAAGGCCCGATAGGACTCCTTCTATCAAAATATCCGCCTTTGTGGTCTATAAATTGATTTACAATCCTGAGTGGTTTGTTGAAAATACATTTTTGGACTTTTGGACTACGAGTCAATTTTGACGTTTTCAAGCAAAAAATGAAACGTGTTTTGGGGCGACTGTGTCAGCATATGAGTTCGTAGTCGCAAAAAAATAACAACTCTGTGAAGCTCATACCAAGGCCTTTAAGTTGAGGTGTCAGTCAATGTGGTTTGTTGAAAATAGATTTTTTTTTCTGCGATTTTGATGCCCTTCTGATCAAGACAAATTCCCGCTAAAGTAGTAACCAGGCGATCACCTTTGGAGACTTTGAGATGAAGCATTTTGTGTTTGATGTGTTTGACATTGTTATTAGTTGAAAAGATGAAAACAATGAAAATTAATAAAAGATGAGCGAGGATCCATGGTGATGCGTTTGGGACTGCGGGAAAACAGAATCTTTTCAGAAAGGAGGCACTTCAGCAATGAATAGGCTAATAGTTTTTCACATGTTGGGACTTGTGGCTTACTGTGTGAACGAGGCTTTTGTGAAGCGGTCTGATGTCAGGAGGGATGTTTGTCGAGGTGGGCTGGGGGGGGGGGTTCGTGGGGGTGGGATGTCTGAGGGGGCGGTTTAATTTGGATCGCACAAACAAACACGGAGGCGGTGGGAATGTTAAGCACTCCCTTGTCGAACACAAAGTGGCTCCTCAAAGGTCACGCTTGACAGTTGACGCGGCGACAAATCGAATGCGATGACGCCCACCCTTCACCCTCCCCTTTTCTGTTTCATGTCATTTCCTGACCCCCGCCCTCCCCCTCCCATTTGCAGGGCGGAGGGCGGGGCATTACATAATCCGGCCCACCAAGCATTTACATGATCAAGAGTTTTACTGGTCATGTTATCTACTGTAAAATATGAAGAAGTGAGTACAAAAAAAAATACAGACAATAAAATTGAACATTTTTTCAATAGTTTTTAATTGATTATGTACAGTATATATTTAACTCAAGAAATATTTGGTTGAACTTATTGTAAAGAATAATTGCAAGGTGAATAAATTAAACCATTTTTTATTTAAATTTTAAAATATAGATATTTTTGGAATGTAATAGGTGTTGACATATTCCATTAAATAATTGGTGAGTTAATGTATTGCAAACAAATATCAATTTTACATGTAGAGTATATTTTTAAAAAGTCAATTTTATGTGATAAATGTTTAGTTAAAATTTTGATTTTATCACGTTAGGTAATTATTCCATTTTTGTATTATGTATAATGAAATACATTACATTTAATAAAATGTATTGGAGCACTCTTTTTAATGAGCATAACTATTTCACTGATATATTTTTTTAGAGATTCTAATGTTTTATTAAACACATTAGTTGGTTAATTGAAGTGTATTTATTCCCCTTTATTGATCCTTTCACTTACATCATGAAATGATTGCTTATTTACTGTAATTATCATGAAGTCATTTTTAAAAAGAAAATAATTACAATATTGAGATTAACAATGGACAATGAATGAATCTCCCATGTTTGTAATCCACGCTTTCAGTTTTTTTTCGTGCATGCCTGCCTGCATCCATGCAGGCAGGCATTTGGTCCCTCCTCCTCTTTGTCATCTTTCTTCATCAGCACCTCTTCGTCTTCCTCTTTTGCTGTAATGCAATGCAAAGTGTGACATTTTGTCAAGAGCGCCCTGCCGTCCAGGGGCGTCCAATTGAGGCCATGCATTCGCTGTGGGCTGGCCCTGACCCTTCGCCTCCTTCCCTCCCGATGTCTCTTTGACTGCTTTCGAATTCTTCGGACTGGGTTTCTAATCTGCTTTTTCCCGTGGCCCCTGCGTCGGTCTTGTGCGAGTTCATTGATAAGGTCTCGGCCGCCCTCAGCGAGCGTCTTTCAGATTCCAGCATGCACAGCTTGAGTCAATAGCGCTTTGCCGGCTGATTCCGCAGCTCTGCATCAATACCCGAAGGCTCCCATGACTTGCCGCTTATGAATATTCAAATGCGTAGTATAATGGCTTCCTTCTTCAGAAAGGATACATTGCTTCTTCTCCTCATTTTCTTTCTTCTTCGTGTGTTCAAATCGAAGAAAAAAAAATCAAATTAAATCATCTAGATTCTGAGTGTGTTGTGTTTTTCCATAGTCACAAATGCACCGTTGTAGCCCATGTCCTTGTGAAAACGTGTTTGAAAAGATGGATTTGAAACCGTACCCCAGGCTTGAAACCCCAATTGGAAAGCCTTACTTGAAAGCCTAATTCTGCCTTAAAGCTCTATCACTAGCTTCAAATCCTACTTTAAAAGCCCAACCTTTGCTAAATTCATTCATTCATCTTCCGAACCGCTTGATCCTCACTAGGGTCGCGGGGGGTGCTGGAGCCTATCCCAGCTGTCTCCGGGCAGTAGGCGGGGGACACCCTGAATCGGTTGCCAGCCAATCGCAGGGCACACAGAGACGAACAACCATCCACGCTCACACCTAGGGACAATTTAGAGCGCTCAATCAGCCTACCATGCATGTCTTTGGAATGTGGGAGGAAACCGGAGCACCCGGAGAAAACCCACGCAAGCCCGGGGAGAACATGCAAACTCCACACAGGGAGGCCGGAGCTGGAATCG
Source organism: Hippocampus mohnikei (assembly GCA_026261675.1). Taxonomy (NCBI): domain Eukaryota; kingdom Metazoa; phylum Chordata; class Actinopteri; order Syngnathiformes; family Syngnathidae; genus Hippocampus; species Hippocampus mohnikei. The sequence continues at coordinate 17,519,274 of JAKGUB010000325.1, read as the reverse complement.
AACCCGGTACCTCTGCACTGTGAAGCCGACGTGCTAACCACTGGACTACCGGGCCGCCCCCTTTGCTAAATTGAAACACAAATTAGGAATCGCATCCCAAGGTTGAAACTATCCACTTAAAACTCTTGAAATAAGGTTTGAAACCCTAATTTAGCACTTTCCAGGGACAGCAGTTACTACAGTGGATAGCTCATCATGTTATCAGGTTACAGGGTGAATGAAAGGGTTAAAAAAACTAACTTTTGCTTGAAAACTTGAAACCCTGCTCATGTTTTGAAATACTAATTTGAAACCCTGACCTGTGGTGAAATTCTTAATACCTCTTTGGAACCTTGACCCAGGTTTGTCACTCGAATTGGATACCCCAATTTAAAACTCTAAACCTGTCTTGCAACCGTTCTTACAAATCCTAACCATACTCATCCTAAAACCCTAGTTTACATATTTAACGTTGAGACCTTACTTAGCTCCTAGTCTGGAGCCCTAATCCAGTCTTGAAATGCAAATTTAAAACCCCAATGCTAATTTTACTGGAAACCCTCCCACTGGCTTTCTTTCCTAACCAAGGCATGAAATCATCATTTTGATTGAAACCGACCTTCTCTTGAAAACCTACTTTGAGATAGAGACAACCTGCCAATTTGTTTTACTCCAGATTTAGTATTAGAGCAATAACAGAGGTGGGATAAGACACAGATTCATCAAATTTCCTTGACTAAAACTAGAATAGAGAGACACAAAACAACTCTTTGGAAGGTCTGCAGTCAAGTACACACACACACACACACACACACACTCGCAAATCCCTCGTCGAAACTCCAGTGAGGTTTGGCTTCGCTTTTCGCAGCAGACAACCCCCTATTTTTCTCATTGATGTTTTTTACAGGCAACTTAAAATTTCATCAAAATGGAGGAACGTTGCAGGACTTTGAAAGGGTTGCGTGTGCGCGTGTGTGGTGTGCGGGTGTGTGCGTGTGCAATGCCGTTTTCTGTGTCACTCTTCATGCCGCAACCACCGGGGGCTGCGGTCCACACTCGCGTGCACGCACATTATATTTGTATGGTTTCACGCGTGCAAGCACGCGCAGCACATGCAAACGCACTTATAGACGACAACGCGCAATGTAACGCACAATGTGCACGTACGTTTCTGCCTGAGTATAATAGATAAATCCGTGCTAGTAAGTTATCATAAACACATTGCGTGCGTTTGTGTGTGTGTTGTCACGTAGAGGAACAGAGGTTGACCTCGGGCTAGCACAACTAATTAAAACTGTTACAGGGAAAAACAGGGAGGAAAGCGCGTGGGAGGTGAAGAGAAACAGACCAAGAGATGAGTAGTGCGTGCGTATTAACTGACTGGCGTGCCACTGTCTGATTTGTTGATTGCTCCCCAATAGGTATTTTGTCTTCAATTGATTGCTTTACTCTTGGTCCTTTTTAGCTATTTTCTGTATTGTCTGTTTGGTTTTGAGCTTCTATCCAAATTTCCACCCCACGCGTGTCACCTTTTGAGAATCCAGTTGCTGAAGCATGTTATTGATTTTTAAAAAATATTCTTTGTTCTTGTTCCCTCATCGTTGTTTCTCTTCCATTGATTGCTTTTGCCTTGGTTGTTTCGCAGTGCTTCCTGAATTGGCCTTTCATCCAATTAGCCTTGTATGTTGCCCTGAAAGGAGAAAATGCTGACCTTTTAATTTAGAAAAGTCACACCTGCATTTTATTGTTATTTGATCATGTTTTTAATGTGGTTGGTCACTATACAGTTTTCTACCCATTGATTGGTTGTGCCACTTCCTGTATGTTCTGTTTATCCAATCGGAATTCAGTCCTGTGTGCCAGGAAACTATGGCGCTGAAATTTAAAATGCAGTTAGTCATGCATTATGTTGATTTTTGTTTTCTAATTATTATAATTTGTGTGTCTGTCATCAGATTTCCATTCATCGGGTGTTTGACCCAATCAGATACCAGCCTTGTGTGTGTCACTAGCCGGAATGAATCTGCCTCTGTCGTTTGCTGCCGCTTTAACCAATCAGATTTGATGCGTGCCGTGACGTCACATATATTGGATTGGACATGCAGGTGAGTTGGCTATCAAACCGGCTAATCAGATACCGGTAGTTAGCAACCCAAGCTAAAGTGTCTCAGTCTAAAATGAAGTCAGTAAACTTGGATGGAAAACAGGATTACATTTAATCAACAAGCAAGCCGTGGTTTGGGTGAGTTTATTGGTGTTTTATCACAGTAGTTATTTGCTGGACAGAACATGTAGCTGTGTTTTTAAAAAAAGGGTTAGATTAAGTGGCTCGGTTGCAAAAAAGTTCTGTGAAAGGGCACTGAAGCAGAAAGCTGTGGCAGTGGTGTGATGAAACGTCTGGTAACATTCCAAATCAATAGTGGCTGTTGTTGCTATGACGAGGAGCATGCGGAGAACGCGTGCACGGTTGACTTTTGTTCTGACAATGGACAGAGTGTGGCAGCAAGGCAGGCTTTTTCTTACAATAAGGTTCGCGTAATGTTGAATCAACAGTGTGATTAGGACCGGATCCCATTTGGCAACACACACCTTTGTAGTGTAGGCTAGCTTTGCTACGGCAACATCACTTATGGAGCAAAATCGTTGCTGTCAGATGAAAACAAAGTATTTGCATCTCTGGTGTAGCTGTTTACGAAAAATGTTTCCTTTTTTTTCGGGGGGGGGGGGTAAGGAAAAAACCCTTTCAATGACGAGATAAGTGCTTTTTATTGGCTAGATGCTAACTGGACACGTTAATGGTGAAATTATGAATGAAGAGACCCTTTTTCGAGTAATTTTTATCATTTCCCTAATTGGAAATTTTTGACTGTAAACCTTACTTATAAACCCTAACTCTATCTTTAAACCTTAACCCAGGCTTTAAACCTCAATTGAAACCCTTTAGAAACCATGAACCTAGTTATAAATGCTAACTGTCTTGAACCCCTTCTTGGAAACTCTAGTCAAGGCATGTAACCCTAACCCTAGTTTTAAAACCCAACGCAGGCTTGAAGTCCAAAGCACAAACTAGTGCGGTCTTGAAATCGTGCTTAGAAACCCAAACAAGAAAACCCCGCACTGCTTCGGAGTTCAACAACAGTGGATTCCGAACTTGTGGAGGGGGAAAAGGCGTGGGGAGGAGGAAGCCGAGTGAGAAAATTTGAGAAAGCACCAAGCGGAGTGTGAAAATGTGCAAAAGTGTGAACAGGCAACACAGTGACCTCAACCAGAAAACACTTTTGAAAAGTACATCCGCTGCCTTTATTATTTCATTTTCCTATCATTGCTGGTTTTTTTTCTTCTGGAGGACACACAAGAAGCGTGCAGGACGTCAATGTTTTATTAATGCTGCCACAAATACACAATCAATGTATCCTTTTATATAATTCATCGCTGGCTTTAAATATTTCACTGTCAACAAGCCAATTAGCTTCACATGTGTGTCAGGGCTTATTTTTTATTTTTTTGTGTGTGGGGACGCTGGGGGGTAAGATCTGAGATTGATGTTTGATCTGCTCCTTGTCTCACTTCCACTGAGTAAGCCCCCGCCTCAACCCAAAGGAGACCAGAGAAGGAAGGCGGGTGAGCTTGTGCGTTTTTTTTTTTTTGCATGGGTGCGTGCCTGCGTGCATGAGACATAGCAAGGCAACCTCAAAGAGGCAAAACAGATAAACAGATAAACAGACAAACAGACGGATGAAATACTCAGAGTGACAGCTCGAGGGGCAGGAGGGGGAGGGGCTACCAGGAGCTTGACAGCCGAGCTGCAACCATTTGGGCAAGTGATCTATATTTGTGACATATTTTTACATTTACTTATAAAAATCATAGATATGTATTTTTTACATGTTTAGATTTTGTATATTTCAAATATTTTGTATTTACAATTGGTATTTATTTGTATATGTTAAGATTATTTAATATGTATTTTATATTTGTATTTGAAAACATTTGAATATTCAGTTTAGATTTTTATATACAGTATTGTATGAATTTGCATCTTCATATTATTTTTTGTATTTCATTTTGCTTTGTGTATTTTTTTTACATTTTACAATGATTTTATTTTGTATACTTCTGATGTATTTTTTTTAATCTAATTTTTTTTAATATAACAGAGTTTATCCTTAATGATTAGTTAAAAGTAGCTTTATGGTATCTTCTCCAACATTTTATATTTTTACAATTTAATATTGATTTAATATTTAATTTGTACGGCTGCTTTGATTTATCGCGCATAAAATCTGGACTTGGGTGCGGTTTAATTCCGCACAAGAATGTGACGTCTGTACCAGAGCGAGCTGGCTAACAGATAGCTAGAAAGGAAGCAGATTGTCCCAGCCAGTGAGTACACTCTCGAAACTGCCGGGTCAAAAAAATAAATAAATAAATAAACGCATTTTGATCCCAAAAAATATCTAAAGTGGGGTCATATTGACCAAAGTAGGGGTCAGTCCATTTATTTATTTATTTTATTGACCAAAATTGGGTTACTTTTAAGTTTAACTGTGTATTTATTACGTTCTTAGTGGCAAGGGCTCTCGGTTAAAGTAAGCCACTCAAGGCTACATAATAATAAAAAATTGTTAGGAAGCAGGAATGGCAGCCAAAACGGACCATCGTAAGTGATAGTTTTCAAAGAGGTGAATTTGGGCACTGTTAGATGTGGCTACCGTGCTACAGAAGTGCACACCATTTTAATCCAAATGGGTATGGCATGTCTTCATTTTTAAAAAAGTGTAAGCCGTAACCATTTGATTCCCTTTGGATTGTATTTGTTACTATCAACAAAAAATTGCGAATCAGTTTACCTGTAGTCTACTTGAAATACTTTTTCATACATATGCACAGGAGTGACCGCTCTGTTGACGTAGTTGTTCACTGTTAAGGCGCATGTCATCAACTGCGAGGATCTTGTCTTACCCTGGCTGCTTATTTCCACCTTGTAGCGCTGAGAGATGATACAAAAAAAAAATATATACATCTTTGCGAAGGTGGAAGATGAAAGCCAACTACTATGAGCCGCTTAGAAGAATCACTACTAATGCATTCCCCGATTTCCATCTGTACAACAAAAAGCGCTTCCGTCGTCACGCTTGAACAAGTCGCACATTAGAAATCAATTCTTGGAACGCCCGTGTGTGGAATCAATCCGTTTCTCTGGCCCGCTGGAGCCACAGCTAATTTGCATGCGGCGCAGCCCGCTCCTGTTTCAAAAATTCCCTTTACATTCGCCCGCGCTTCCCGCGGCGAATTTGCGACGTTTTCCTCTACACGCCGGCTGCCAAAAAAGCGACTTGGCGGGCCAGAAAACATTCAACATTCATCGTGTTTCCCTCTGATGTCGGCACAAGATACCTCAGCGGCGCTTTGAACATCTCATCTTTACATCGAGAGAGACGTTTGCTTTCAACTGTCAGGTCGCCGCGTTTTATGTTCAGTTCTGCGCTGCAGCTTTTAGATATGCAACGCGGAGTTCCCTTTGAAAGGAAGTCTTCGTTTTCCCACTTAATCGCTGCTTTGAGAGTCACGCGCTGATATTCTAGAGCAGTAACGAAACCTGTCGATCGGTTTTAATTAGATTTTTAATTAGAATTTTGTTGTTGTTGTTGTAATTGTGTTTGGCTCCAGTTCACCCGTTATGCTAATGAGGAGGGCATTCCGCATGGAAAATGCACGGATGGATATATCGCTAAGAGTGGAGGTGTGAATCCAGATATTACTAGCTGGGTTTATACGGAGCCTTGTATTTTGGTTTGCATGAAAGGAATGAAAATGCTCCATGAAAACACCTTAGGCGTAGAAAAATAAGTAGTGTGTTTCCGGTAACATGAAATTTCAGCATAGGGTCGGTAGGTCGGACAAAGTTTTTTTTTAATCTTTTTTTTCTCCCTCCCTCCTCCATCAAAAACGTAAACAAAATAACCATAAAACATAAAACAAGGAGACATTGAAACCTGTGCCGGATGCTCGTCTGTCAAAGAGGGGAAGCTCAATTTTGGTCGACATCATAAAATGTGTCCGTTTATTTATACGCAAATTCTACTCTAGCTCCGTTCCTTTTCAAGAAAATGATCTGTGACCCTGTCATACCAAAAAGGCGTCTTTTCCCGGTACTTAATTAGTGTCCTACAACTATAGGAACTACAATAAAACCCACCAGAAATAAAAGATTAATTTGTCGCTAGTTGTTTGTTTACAACAAAGAGTGTCGCTAAAATGATTAGGAGAAGTCTCCAGCTCAACTCGGAACAGAATGCGAGTTGGAAAATTGCTCGCGTTGGATGTCTACACTAAAAGCTCGGTGACTGGCTCATTTCAATGTCAATCGAACTGGCACACAGGCTCAGACAGATCATCCAATCTGATGCAGAAAAGCCTGGCGTCCGGTACCCTCCCACTGCCAACCAGTCTGTCCGTGGGCGGGACAAAAACCAGCTTGTATCCAATGACTCGTCTCCGTTCAACGCATTGGGACAACCTACCCTGAACTCACTACCGTTTAAAGCACAGCGAAGCTGCGGGATGAATGAGAAGGAGTCGCGTCGTAACCAGTAAGAAGAAGCTGATTCGGAACAAAAGTTGAGCACGTTGTAGCGCATATTTAGTCAATGACATGTACACACAATGAAATTTACATTCATATATTTGATCACTTATTCTTTGACATTTTAGGGGAAGCCGAGCTTCCCTTGCAGTCCGAGAGCAATCGCCACTGATTGAAACCCCCGCTCGCCGCCAAAGGCGGCGAGAGATTTGGGTACCCGGCGGCTGGGTGTTACAGCCATCGCGTTACCTCTGCGTCCCGCGTCTTCGACGGCCCGTGGTGTTCATCAAATAGTTCGTTGAATCTTTTCGACACAGCAGTGGGTGCTATTTTCTTCATATTATGGTGCGAGCATGCGACTGCAACACACAAAACGCGGTTTAAACTGTTGTCGGAGATCGTGGCAGCCGCCATGATTCAATGTTGTTGACAGACGACAGGGCAAACGACGCAACATGAATACCGCGAGAGTTTGCACCAATGTAAACGCTCTAAATTCATCTTTCCTTTTATTATTTATAATTTTGTCTGTGGTTTTATTGTTCTTGTCTTGATTATAAAGCGTCCTTGAGTGTTTTGAAAGGCGCGTATAAATGAAATGTACGATTCTTATTATTACACAAAAATGTAGAAGGTTTGAAAAAAAATGCCGACCGTAAAGTTTTTTTTCGAGGTAGAAATTCTCGGTCGGTCGGGTTACCGGAAACACACTACTTTTTTTTCTACGCCTTACCGTATTTTCCGCACCTAAAAGCCTTCCATTTTCTTAAAAGCTCACAGCGCCTATAAATCCGATGCCCCTCGTGTATGGCTATTACGGTAATATTTCGACCTCAGAATGGCTCCTTGCTCGAGACATGCTGACCACGCAGAGTTCAAACTTAATGCGATCAGTTACGCAGTTGAACACGGAAATAGAGCAGCGGCAAGAGAGTTCAACGTTAACGAGTCAATGTTATAACTTGCTGTTGGTTAAGTGAACTGTGTCGCCGCTTTGTGAAATCGGTTTTACTGACATCTGATCGTTCCGTTTGGAGTTTTCTTAAGCGTAGCGCCATCTAGTGGATGCATTGTAGATTGCATCTTATAATGTGGTGCGCCCAATGTATGGAAAAAAATTACAAAATAGGCCATTCATTGAAGGTGCACCGCATAATCCAGTGCACCTTTTTAGTGTGGAAAATACAGTAATTGGAATGGAATTTCACTCGGATTCAGAGCGGTGGTAAATTGAGCGTCATGTCAACATTTCAAACACAATAGCCAAGCTGCGTTCGGTCTGCGCAATGGTCTGTCTTCACGTAAATGACGTGCCCAGTTCCGGTCCTCGAGAGCACCTACTTGGCCTGTAGTTGATGTCTCCATTCTCTCACACACCCAATTTAAATGATCAGCAAGCTTTGCAGTAGCCTGATAATGATCATTTGAATCAGATGTGTTGGCAGAGGGAGACATCTAAAATGGGCTGGATAGGGGCTCTCAATGACCCTTGTTGGAGACCCCCGTCCACGATATTTAAGACATTGTAGATGGATTATCTTGTAATATGCGTGTTGTTGCTGCATGCCGTATTATCCATACCACTGGCAAAATATCACTTACTCTTCAAATGAAAGCAAAATGTTCAACAAAGTGCAGCCTTTGATGTTAAAATGACTGAATTAAAAGAGCACACGAAAAGAATGTATTTAGTTGATCTCTTTGGTCTCTTAATTGATCACATATTCCCAATTGTGCTGTCTGCAAAGTCTTTAGTAACCGTTTAATGCCGTGCTAGTGTCTTCAAATTGAAATAATTACTTTTATTGCCATCCACGGGCAACGTTTACACTGTTCTGAAAACCCACCGGATGGTACTAGTTTTTATTCTTTGTCATTTATTGAAATCGTTTTTTTGCCTTTCTTTTTAAAATCTTCACAAAAATGGCCATGATGGGAGAGATCCGAAAACCAAACCAACTCTGTGGTGCTGCTGTAGCAGTTGACACGTAACAGCGTCCAATGCTGGCCAATCACAGGACAGGAAGAGAGACGACTGACAATTGTCCGTGAAAGTGAAAATTTGTGGTTCTAGTAGTACTCCAGCCATGCGGATGGCGTATTTACTTTATTATGCACAGTTGTGACATCACGTCATCTTGAGTACACGTCTCCATGCATGAAATGATCTGATCGAGGAGTGTCACCTCATATCACCAAAATATTTCAACCTCCTCCCGCCTCCCTCCTCTGTCGATACGAGATAAGATGAGCCCCTACACACGGCAACATATTTACTTCCCGAACCACTGTACCACATTAAGTAATTTTTATGGCACATGTCACTCGCTGTCCTGCTTCGTGTGCATGCTTGTCACATCACGAAGACGTAATGAATACATAAAAAGATCGGATTTGAAAAAAAAAAATTAATTGGGTATCATGCCGTGCAATGTGAACGTAGCCTTTGTTCATTTTATAGGCATTATTTTATCGCAAGAAAATAAATAAATTAATAAATAACAGGAAAATCTCTCAAAGTAATGCTTAAAAAATATTAATTTGCAAAATTGTATCCAATCTTGCAATATTTTCAATGTTGCGAATGATGACCAAATGTTGGGGTTGTTGTTTCGTCGGCACCTGTTGCCCCCCCCCCCCCCCTATGAGCAGCCACTTGAAGAAAACAGAAAAGCAGTCTTTCCATCCCACCGGCCTGTCTGTCTTTTTTGTTTGTCGCTCTGCTGTCCATTTGGATTTGTTTCCGGGCTGTGCTTGCATGCCTCAGTTCAGCCCCCTCCCTCCCCCTCACAGAACAACGGTGCTCTATTTGCGCTCATCCTTTTTCAGTCTGCAGGCATGTCAATCACTCACTGTGTGTGCGTGTGTGCGTGTGTGCGTGTGTGCGTGCGTGCGTGCGTGCGTGCGCGCGCGTGCGTGCGCGCGATGTGAGTGAAAAAGGTGGAAATAGTGTTGTGGAGCACATCCAGGCAAAGCTCCAAGCTCCTCACGGCGGCTGATGTCTGCCTCAGTAGTAAACAAATACGTCAACACAATCGCTGCCCCCCCAAAAAATATTTTAAAGTGAAAGTAGTCCCATGTAGTAGGGAAGAGATATGCAGCAGTCATACGGCAACACCACTGGGATATTCTGGGAAAAACTAGTACACATGTAAAACAAACAAAATCATTTTTATTTTATATAGATATAAAGATTCATGGGTGGCCCGGTGGTTGACTGGTTTAGCACATCGGCCTGCAGTACTGAGGTGCAGGGTTTGATTACAGCTCCTGCCTTTCAGTGTGGAGTTTGCATGTTTTCCCCGTGCCTGTGTTGGTTTTCTCCGGGTACTCCGGTTTCCGCCCACATTCCAAAAACATGCACGGCGGGTTGAGGGAACACTTTGAATTGTCTCGAGGTGTGAGTGCGAATGGTTGTTCATCTGTGTGCCCGCTGATTGGCTGGCAATCAGTTCAGGGTGTCCCCCCGCCTACTGCCCGAAGACAGCTTGGATAGGTTCTAGCACGCCCCGAAAACCCTTGTGAGGAAAAGCGGATCAGATGATGGATGGATGGATTAGGTAAAAATCAGACGAAGCAGTGCCATTGTTAGACGGTAAACTTTGCTCCCACCACGAGCAACTTGACATCCATCCACTCATCCCATCTCCCAGCATTTCATGTCTGACTCTCCACTACTTCTAAGTTTGGTTCGCTGAGCTATTTTTTTTTCCATTTTTTTCATTCCTTCCCTCTGGAATCTCATCTGGTTCCGCCTGAGCAGAGCGCTCACATCGCCGATTCTTATTGAAGAGGAAGTAACGGTGCGGCGGTCGCTGCTGACTGAGCGTGGCGCTTATTTGGATAATGACTCATCTGCTTGCATGGCGGGCCAGGTCGCGCTCGGTGGATGTGGCTAATGATGGGGATGCCGCTTTGTCTGTGAATAATGCACACCCGCGCGCACGCACTCTCTCTCACACACACACACGCTTTAATCAATGCTGCTTTTCCTCTTGAAATGGTTGGCAGTCCTCTCTGTCATGTCTCCTCCTGGCCTACACTTGGTGGATTATTTCTGGTCCTTTTGTTTTTTCGAGATGGTGGTTTGATCATGAATAGCACGCGAGAGAAGCCGTTGCATACGTTATATAACATCTACGTTGTTAAGTGAGTGTGGATCGTTCAGTCATTCTGCTTATTGTTATTGTACATGGTGGCAACCCTAGTTTGAGTAGCGCTGTAGTAATGACATTGTGTCGTGTATTGGAGCCGAGCATGGCGTGGACTTTTTTTTTACTTCATGGATGGTTCAGAGTTACTGTGTGTATTTGTTTTGTGAATAAGGCGTAGAAAAAAAAGTAGTACGTTTCCGGTAACCCGACCGACCGAGAATTTCCACCTCGAAAAAAACTTTACGGTCGGCATTTTTTTCAAACAATCTTCTACATTTTTGTGTAATAATATCAATAATACATTTTATTTACAAGCGCCTTTCAAGACACCCAAGGACACTTTACAATAACAAAAAACACAAAACAATACGGGTTGAGCAGCTGCAGCCAAATGCGCCAGGGTTCACTCAACCCGGAACTCAGAAAGAAACCACAAGAGAGGGATGCTCTCGCGATATTCACGTTGAGAGTACGTGTCGTTTGCCCTGTCGTCTGTCCACCACATTGAATCATGGCGGCGGCCACGATCTCCGACAACATTTTAAACCGCGTTTTGTGTGTTGCAGTCGCATGCTCGCACCATAATATGAAGAAAATAGCATCCATCAGACATGAAGGTCCTCTGGATTTTCCCGGAATTCGGGTTTTTCAAATTTTTATGAAAATCTCTCCGGAGAATTGAGGAAATTTGCCTAAAATTCATCCGGATATTGGTTGACAACATTGAATGAAGACGCGTTTTAGATCGTTGTTTTGCTTTCACGAGCGTAGCCATGTTGAGACACTAACACTTGTAACAGTAAAGAGATTTTCGTCTCTTTATAAACACACTTGCTAAACCCATGGGAACGAATAAAAGACCATGGACAAGACAGTTGTCGTAAAAAGTATATTTGGACAAAAAGGGAAACACACAGATTGGCAGAAAAACGTGTCCGTCCGACTTCGAGTGTCGTTTCGGCTAGCTTAGCTTAGTTTAGCTGTTGTTGTTGTTGTTGTGTGTGACGTCAGTGTGTGACCTCGTTGCGTCGGCGCTGATTGGTTGAAATCAAAAGACGCGCACAGCAGAGAGAGAGCAGCTGAGGCTCGCTTAGCTTCAGTGGCGTCGCCACAACACTAATAAGCATTCTCATGGCCTCGCCATATCTCGGAGATTTTGAAATTTCGTCGAGAACGGAAGCCACAAAGGGTGCAGGTGTGCACACAAAAGGAAGATTAATCATTGAATGTCGAGTATTTGAATCACGTTTTGTGTAAAGTAATTCATGCGTGATCGGCCAGGTGTGTGTGCGCGCGCTGATTTTCAGAAAAGTCCACTTTCATCTCTGATCCATTGATGTACTGTATCGAAAAGATTCAGCGAACTATTTGACGAACACCACGGGCCGTCTAGGACGCGGGACGCAGAGGTAGCTGTAACACCCAGCCGCCGGGGAACCCAACTCTCTCGCCGCCACCGGCGGGAATTTCAATGTCTCCTTGTTTTATGGTTATTTTGTTTACATTTTTGATGGGGGGGTGCGGGGGAGAGAAAAATAAAATAAAATAAAAAACTTTGTCCGACCTACCGACCCTATGTTGAAATTTCATGTTACCGGAAACACACTACCTTTTTTTCTACGCCTAACAAGAGAGGCTATCACATAGACTACATGACATGTACAATGAGGGTGCCCATGTGATTCAAGTCTGCAGTGAACTTGTTTGACTTTGTGGATTGATTCTAGTTGTATGTGTCTTTTTTTGTTCAGGACTGGATTTTTTTTCCAATTATTTTGTTTATTCTTACTGTGCATGACCGTGTTATCATGAACGTCCGGCAAGGGGATCAATGACACTTATCATGTTCTCTGAACCTGGCAAATTGTGCTGTGTACCTTTTTGACTTTGTTCTGTGTACCTTTTTGACTTTGTTGTTTATTTCCTGTCAATATATTATTTCAATATTACTGTAAGGCGTTATAATTAAATGGCAAGACGAGCCATCGCTGTGAAACATACATGTTGCCTGCGCATGTTACTGCGCATGCTGTGGCCTTTTTTTGCCTTTGTGGATTATTTTGAGTTGCTGTGTTTTGTTTTGTGCAAGGTGGCACTTAAATCATGATTAACTGGCGATAGGTGCCATCACATTAATTTATGTAAGTACATTGCAGATACTCAGTTGTGATTGAGTCATCTGTAGATTTCTTTGACTAGTCCTTTGTTTTTCTTTTTCTATGCATCTGTGGTGGTTTTTATCAAGAACAACTGGCAAGGGACAAACTTGCCATATTTTTTACTCTATGGATTATTTCTCGCTGTTCTGTTTATTTCTGTTGGGCCGTGATGACATTATGACATGTACATTGGATGTATCAATTTGTGGACATTTTTTGACTTTGTGGATGATTTATACTGTGCAATGTGTTGGTTTTATCATAAGAGTTATAGCAGGAGGAACAATCAATTTAATTATGATTAAATTTGTACTTTGTGGCTCGGCATGGATATTTTGTCTATTGTGGATTATTTCCACTGTTCAACATAACGGCTTTATCTATAGTATTTTTTTTTAACTTTATTTGTTTGAATGATGAAATAAATGTAATCCAAAACATAGCCATTGTAATCCAAACATTGCCAAAACAAGTAGGCTTTATCCTGAGCATTAGCTTAGCTCTCGAATATAGCCACCATTCATATCATAGCATTATCTTTTTGGTTAATAGTGTAGTAGCATAGCATTGTTTTACGGACAAGTACTTTTAAACGACTGTGAATGAGCACATAGCTTTATTAGGAAACCTGGAATTATGTCTGGGTTAGACACAAAAATGTCCACAAAAAATCTGCGACAGATGCGCGCACGTCGGCACACGCACACACACACACACACACACACACACACACACACACACACATACAACTCTACGCTAGGACCAACTGCTCATGCGCCAAAAAGACAAACACACACACACACACACACCCACACCGGCTTTGTGCTCATTGGGTGATGCTAACGCTATCAGACATGTACAGCGTGCTCTAACGACAAAGGAGAGGCAAGGTTGGGGGTTGGGGGCGTGTATGTGAGTGTGTGCACGTACATACACGTGTGCGCACTTAGCGCTCTTAAAAAGCAATTAAGAGCCAGCAGCAGTAGCAGATGAAGGAGAAGAAGAAGAAGAGGTGAATTAAACATCAGCGCCACCAGATGGAAAGAACTCGGACGGGGAAGAGAGAGAGATGATGAATAATTGAAGCCGTCGTACAAAGAAATAAAAGTGAAATAAAAGATTAGATGAAATGTAAGAAAGCGCAAGTCAATTACGCACAAGGCTGGTGTGTGTGTGTGTGTGTGTTTGGAATACGACACGCCACAGTTTACTTGTGTGAGCCACAAAGCTTGCTGGCTCATGATTGGTTGCTTGTGTTGTGCAATGAAGGCCTTGTGTGCGTGTGCTTGTGTTTATTGTGCCGAGGGAAGTTGATTGATGTTTCTGCCTGTCTGTGTTTGTTAAATGCCCCTGGTTGAGGTTTTTGTTGTGAGCGCATGTGATTTGCACTCAGCGCTCAGTTTGCCCACCGTCTCCTCGGCGATTGGCGTCACACTGCTGCGCCGCGCCGCTCGAAGGGAAATGAAAGCGGTGGCCAGGGGACACCGGGAAATCAACAAAGAGCCAGTCTGTATGCACATCTGTGGGATTTAAGTGTGTGTGCATGTCTGTGTGTGCGTGTACATTTGACTGTGTGTCGCATGTGTGTGGCATGAATGTCTAGTACCTACATGAGCGTGTTGTATGTATGTTTGTGCAGTATGTATGGTTGTGTAGGAAAATCAATAGGTCTCGAGGGCAATGCTTTCTGAAATGGGTCATTCAAAGAAATCAATAGTGTTCTTGCTGTGACATCCGGACTATTGAATGCCATCGAACGGTGAATTTGAAGTTGCCACAAAGCCCTCCCCTGCATCTTATATACTTTAAAATCAGTTTTCACACTGATACCAGTCCGATTTTTCACTCTTGACTACACATCGAAACAGAGTACCGACACCACAAGGACTTTTCATCCATCACATTTCAATCAACACAGACTCCGCCTACCAACACTATCCAAAAAAAAGGAAAAAAAACTGTCCCAAAGCAGTCTGCATGTGTTCATCCACATGATGGGAAACGCGGTGTTTGCCACTCTCAGCTGACCCGGTTCCTGTTTGAAGCATCCTGATGTGTTTCCTCCCTCACTTGTGAGTGTTGGTCTCAACAGCGACCAGGCTCCAGCCGATGAGTCAGCGCCAGTCTCATGCGAGACCCGACAAACGTGACTCACGAAGCTTACTTTTGTGATCGCACGCCCAAACACACTCGCTGGACAAATACCCACTGCTTTTGTATGTTCCCCCCTGATTGACCTTCTTTTCGTCAGGGGTTGCCACCCACCCATGACAGTGACATGTAAATTTCCTTAAATGTTGATACGTAATTTTAAAATAAAATGAACTGTACCTGGTTGCTCAGATCTTCATACGCTTCACCGAGAGGTGAACTCACTTTTGTTGCCTGCTGTTTGGACATTAACTCTTTCCATGCCAGCCATTAAAATGAGAGAGAGAGAGAGAGAGAGAGAGAGAGAGAGAGAGAGAGAGAGAGAGAGAGAGAGAGAGAGAGAGAGAGAGAGAGAGAGAGAGAGAGAGAGAGAGAGAGAGAGAGAGAGAGAGAGAGAGAGAGAGAGAGAGAGAGAGAGAGAGAGAGAGAGAGAGAGAGAGAGAGAGAGAGAGAGAGAGAGAGAGAGAGAGAGAGAGAGAGAGAGAGAGAGAGAGAGAGAGAGAGAGAGAGAGAGAGAGAGAGAGAGAGAGAGAGAGAGTCAGTCAGTCAGTCAGTCAGTCAGTCAGTCAGTCCTGTTTGGCGATTAAAAAGAAAAAAAATGATGTATGTACACACACACACGCTTTGTGTCTTCTCGCTCATGTCAATGAGCCGCACCGTAAGCGTGTCTCCAATAACAACACCGAAAAATGATTACCAAAAAAAGTCAATCATTGTAACGTGCAAATGAAAAAAAAGACTCAATAACAACAGACACATTATGCTTTGGCTATGAACAACATAACATGAGTCAACAGTTCTTTGAGGTGCTGTCATTTCCTTCTCGGGGCATTGAATCGATGGTAACTGGACTGCTGTGGTTGTCTTGGAAAACGTTTTGCCTCTCATCTGAGAGGGTGTCATCAGTTTAAGCAACAAGGCTTGGTATTGCTTAATACTGCACCAGCCTTAGTTATTTATTACACATGCTACTTTATTGTTCTCACACCCACTTCGGAAATGACACGCGCACTACAATCCTTTGCGCGCAGTGTTCTTGCAGCAATCCTTTTAACTCAGCACAAACTAGGACGGTGTCGTGGCAGACCTCGGCCAAGGCTGAAGCATCCTAATTTGGAGCGTTCCAATACCTGGGTTGTCAGAGCACAAGAGGAGGCAAGCAGAAATGAGGAAGGATGTTGTAAATAAGAGAGAGTAAAGCACCCGGGAGGGGAAATCACCAGGGAATGCTGATGGTGGAGAATGTCGACAAGTGTGTGTGTGTGTGTGTGTGTGTGTGTGTGTGTGTGTGTGTGTGTGTGTGTGTGTGTGTGTGTGTGTGTGTGTGTGTGTGTGTGTGTGCGGGAGGGAGGACAAGGAGGGCGGTGGTGTATCCCATAGGGTTAATTACATCTCTGTTCTCTGTCAGTACAATTCTCCCATCTACAATCTGAGCCACCGCTGCAGGCTGACTGGACACACGCACACACCCACGCACACAAACACGCGCGCACACACACACAGACACACATTTCTCCCCTGTAATATCCATAAATTATCTAAAAATGACGTTATGGTTCAACCTTGAATATTTGAATAAATTCAAAGTGTTTGTCTGTAATTGTATTGCGTTATAATGACATTTCCATAAAGACATGACACAAAGCCAGTTTCATCTAGTAACATGAAATTTGTGAGGAGGCCCACAAAAAAGGCTCAAGAAGCCATACCAGAAAAGACAAAGAGAGTCAATCAAGTATGTTGCCGCAAGTCAGCCATTTTAGTCATTTTAGTCATTTTTCCAGGAGTCTATCTCAGGCTGTTCTCAAGACCTTGTTTCATACAAGAATTATGAAATTTGGTCGGTACATTTATTTTGAGTAGACCCACAAAAAAGCACAAGAAGCTTTGGCCGTAAAAATATAGAAAGTCACACAGTTTGGCTCACAGGGGCCATTTTCAGGTCATTTTGCTCATTTTCATAGGTCCTTCTAAAGTCATACTCGAAACGAGTGTCACATAAGAACATATCGTTTGGTAAGGATGTGTATCATGAGTAAAACCACAACAACAACAAAATTGCAAGAACCGATGTCAGAAAAGACACAGGAAATCGGCTAATTTTGGCCCATTTGGATATTTTAGGATCATGTTTGCCATTTCCAGGGGTCTTTCTAAAGCTCTGCTTCCAACAGTTAACAGCATTAAATTTTATAGACATATCTATCCCAAGAGACCCACAAAAAAGTCTAAACTAGCTGTGTCCAAAAACGCCACAGGAAGTCTGCCATTTTGTTTTTTAGATGCCATTTTAGGCTTATTTTAGGATATTTGGTGGTCCTACAACCGCAAACTTCCTAGAGATTTTGCATGATTGCTACCAAATGATCATTTCTCAAATAAGACAGATGTGCAACAAAGTTTTATTTTTTTTCATCAGTGCGTGCGGTTGGAGCAAAACAAGTCCCAAAAATCAATACCCAAAAACACACAGGAAGTCCGAAAGTTTGTCTTGAAACAAAACTATTAAGCTAATTTTGTTCTCTTAAAGAGTTTCTTCGGAAGCTCCTCGAGCTTTTATCCAATTCCTACCGCATTCGACGGAGTCCACTAAAGCAAAAGGCATCAAACATCCAAAGGCGCGTTCCCACGTTGCAATTTGTGTTATGCAATGTGTTGCATAAAACAAATTGCAAATATGATGTTGCAAACCGAATGTGTTCCCACGTTGCAACAGCTGCAAACAATTTCAAATCTCGCAAGAATATTTTGCCGAATGCGCGTTTAACGTTGCTAAGCAACATATTTCGTTCTGTGACTATGGCGGCTAATTGTCAATACTACAGCGACGATGTTCTCCTCGAACTGGCAGCTATCGGTCTACTAGCCGAGATAGAGGAGCCAAAACCCAAACGGTCGTTTTGGGTGCGACCGTGGATCGGGAGGCGGCAAGAACTTGGCGCTTACAACGCTCTGATGCAGGAGTTGGCGGCCGAGGACCCCAATAATTTCAGAAATTTCCTTCGAATGGATCGCACCAATTTTGAACTTTTAATAATTAATTAACCTTTCGGTGTCGCGGGGAGAGCTCGATTTTTTGGGATTTCTGTGTCGACGCCATTATACTTTCGCGTTCCGTGTTTACATAACGACGTGATGTTTTTGTCACGTGATAGCGCAACGCGTTCTGATTGGTCGGGTTCATGCAACACGTTGCAAGAAAATAGAGCAAGTCCTATTTCATGCAACACGCATCCAACACGTTGCATGCCACAAAAGTCTGTCCTACTTCGGGGTTCACACGTTGCAATGTGTGGCATGCCACAAAACTTATGCCACACATTGTAACGTGGGAACGCGCCTCAAGTCGTACGGTTGCGCAATCCCGCCTCGACGGTTTTCGGCCGTCTCTCCCTTGTTTGCACCTCTCCGCTGCGGGGCCGCCGCCGCTCACCTCATTAGCTGCTGCCGTCGCCTTCATTAGCTAATGGGATTGTTTTAAAGCGGGATCCGAGAACAGAAGAGCCCTCGGGAAGACAAACACCCAAACTTTTGTGTGCCGCCGTGGAATCACTTTGTGGCTCGCTTTGTACTGCGAATTACTTACAGCTTTGTGTATGTGCGTGTGCGAGTATGAGTGTGAGTGAATGTCTGGGAATGCAGGTCGGCATTTGGGTAATGTGCACATGGACGTGAGTGTGTAGGGGAATGAATGAGTGTGTGTATGTGTGTGTGTCTGTGTGTGTGCGTGTGTGTGAGAGTTTGTAACAGTGCGTCTACATGTGTGTTTTTGTGTGTGGGGGAGGAGAGGATGGGTGTATGGCGTAGTGTGTGTGGGGGGGGGTGTTTGGGAAGTGTGTGAGTGTATATAAAGAGCCTTCTCTTAATTAGCTTGCAAGACTTGCTTTGAGAATATGAAACATCACCTGATGATGCAAACGACTGCAAACTGTCGCCTCCACACCTGACACCGCGTGTGCGTGTTTGTGTGTCTGTGTGTGTGTGTGCGCGCACTGCACTTGTAGTCTTTTCACGCTGCGCGTTTTTAGCGCGGCACTGCGGTAGCCAAAAGGCTTATTTTGCCGGGGGAAATGCGAGCGTGTAAGCAGAATCCTTTGTACTGTGTGATGCGGGTTGGAGAAAAAAAAAAGAGCAGCTCTGCAGTGATGTTCTCGCAACACAAAAAAAACCCGCCTGCATTCTCGCATATATATATATATATATTAGAGCTGTCAGTTTAGCGCGTTTTTATTGGCATTAATTTAAAAGAATTTTATCGGGATCAAAATTTTTCTCGCGAGATTAACGCGCAGACGTCACAGCGGATGTTACGTTGCTCTATAAATAAACCAGAAACAAAACATCAATCGCTCTGCACAGGTCCACGCATGTTTGTTTTGCCAGCCACGGCAGCGCGAGACACCGAAAACGGATACTTAAATAGTTTATGAATGGAAAGTTTACTTTTAAAAAGTTGCCAGATTGTTCCAATGACAAGACCAAAGTTACCTGTATGTTTTGCAGTCGTAAACTGAGCTATCATCATAGCACGTCGAGTCTGAAATACCACTTAATGGCCAAGCACACAGCTGACGTGCGTAACTCCGCCCCCTCGTCTCAGACCGACAGCTATGGATCATTTCAAAGCAAACAGCGTGGGCTAAAATGTTGCTAGAACAGGGGTGTCTTTATTTAGTTCATTTTTGCATAGTTGTCATGTTTGTCCGTCTGCAATCTGACGTTTAAACGAAGTAAATTGCGTTTCAGGTTGGGTTAATCATGCCGGCGCTCCACTTCCGGGATTGAGTTTTGGGACTTGTAGTTCTTTTGTTCGATTCGACTTTATGTTTGTGTTGTATGGTTTCTTACGTTTAAAACAATGAATAATGATGACGATAATGATACATAGTGAAATCGGGGTTGATTAAATTATTTATTAAACGTATTGTTAAATAAAGGTATTAATTAATGTCAATTATATACATATTTACATAGATATATTAATTTTTTACTGCATTTATGTGTAGTTTAGGTTATTACCTGCTTCTGATACTTCTGTTACAACTACTACTACTTCTGCTGCAAAGTGCTCCAATAAATGATCAAAAAAGTACAGAACGAGAGATCCTTCCATGCTGACCGACAATCCCTATTCAGGGGGCCGTGAAAAATTATAGGCTGAGTACTAGTTTACCTTAGATGTGCACTTTATATTGCGCTGTTTTGATTCCATAAAAATAGCTGTTCAAGCAGCTGTTGTGTGACAAAATATTTTTTTCACTGTTGTTGATGGACAGTAATATTGTGTGAGAGATGATGTGTGAATAGCTGCTCCAAGTGAAAAATGTTCATGTAAAATTGAAAATCGAAATTATTTCAGTAAATATTTGCATTTTGCACATAGAAAACTGATTCATGATTCCATGTTGATGAGAGCATTAAAATGGGGAAAATAGGACAAAAATATAAAAGGAAATTCAGAAACGATAAAAATGTGTGAGTAATCATGATTAATTTTTAGTTAATTTGAGTTAATTATGACAGTTGAGTTTTTAATTAGATTAAATATTTTAATCGTTTGACAGCTCTAATATATATATATATATATATATATATATATATATATATATATATATATATATATATATATATATATATATATATATATAAAACACACACACACTCAAGTACCAGTGAAATCTGCCGAGAGACCTTGAAAATTTGAGAAGAAACAACAAACGGATGACAGGAATGCAAATGAGTCTTGTTTGAAAGAGTATATATGCCACAAATTAAAGTAGTAGGCTTAGCTTATGTTGATAGCTTTAGCCAGTTAGCAAGCCCACAGCAGAAATTGTCATCTGAGAGGACCAAAATCGTACAGCTTTAGACAGGTCTGAATATAAAATTAGTGATAAATCATTACATTCCAAATGGTGTGACTAATGTTGCTCCTGTGTTTAGCGTCTTGTTATTGAAAATAATAAAGAATAATAATAAATAAGTGGTCTCATTTATGTAGTTAAAAAGGGCAATGAAAAACAGAATGCACTCGATCTCATTCAAGACAGTTCTGTGATGCTTCTATTTCCAAATGTAATTGATCTCAATGGGTCGGTTTTCCTACCTGGAAACACACAGTGCTGAAATCTGATTGGATACAAGCTCTTGTGCTATCACTACGCTACAAAGAAGCAAGAAAATCGACTGTTGGGCTCAATCAGTTATTCTGGTGTTATGTATTTCACATGCATCAAATCCAAACTTGATTTAGGGTACTTGGACTCACAAGACGCCATTGTTTCTGTTTGTTTTTGCAGCGCGGTGCGTTCGCTTTTCCCAGGAGCCGGCCGACCAATCTGTGGTCCTGGGTGAGCGAGTGGTCCTTTCCTGCGTGGTCTTCAACTACAGCGGCATCGTCCAGTGGACCAAAGATGGCCTGGCACTCGGCGTCGGGGAGGGCCTCCGAGGTCAGGGATTTATTGCGTCATAAAAGTTTTTATTTTTAAGGGAACCACAAGGAGTCTTAATTGTATTCAGCTATATATTTTTTTTTATCTGATTTTTGGAGTAAAAAGGATCAAATGACAATAAAGAAAAAGACAACAATCTATAAGCATAACAAGAATAGTTATAAAAATCTATGTAAAGTATTAAAAAGTGAGGTTCAAATACTATTTTTGTAACTAATTATCTTAATTGATTTAAAACATATTGTCAATATGAAGTAGAAATATAAATATCATACTAACATTCATGTAATAAAATGTTCATAAATATAATAAAATGTTAGCAGCAATTATAACAAATTTCTGTAGTAAAAATGGTATCAAGAAAATATTGCACTTTTATATTTTTGTCAAAATATTGTAATTAGAATGAAAATGATCTTCTGATAAGAATTAAATTGCAATTGAAAAGTTATGAATAAATAAAACACATTATTATTATTCTTCTTATTATTATTATTGTTAGCGATCACAATGTTAACATTTTTTTCCGTAGTGCACAGATGTGTCTCTCTTGTGGCCCAGGGGCCACATCCGGCTCGCCACATTGGCCTGTCAAAGAAAATTATGTGCAACGACTAAAAGAGCAAAATTGCAAATTGATTTCGCGTTTGTAAACCCTGAGGTATTGCAAGCGTTTTTTGTTCCCAGTCCCCCTTTGAAAATTAAACTATATTTAAACTAGCAGTTTTTACTGGCTTCTTGATTCCAGTTCTTCATCAAGTTGGTGTGTATATAGTATATATCGCTGATGCCGGACCAAAACCTCATGTCACAGTTTAGGACATTATATATATTTTTTCACAAATCTATATTATTGGTCAGTGCACATGTGTGAGTGTTGTATTTGCTTGGTGAATCTGACTTGTTTTTGCAATTTTTTTTTTTTTTCATTACTTGACCAGGTCCAATGAGCCCAATGAATTCTGTCAAAAAACAAATGAGCCATTTTCTAAAAAAATTATCATTATTATTATTGCGAATTTTCATTTAATTATTTGCAGTTTGGCCATCTACCCCACAGTCGTCTGCTTCCCGCTCCATTTCCCTTATGCTGTTGCCGCCACTAGCCTCCAAGCTAAAAGGAAAATGACCAGCGTTCCGACTTTACATCGCTTCGCCTTGGCGGAGGTTTTCTCGTTGTCTTTACGAGCGGCGATTAACGTCGCCGCCACACTTGAAGAATGGACGCTCTCTCGTACTTGCTCTCTGTCTTTGCGGCTTTTTATTGTCCGAGGCGAGCGTGGCAGCATCTGCGGTCGCCGCCAGAATCTCAATAAAAAGTTATTAAATGTCAAGTGCCATGGCTTAATGGCGGCTTTATAATCACTTTAGCGTCTCCTGCAGACAAAATGTCTGCTGTTTATTAATTGTGGCGGAAGAGAACAAACCTCAGAGCATTTGTGCAAAGCTTTTCGCCTTTTATTGGCCCACGAGCCAGCTGCACTTGATAGTTTTAACTGTGAGGCCTTCAAAATGGAAGGCTCACTCACAAAGTGGCATGAGAATCACGTGACTTACACTAACCAATCGGTATCAGGAAAGTGAATCCCGACGACAATTTTAAAAGAATCATCAAAGATGAGATACAATCAATATTATTGTGTGGATTCTAAAACAAGAGTAGTTTAATGGTGTGCAATAAAATGGCATTTGACATAAAATGCAAATTTATAAGACATGGACAAGGTTAAATATAATAACTGGAATGTGCATGGAAAATAATAAAAATTTAAAAAATATATTTTAAACAGAATATTTGAATAACAGCAAAAATAACAAAAAAGTAAAAATGTTTTGAGTAACAAAATACAATTTCAATATTATATAAATATTGAAATATACATATAAGTATTGTAACTATTTAAACGATGGAAAATGGAATAATATTAAAGCACAATTGCCCTGCGATTGGCTGGCAACCGCTTCAGGGTGTCCCCCACCTACTGCCCGAAGACAGCTGGGATAGGCTTCAGCACCCCCCGCAATCCTACTGAGGATCAAGCGGTATTTAGTGTGTTGTATGATTGAATATAAAAGGTGGAAAATCTCTAATATAATATAATTATTAACATTAAAAGCATTTCTGTCCAATAATTGTTTAAATGTTCAATGAAATCTGTTGTTAATATCATCATTAAATCATCATTAACCCTTTCATGCACCCTGTAGCCTGATGACATAAGCTCTCCACTCTAGTAAACGCTGTTGCTGAAAGGGTTAAATAGTTCAATATCGCAGGATCGATCTAAAAAAAAATGTTAAAAATCTATGTAACCTGCTAGACAGCCGACAGTAACATTTTTACACACACACACACACACACACACACACACACACACACACACACACACACACACACACACACACTCTTACATTACGTGATGTGAATTTTGTGTTCAACTCAATTTAATTCATACGCACGCGCACTCCCCTCCATCATCACTGGCTTTATGTGACTGCCTCAGCCCCTTCCTCCTCCTCCTTCTCCTCCTCCCTTTTTTTTTTACGCTCTTTGTCCTTGCAGCCGTCTTCTTCACCAGCCAGGGAAGCGTCTGCATTTGATCAACACGTCGTCCGGCCACCATTCGTCTTCTTTATATGGAACGCGCTGTGACAAAGTGTCGTCCTCCCCTTCTTTGTCGTCTTCGCCACTAGAAAGACACTAAAAGTATAGCCGCTGCAAATTTGATGCAGTCATTCTGTGATCGTCGCTCAAAGGTGAACGAATGTAGGGGTTGGAAAAACACCTTGCTCGTGTGAAAAGTCAAATTATCTTTTCCCAGTGAAATGAATGGAAATCCCATTCATTCATTCCAGCCTCCTCATAAAAATGGGAGAACAGGGATGCAGGTGGGGTTCATAATCATGTTTCATCCTCTCTCTGAGCTCAGCGGTGCCAGTACTATCGTTTAGGTAGGTAGGTAGGAAGATAGATAGATAGATAAATACAAATTTGCGGCAAAATATCACATCATCATATTCTTGGGTTTTGCTACAACTCAGTCTCACCCCCAGTAAAGTTATTCTGCCGAACTCTGATGAAGGAATTCTTCCGAAATGAGCTCCGGTCATAAGCAGGTATAATAGAGAGATGGTTGATTAAATCACAGTTTGTTTGTTTTTTGCCATCGTCTAATGTGGACAGAGCATGGCCTAAAAGTTTGGCCATTTCCAAGGATTGAGATAGTGTGAACCATTCTTTCTGCTTTCATTTTTAGCAGCTGGAAAATATGTTGTTTCTAGCTTCCGTTTATTTGTTTCTGAGCCATCCTGCCTTCTCTTCTTACCCACATATGCCCTAAAAAACGGATCTGGGACTGTTACAATAAAAGCAACTATTTGCCCCACCAATCGTTTTCACTGTGAATTTGTCATCGTAGCATTATACAAGACTTTTAATCTGGTGCTGCCCTTGGGGAGCACATAACACAGTTTGGAAATCCCTGACCTGGTTAAATATAAAAGTATCATCTTTTTAGCGAGCATGTTTGATGTTTTGTGGGCTTCAAACGCTACTAAAAGCCTCCTCGTGATCACCTCAAACCCAATTTTGGACAAGTTTGGGTAAAAAGTAACCTTGATTCACGTTTCACTGCTGTCAATTTTTTTGTTTCCGTTTCTTTTTCCAGCATGGCCTCGGTACCGAGTGCTGCGGGCTCTGGACACAGGCCAGTACAACCTGGAGATCTCCCGTGCCGAGCTATCCGACGACTCACTGTACGAGTGCCAGGCCACCGAGGCCGCCTTGCGCTCGCGGAGGGCCAAGCTCAACGTCCTCAGTAAGTCACAGCCAGCACCCCCAACCCTCAAAGTTAAGCAGTTGAGGGGAGGTAATGGAGATACTGAAAAAAATCCACTTACAGTACATCACAACATGGAAAAATTGTCAGGATTGGTTCACGAAGACACATTTGATTCAATTATTTGACCCCATGTTTTGTATGCAATGATACCACAAATTCAATATTGTATCTAGCAGTGGAATATCCTGTTATAAATGCAAGCTAAGCATATTTATATGAAAGAAAAAAATGGGACAAGCACACGTCCATGTTTACGCACACATGCATGAATAGAAAAGGGTGAGTAACAGTGTGTTTGTATCTCCGTACTCCAGTCCCACCCGAGGACCCCGTGATGGAGGCCAGCCCGGAGCTGCTGCTCATGGCAGGCACGCCGCACAACCTCACCTGCATCACCCGCGGCGCCAAACCGGCCGCACACATCCAGTGGCTCAAGAACGGGCTGCCCGCCGAGGGTGCCCACCAGTCCACGGTGACTCAAACACGTCATCACGCACACACACACACACACACACACACACACACACACACACACACACACACACACACACACAGACCTTTCCTAGACCTAAAAAAAGCTTTCGACACAATAGATCACAGTATATTATTGAAAAAACTAGAAAGATATGGCATTAGAGGTGTAGCGTATAAATGGATAAAAAGTTATTTAGAAAACAGAAATCAGTATGTGCAGCTCAATAATAAAAAAACGAATCAACTGAAAATCACTCATGGAGTTCCTCAAGGGTCAGTGCTTGGTCCAAAACTATTCATCTTATATATAAATATAAATATATATAATAATATATAAAAATCTGCAAGGTCTCAAAACAATTTAAATGTGTCCTATTTGCTGATGATACAACTTTCTACTGTTCTGGAATAAATCTGAAACAGCTCCTGACAACCGTAGAAAACGAATTAAACAAATTAAAAAACTGGTTTGACAGAAATAAATTGTCACTTAACCTGAAAAAATCGAAGCTAATTGTTTTTGGCACAAGACCAATCAAACACCAAGATAAAATTATGGTAAACTCAATTGAGATAGAAATAGCGAATGAAACCAAGTTTCTCGGATTAGTAATAGACTCAAAACTATGTTGGAAGCCACATATCGATAACGTAAAAGAAAAATAGCCAAAACTATAGGGATCCTCTACAAAACCAAGGAAGTGCTAAATAAGAGATCCTTGTACACATTATACTCTTCATTATTATTACCATATATGAACTACTGTGTGGAAATATGGGGAAATGCTTGCAAAACAAACACACTCCGATTCTAAAACTACAAAAAAAGCAATTCGAATTATTAATAGATCAAAATATACGGAACCCACAAATCCATTATTTATCAAATTAAATACGATGAAATTTTATGACCTGGTTGACTTCAAAATTGCACAATTAATGTACAAAGCACACAATAACCTGCTCTGCCAAAACATTCTAAAGTTCTTTGAAATTCGAGAAAGCAGCTATGATTTAAGAGGTATCAACTTATTCAAAAACTAAAAACAAGAACAAACATCAAGCAAAGAAGTGTATCTATCAAAGGTGTTAATCTGTGGAATAATCTCGAAACGGACCTGAAAATGAGTAAATCGCTTGCTGAGTTCAAAAACAAATTCAAAAAAATAGTACAAACAACCTACATCAATCAGAGTTAAAATGATAAGTTCTAAACGTTAAATATAATGATAAATTAGAACTAAGTTGATAAATAGGAAATATCCATTATGAATACAAGAGAAAATTGACACAAGAGTGCCAGGGTGTGTATGTATAAAATCCGATACACACCAAAAGTTGTAAAATATCATGGTTAAGGGTAAAGCATGAGCCTTAATAGAGACTTCTATCTTCTTATTCACTTTCTCTTCTGATTGATATAAAAACTATTTATTAGATATAAACACATAACACGGGGTAGGACTAGATAAGTTCTTTACTTCTTCCTATTCCCTTGAACATAACTGTTTTAATGATGACTGTGCTGAATGATGACTGATTTCTCTTACCTTATTATTACTGTATATGTTTTATGTTATGTTCAATAAAACCAAACCAAACCAAACCAAACACACACACACACGTGCAACAGGACCTCCACCAAGGCTTATTTAGGCGAAGCAATCCACGGAAGCTAAGCATCGCTACAATGTTGGTGACTGCACATATCCACTTATGATAACTGGATTTCAGACGTTGGCTGACTCATTTAGTGCCGCCACCCATTCATGATGTGTCAAAGTCAAGACATGCACCCAATTTGGATCGAATGTGAATCAGATCTGGATTGACATTCCTGTCCCAGACCCTGCCTACAAGTGACATGTTTGGTTTTTTTTGTTAAAAGTGATTAAAAAAATGACAGACAAAAAAAATCTCAACCCTTCCATGAGAAGCAGTACAAAAACAGACGAACAAACAGACGATTCCGGCAGATCCACGCTTAATCTCACATGCCGAGTGTCGGATTAAAGAGGGGTTACGGCGCAAATTCCGCTACAGAAGCAGAACAAGTTCACTCTAAATTCTCAGCAAAGCTTCTTCATCTTCTTTGTTGGCTCATTTTTATGCTCTTTGCCTCTGGCACAGAAAAGGAGGAATTAGGGAGTATCTACCCCAAAGCAGACAGCAGCTCAGGAGTCCTGTGCAAAAAGTAGAAACAAAACCTTGTACAGTCGACAAGGAGCAAAGCTAATCAAAAAAACGCCATTGAGGGACAACGAAGGCGCTCTGTTTCCACGAGAAGTTTTGAGGTCACTTTCATACAGGGGGGAAAAAAGTTTAACGTTCAGTGGCCATTTTGTCAGGATCCAGTCAGTCATCTGTAGTGTTTACAGTTTAAAGTCAACGTAATGTGCTTGTGTAGCATCTTTTCATAATAATTGAAGACAACTTCAATCGACGGAATGTGTAGTTTGCAACATGTTTTTTTTTCCTAATCGTTAAAGGCATTTGATTGTTTGAAATACACATGCATTTCAAACATAAAATAATTTTATTATCACAAAAAATACACACAAAAAAATAGATCGTCTTCGAAGACAATTTAGACTCTTCCGTCGTCTATTTAACCTGCATATTGGCGTAAACATGCGTGTTCTGATTATCACTGATGACAGTTCACTCCTCATTTAACCTAACATTCCTGGTTTTGCAACGTTTTGTTATATTTGCTCGTTTTCATAATCTTTAAGGCCCTTGTTGTTCTTCAGTCAAGGTCACATTGAAGTCTTTCTACCATATGCACCGTAATCATCGACGACAGAAAATACTGATTTTGTAACATATGCATATTTTTGGGCAAACGGATGTGTTTTGACACATTATTGAGAGTAACAGTTATTCATTGTTTGTTTTTGTAACGCAAAATGTTTTCGGACACTTTCCGTACATGTTTTTTTTTTTAACCTGCGTGATTTTGTTCCATGTGTTTCTAGCAAACGCATTTTCATAGTCACTGAAGACAGCGTTGTCGACAAGAAACTAAACGCATGCTTTCAGAATCCCGAAAGACAATTTAGTCAAGAAGTCCACATTTTGGTAACATGCATCTTTTCATAATCGACTTAACAAGGGGAATGCACCTAACCTTTTAAATGTCATCATTTGCATGATCTGAACACTTTGCCCTCTTTCTCCCACCTCTGCACCCACCCACACAGACACACACACACACACTTGCTCTCGCTCACTCTCCCTCTCGTGCACTCAACTCTAGACGTGAAATCATGCCCGAGAGCCTCGCCGCAAACACACCGGCTCACATGTGCACACGCAGCAGCAAACACCAACTAGCACAATCCAATGGACGTTTTGACATCTTCTGGCACTCGTGCATAATGCACTGTTCCATTCATGTATTTTATTTTATTTGTATTTATTTTTTTATTTTTAAAAATGCGGAACATAAGACCCCAAATAACAAAATGAATAAAAGCAAATGTTCCCGTCGTGACAGGAGGTGCTGCCAGACCGAAAGAGGGTGACCACCAGGAGCTACCTGCCCATCATGCCACTGGACACCGACAGCCACAGCAACTTCACCTGCGTGGCCAGCAACCCGGCCGTGCCCATGGGCAAGCGGGCCAACGTCATGCTCAACGTGCATCGTAGGTTCTGACTTAACCAGCAATGACATCCATCATAATACAGTGGTGACCTGAGATACCATCTTGCGTTTTCGAGGTACAAGCAGCCATTTGGCAGTTCGATAACAATCCTTCACAAGAGACTTCGAGTTGTTTATTGCCACAACAGGTTTAAGTTCGTCAAACAAAGCATAAAACATTTGTGTATTTAATTTTCACATAACTTGCCCTCCCAAAGTCTGCTAGCTTCATGCTAACAGACCATGTAAATTGTCACAAAAGGACTAACTAATAGCATCATGTCGGGTATTTGAACACAAACGGTGGAGCAACACATCGGCGATAATTTAATACTCACAGGCATATTTTCTTGATCCTCTGCAAAAAACTACTAATCGGTAAAACCGATTTGTACACTCACAAAAATATATTTTCTGCTCCAAAATATTGTCTATAATTGGTGCTTTCTCCAGATCCGCCGACGGTGACGTTGTCTATTGAGCCTCGCTCAGTCCTGGAGGGCGAGAGGGTCACCTTCACCTGCCAGGCCACCGCCAACCCGCCCATCATGGGCTACAGGTCCGAATGGCTGGAATGGGGCCCCTGTTATACTCGGTTAGAGAGGACAGATCAAACATGACATCTATTGTGTCTCCGTTAGGTGGGCGAAGGGCGGCGTGTTGCTAGAGGGCGCCAGAGAGAGCATGTTTGCCACCACGGCCGACCACTCCTTCTTCACCGAACCTGTGTCCTGTCAGGTGTTCAACGCGGTGGGCAGCACCAACGTCAGCATACTGGTGGATGTACATTGTAAGTAACAAAGACGTGTTCTTTGGATCCTGTGAATCCGTGTTTGTTCCGTGAAACAACGCCTTACCCACCTACACATCTGCCAGCCCAAAAATCTGCCCGTTTACCTTCAGGCGCGATTTCTTCTGTCTCTTTAACTCAGTCGGACCCATCCTGGTGGTAGAACCGCGGCCCGTCACAGTGGATGTGAACTCTGACGTCACCCTGAACTGCAAGTGGTCTGGAAACCCACCGCTTACCCTCACCTGGACCAAGAAGGGCTCCAACATGGTGAGAAATTATTGCCCGCTTTAGTTCACATGTTAAT
This sequence comes from Hippocampus mohnikei, assembly GCA_026261675.1. NCBI lineage: Eukaryota > Metazoa > Chordata > Actinopteri > Syngnathiformes > Syngnathidae > Hippocampus > Hippocampus mohnikei. The sequence continues at coordinate 17,488,731 of JAKGUB010000325.1, read as the reverse complement.
GAAGGTATGCACGTTTACATTTATTCGTATATCAATCTAAAATACAATACAATACAATACAATACATGCTGATTTATATAGCGCTTTCACAACAGCGGCAGCTGTAACAAAGCGCTTAACAAAAAATAGATGACCATTCCCTCCAACGATAGTCATATTGTATTTGATGGGCAAAAGTATACAAATATGGGAGAAGACATATTCAACTTAAGATTTACCAAATGCTCTTAAGACAGCAAGATAATGTGCAGCTAACAGTGCACTTCCTGTTAGGGCTCTTATTTTCTATTTACACCACTTCTGGTGCACTCCTTAGTGGACTGACACCTAATGTATGACAGCAACGGTAATCGGAAGAGGCTTTCCCATCATGCTTTAGTGCCGCTAAAAGTGACATTTGTGACTGTGTTATGCTTCTTCAATGTGTTACTTTGTACAGAGAAGGTGTAATATAAATATAAGTGGTTATTGTTTCTAGTCGGGTACATTTGACTACTTTTGTTTTTGAAATACACATGGTCATTTTTGACCGGGAGCAAAACAGGTGTTTCTTTTTATCACTAAATAAAAAAGATTAAATGGTTTAAAAACAAATTTTCACAATATATTTAACCCAAAGTACCCTACAATAATCCGTATACCAAATGTAATCTGATTAGTGCATTTTCCTAAAAGTAATTAAAATTTTGTTTGGGGCTTTTTTTTCCTCAGAACTTGCTTTCAAGAACAAAAGATCAGCACAATGAGGCATTCGGCCCGCTTAAAACATCTAGAACACACTAAACTTAGGTTAATTAACCCTTCCGGGGACAGCGGTCACTACAATGGACACCTTATCATGTCATCAGGTTACAGGGTGCATGAAAGGTTTAAAATAGCTAACGCAAGGGTGTCCAAAGTTGGTCCTCAAGCTCCGATGTCCTGCCTGTTTTCCATCTCTTCCCCCTGCTGAAACACACTTGTTTCAAAGGATCAGCTCATCAGCAACTTCTGAAGAAGCAAGATCTTTTTTTTTTTGCCTCCCTAGTTTTGCAGTTTCCAACGTATTCATAAATTTCAGGTTTAACCGACCTAAATATCTGCTTAGTACCTCTCTTCTGACTACATGCCGGGCCATTTATCTGTCACCCAGCCTGTCGAGCCACCAAGATATTTTTTGTCTTTGCAGAATTTCTCTGCCTCTTCTTCTTTCTCGTGATTATGCTGCATCTCTCCCGGTAGAACTCAGTGCTGTCCGGCACGGGGTGGCACAATGTGGTACTACTAGGCGCACAACTCTAAATCCAAACTGTCCTGTAACTGTACATTGTAAAAAAAAGGGGACATTGGAAACAGCTGGACAGCAGCACAGAGGGGAAACCCCATGTTACTGGGAAATTCTCTAGAAAGCCTTCGATTGGTGCTAAGAGGAGGGTTTAAAAAAAAGCCAGACTTCATAAATGTTTGCTTAGTTGTAAAGTACACACTTTGTATAAAGACTCTCCATGTCTTAAATCTTTAATTCATACCCAACAGTTTAAGAGAAAGCTCCAGGAGAAAAAAGCTAATGGAGCCTGCTGAGTAAATCAACATGTTTTATAAATTAAATATGCTGCTCTCGCTCGCCCTGTCTGGCTCAGCGTGATGCCTCTCAAGCAGACTCTGCTGTTTACTGGAGTCTGCGCTTGTCCACGTCTTATGTTTGTGTGTCCACGGCTATGTGTGTGCAGGTGCTTAGTAACAATAACCAGCTGTACTTGAAGTCGGTGAGCCAGGCAGACGCCGGCCAGTACGTGTGCAAGGCCATCGTGCCGCGCATCGGCGTGGGTGAGACGGAAGTGATGCTCACAGTCAATGGTGAGTCGCCATCAACAAGTCCATGTACATTACTACCAAGTCACCTTTAATAATAATAATAATTCATTTTATTTAAAAGCGCCTTTCATGCCACCCAAGGACACTGTACAGACAATGAGGAAATACAATATAAAAAATAAATAAGAGAAGTATTATATAAAAACAGGACATAAAATCACAAGACATGGGAAGTGGGAGAATTAGGTATTGTAGGCAGTCCTAAACAGGTGAGTTTTTAAACGGGATTTGAAAGTGGAGAGAGGTGTACAGTTTTGGAGGTCCGGAGGTAGACTGTTCCAGAGCATAGGAGCAGTGCGACTGAAGGCTCTGGCTCCCATGGTGCTCAGGCGAGCAGGGGGCACTGACAGGCGGAGGGAGGATGAGGAGCATGCGACTGCAACACACAAAACGCGGTTTAAACTGTTGTCGGAGATCGTGGCCGACGCCATGATTCAATGTTGTTGACAGACGACAGGGCAAACGACGCAACATGAATATCGCGAGAGTTTGCACCAATGTAAACGCTCTAAATTCATCTTTCCTTTTATTTATAATTTTGTCTGTGGTTTTATTGTTCTTGTTTTGATAGTAAAGCGTCCTCAAGTGTTTTGAAAGGCGCTTATAAATTAAATGTACTATTAGTATTATTACACAAAAATGTAGAAGGTTTGAAAAAAAATGCCGACCGTAAAGTTTTTCTTCGAGGTAGAAATTTTCGGTCGGTCGGGTTACCGGAAACACACTACTTTTTTTTCTACGCCTTATGACCCACCTACCTTCTTATCTGCCCAACTATCTATAAATACAAATTTCAAGCAGAACTCAAAAGCACAACTTTTGTTTTTCTGTTGAAATGAATAGAATAGTCATTCAACTCCCCTCCCCCCAAAAAAAATCATAATAAAAAAAATACCAATAAATGCTGTACGTTATAAAAATGTACAGTCATGGTGCAACTGAATAAAATGTAACAAATTAAACAATTTGGACCTCATGATTAATTCAGTAAGCAACTTCTTCTTCCTTGGTCATCAGGTGGCAATGTCATATAGATGGAGTAATATTAATTTGATTTTTTTTCCCCAGTGGCTAACAAATGTATGCCTGTGAGTAATGTTATATTGTCTGTCTACTTGGGTTGCTTCAACTCAAAAAGGCGATGCTATTGTTTTAGTCTGTCTATGGCGTTTCCTATGTGTTAGTAGTAAGCTATCAGTCTTTCATGTCAGCCATGAGCCTTTTTTTTATTTTAAACAATGAGTAATTAATCAAAATAATTTTTTTAAACGCCAAGCGACACATCTTGAAAATCATAAAAGCCAAGTCACTCGTAACTTGAGGTACTTGCCTACATATTTATCTTGACCAGCTATCAGACTACCTGAACTTTTTTCCCTACCTATCTGCTGTTCACTTGTGTTGTGTCTTGCCTCGGCCAGGCCCACCCATAATCTCCAGCGATCCGGTCCAGTACGCCGTCCGGGGTGAGCGAGGCGAGATTAAGTGCTATATCGCCAGCACGCCCCCACCGGACAAGATCGTGAGTCCATCCGTCTCTCAATTATGCCTTTTTTAACCATAGTAAGACTAATTGACACAGATTACTGGCAAAAGAACATCCTCTTTATTCTCTCGCGACCTGGACTCATTGTGCATCAGCCGCTTTTTTGTTTGTTTTTTTTCCTCTTTTTTGGCTTGAGTGTCGCATTCGCAACCTCTTGAATGCAGCATGAGTTTTCTTCTTTGAAGAAACCTGTTAACCCTATTTTTTTCCTTCAAAGCACTTGATGGAACGACACTCTACCACAAAGTGATGGATCATTTCAAAGCTTGTGTATGCGGGAACGTTTTCACCCTCCCCGCCTATAAAAAAAAAAAAAAAACAACAGCGTTTAGCTGCACCTCTCAGCGGCAATTATCCAATTTTTGCTGCGCCGACATGACAGAAATCAGAGCTTTTAAGAGGCTTCAGAACCCCCAGCCCGGCCAGAGAGCTGTGAGCGTATAATGTGATACGACATCATAGTCGTGGCTTAATGCACAGACACAAGGACTTATAAAAAATGGAATGTGTGTGTGTGTGTGTGTGTGTGTGTGTGTGTGTGTGTGTGTGTGTGTGTGTGTGTGTGTGTGTGTGTGTGTGTGTGTGTGTGTGTGTGTGTGTGTGTGTGTGTGTGTGTGTGTGTGTGTGTGTGCGTGTGCGCGCGCGCGCATTTGCCGCCAGATATTCCTAAATAAATCCATCTGTGTGCATATTCTTCTCCATAAAAGAGGGTTGATCTGCAGGAATATGTGACTAGCACTAATATAAGGTGAGACTAATCACATTTCACTTATACTTTAACCGGTGCAGTCTCAGTAAGGCGAGTTACAACGCATTTTAAGCTTGGGGGCGACCGGTCTTTTCCTGTACTTTGCTATCACTATGGCAGGCCTGCTTTCATATCTGACATTGGGCCAATGACATGTCAATCATTGTTACTCCACCAAGGATGGATTTGCCACCTCACGATACGGTGCAATATAACGCAGTGGCGAACCGACGCGCTGAAATTAGAAAGCAATGCAATACACTGCAATCACGACCTGACCAATATGAGCCAATTCAATATAATATCGATCTGACGCCTTAAAAATTCACTCCCAATGATGATGTGATGCCATATGATGAACATAATTATGACCTAATGTGATTCACAAAGATTACGTTGTGATACAATACCATTCACTGCAATGTGATCCAATCCGACATTATTCAATGAAAATGTGATCCCGGTACGATGCACATTTCGCAAAACTCGCTCAAATGATCGCCATTTTTTTCCAAGTCAGGCCATCATGTCGTAGTCAATTTGGTTGGCACCTCACTGCTTTTTTTCCCCCCTTCAAATCCCTAATGGCGAGTTGACAGGGCTCATAAACCTTCCACGACATGCGTGTTGTAGGTGTGGGCATGGAAGGAGAACGTGTGGGAGAAGGAGAAGGGCACGTTGATGGAGCGCTACACAGTAGAGCAAAGCAAGCCACCGTCGCAGGGCGGGGCCGTGCTCTCCACACTCACCATCAACAACGTCATGGAATCCGACTTCCACTCGCCATACAATTGCACTGCCTGGAACTCCTTCGGGCCCCGCACCATGATCATCACTCTGGAGGAAACCGGTACGGAAACACAACAAAAGGCCATTAGTCCAGACGAATCCTGACTCGAGATAACATTTGGCAGGGGTCCACTTATGTCATCAAAATGAACCCAAATGAATGTGGGCCCCAAATTAAGACATGGGGCCAGTGGCATGATTTTGTGAGTCCGTCAATAATTCAAAATAAATCCAAAATAATGGGAGCTCTAGATAAAGCTATCCCGTTAGTTCAAACTTGTTCAATTTTTACTGTTAAATCTTGTTGAGTCGAGTCATGGTATCACTTTAGTGGGGGTGGGGGCATATTACCTTTGTGCAACATCTGTTTGATTTATATATGCAAGTAAATTAAGTTGGGGTGACTCATGGTATCATCTTTGTGCAAAATCCATTGGATTTCCAATTTTTGGGTCGGCCCATGGTCTCACTTTTAGAACAAAACCCGTCGCATGTAAAAATGTCATTTGATTTGTTGAGGTTGACCCGTGGCATCACCTTAGTGGTGGGGGTGGACTAAATGTATGTGCAAAACTGTATTTAATGTGCGTGTGTGCATGTCTTGACTGCCAAACTGCAAAAGACTGGATTGGGTTTCTATTTTTGAAATCAGCTATGTGGGTTGACCCATGATGTCACCTGAGTGTAAAAACCAATTGGATGTCTACTTTGTTTTTTTTGGGTTGACCTTACTGCAACAGCCGTTGATTCCGATTTTGAATGTAGTCTTTTTGCATGTTCACCCATGATCTGACCTTGGTGCAAAACCTGTTGGGTTTGCCCCCCCCCCAGAGCAAAACCTGTTGATTTTCTGTATTTCTCAAGCCTAGGCTGTCATTGTTTCGCTGCTTCTCGTACCCCTTTCAGACATCGTCCCAGTGGGCATCATCGCCGGAGGCACGGTGGGCTCGTCCATCCTTCTGCTCACGCTGCTGCTGGCTCTCGCCTTCTTCCTGTACCGCCAACGCAAAGGCAGTGAGTTTCTCGTCTCCGTCAATCAGCTTCTGCGACATATGCCGTCTGCTTTCGCGTTGTATTCAAATGAACCTCATGAATATTCATACCAACGTGGCAAACAGCCTCCAAACGCCCACACGCCAACCTCTCATTATTCTTGAAATTGTGGATATGCCAGATAAAGAAAGCGTCTGAAGATGAGGTGAACCTTAAAATGGTGAACTTCCTACATGTTTTTCACACAACATCAAAATCCAGCCGCAGAATGCAATTTAGCAAAATCAAGTCAAGGTCAAGGTCATCTTTATTGTCAAATATGCTCTATGTACAACATACAGCACAGATGAAATTTCTTTCCTCTCAATCCTCAGTGCAAACATGCAGTGCATTAAAACACACCCAAATGCTGCACAATTAATTAAAAGGGAAGAAAAATAGAATGTGAGATGGGGTTAGGAGGGTGGGTGGGGGAGCTGAATCGATATACTTTTTTTTTTAAGTGGGTCGACTAAAAAAAAACAAATGTAAATTTTCAGAATGTGAAAAATACTTGCCAAGGTGCAAAAGGAACTGAACAGTTCAAGCAATAAAATTTACCAGAGCATTTTTCTCGATTTTGTCTCCCAATTCTGGACACCGTAAAGTGGATCCTGAAGTGCTTGTGTTGTCCTTCCAGGACATCGAGGAGTGACACTGGGCAAAGCCGACATCAAAGTGGAGACAGTCAACAAGGAGACGCACAGTCTGGAGGAGGAAACGGCCACCGTCTCCACGGCCACGCGCATGGTCAAGGCGATGTACTCGGTGAGTCCACGCGCACGTTGACCGGTTGCCACATCCACAGCATGACACCCACACACACCTGGGAAAACGGTGGGCTTTTTTTGTCAAATGTTTTTATTTATTTTTTAAGCAGACAGATGGGACAGCTCATTTTTAGTTGAGGTAGGAAAAGAACATGGAATATCTAAATTTGTATGTCAAATATTATACGAATGGAAACATAATTCTGCCTCATATTTTAATATTTTTTGTTGTAATTTACAACAAATCATTTAACCAATTATGTGATGAGAAATCATTACAAATATATGTAAATGTGTAAAATAGTTGAATCAAACAATGATTCGTACATTTTTTAATGTATAAATGAGTTAATTGTTTTACATACGGTTGATTAGAATTAAATGAATGAATACATCTGATTAACCAGTCAGTTGTTTCATATCTAAAATTGTTTATTTTACTTCTATTTTTGGACTCAATTAACAATAGTCAATTACCGTAATCAATTCCATCTCATTATTTTATTGGCAGTTAAATGATAACAAATCATAATACAAATATGTTGAATATTTTGTTAAAAATGTACTTAGTATTATTTACAATTAAATGATTTGTTTAATGAGATGATTAAACAAAAGATTTTATAAGTATATCATTCATAATAATAGCTTCTCCTTTTGGGTTTTATTTCTAATTAAATAAGACAATCTGGAAAGCATTACATGCATCTGCAAAACTATTCACTTAGTGAAACATATTTAAATGATTCTTCATCAGTCAGTCGGGCAAGAATTAAATGAGCTAAATGAATAAAAGTTGCAACTCTGTTCTCCTCCCTGTCTTCCTCCTCTCTGGACGTCCGCCCCTTCTTCTCTCTCTCCCTCGTCCGTCTGTGTGTTTTGTCGTTTGACGGTTTAGTTTCTGCCCTCTGTCTCCCTCTCTCCCTCCACTCAGCCCTTCAAAGACGACATGGACCTCAAGCAGGATGTGCGCAGCGAGAGCGACACGCGTGACGACTACGAACTCAAGGTAGTGCATGGGCTTTGAGTTTCAAGTTACGGTGTCATTCGATGGTTTCCCTTTCAAGTTCGGCTTGGAGATTAGGTTTAGGGTGTTAGACACGCGGGTCTGGGTTCCAGGTCTTGAATTAGTTTCACGAGGCCGTTACTTGTGTTTGCAATTTCAGGATCCAACAAATGGCTACTACAACGTGCGAGCGACCACCCACGACGAGGTTCGCCCTCAGTCCCGCGCCGTCCACTACCAGGGAGACTTCCGCTCTCCCAACGCCAACAGCGCGGCAGGCGGCGCCACAGTTTCCGCAGCCCCGCCCTCCGCCCCCAGCGGCGCGGTCCCCCCCAGCGGAGTACCTGGCTCCCGTGCCGGTTGCTATGACCCGCGCCCCCCTTCCCGCATCTCGCACTCCACCTACGCCCAGTTCAGCACGCTCTCCCGGGCGGCGGCCGCTGCCCAACAGGCGGCATCCAACCCACCGGGGGACTACCCGGGGGACTGCGGGCTGCTGGACGGCACCACCCAACTTGCCTACGACAGCTACGGGTACCCCTCGCAGTACCACGGCTATCGCGTGGCCTTCGCACCGCCTGCGGAGGAGGGGCCTGCCTACGAGATGTACCCCACGGGACCAGGGAGCGGACCTGGGCAGCACAGCCCCGAAGCGGGGCTGGGAAAGTACGACACAGCTACCCGCTTTTCGTACTCGTCGCCCCCTTCTGACCACTCACAGAGACACACACAGAGGATGCAGACTCACGTGTGAAAGCAAAACCACATGCGTTGGCGTTAGCAATATACACGCTAATTGGCACTAACTACAACCAACAAAGAAGAGCAGCACTTCTGACTGATCAGCCACCACTTTGGGGTTACCAGAACCTGAAATTGTATCCCGTTGAAAATATGTTTTACAATAACACCCCGTTAGCGCCCCACCCTCCAAAAAACGGTTTTCCAATTAAAATGAAATTCAATGGCCATGATAGGACACATGAAAAAATCTGAAGGACTAACATCTGAAACGGAAGAAGAAGGCATCTTTGTGAGGATAAAGTGGATCAGAAAATGGATGTAATTACAGTAGTTATTTTCAGGCAAATCCGGTGCAACTTCAGCTGGCCACCCTGGTTGGGAATTATTCACGACCAATCGGTGGATGCAGGTATCTAAAGTTGGTATTTCAGTAAGTGGCGAATGCTTGCAAACTCGGGAGACCAAAGTATTGCTGAAGCTTTCATCAGTGCGATGTCTTGTCAAGACCAATTGGACGTTGCGTATAAAGTAGCCGAGATGTCTCTGCGATGTCTCCAGCAGGTCTTGGCGATTTCGCAGACCTGCCGCAAATGAAAAGAAAAAAAGAAAAAGTCTCCAAAAAGGTCTCCGAAAGAAATTGAACATGTTTGAATTTACCACGACTGCCTGGCGACCAGACTAGTCTCCAGGATACGTCTCGGAGACTTGAGTCTCACCATTAGGTCACCATCTTGTTTCCAGGCCAGTCAGATAAGATAAGAAATCCTAGGCCTGTTAAATGATTGGCCGACACTAAAGGCCCTATTTTCATACACAAGCGCTTGTGCACTTGGCCTAAACATGGGCCATTTTTATTTTCATGCTGTTTCAAGTCTAGTTCACCATGTTGGGGACCTGGTTGCACTTCTCTGGGCGTTCCGGCGGACGGAGCTGGTGTGCCTCTGTCACACCTCACAATTTGGTGGCAGAAAGTAGACTGTGTTGTAAAAACGAGTACATCTTCATTTTTGTGCCAGGGCAAGTCTTAACAGGTTTGTGTTAAGGTCGACCCCCGCTATGCCTCAATGGGCCTTCTGGCTTATTTGATTGCATGCCCACGGCGCATCTGGCAATTTGGTGACCCAAATCAGACTGCATTTTACATTTGCTAAAACTTGCCTGAAGATGGCTGTGTTGGCTCCCACAACGGCGCAAATGCCATCTTCTCAATAGCTTGGCAAAATACCAAGAGAACGTTCTACTCCACCCATGCGCTGGTCAGTTTTTACACGCTCGCTGTCGAACGTGGGAATCCACTTTGAACCATTTGCCATGAAAAAAATGGATGTCTTTATTGCGGAATTCCTTTCTTTTATGTGGACATTTTGTACAAAACAAAGCGACATAACTTTCCATGCACCGCAACATGGCAGCTTGTTGAAAAAACACAAACCAGTGTGGGGAGTCTCTCTTCCAGGAGTAGGTAGCAATGCGTCGCGCAAATTTTCTACACTCATGACGCGTTTCGACGTCGGCTTTTTAGTCCATTTGATGACTTTCAGTTTGTTTGAAAAAAGAAAAGAAAAATACCTCCGCAACCCTGGATCCTCAAGTGTCAAAATGTGTTTGTTTCTTGTCACTTGCACAGTAGAATAATTTTCCCCCTCCATATTTATACTGAAAGGGGGGGGGACTGCAAAAAAGAACATTTATTGTATTTTTATTTTAAAAAAGAAAAATGTGGACCAAAGGTTAAAAATTTTGTGTGTGGGGCGGGGGCACTGTTGGATTTTTACAACGGAACGTTTTCGCCAAGGAAGAACGATATTTATGCAGCAAAGAGAATAAATGGGCGTGGAGGTTTTTTTGTTTTGGTGGTGGTTTGTTTTTTTTAAGCAGAGTCCCTCAGACCACCAGTCCTCCATGACTGGAATGCCTTTTTTGACGGTTGGACAACAGACTTGCTTTCAACGGTGTAGTCTTAACATATCAAGGTGAAGCTTCAGGGGCTTCCGTGGAGCTCATTTTGCTGTTGTAAACCTGTCAGCAACATGCCAACAACATGTAAATGACAAATATGTAAACACATGTAATTCTTCCTCAATGCAGCAAAAACAATGGTGGTGTGTTGTTTTTTTATGGTCTTTAATCTTTGCTGTATGTTTGTGACTGGCTTTTAGTGTTTATTGCTGGTGTCCCATATATACTATATTGCTTTTTTTTGCTGAGCCTTACCCTAAAAAGTGCAGACTGGCCAATCAAAACTCAGCACAGAACTGCAGTCTGGTGTTAAATCAATTGAGACATTTTTCATTTGTTTCGAGGGTTTGGATATTTGTTCCTTTTGGTGTCCTGTTAAAAAAAATACAAAATCTTAGCATTTCAAATTAAGATTTCAAGACACGAAATTGGAATTTCAAGTTTGGGTTCCAAAACGGGGTTTCAAGTAGGATGGATTCCAACTTAGGTTAGGGTTACAAAACTGATGGTTTCAATATATGGTAAACGTTTCAAGTTAACTTTAAAATTAATCTTAGCGTTTCAAATTAAGATTTCAAGACACGAAATTGGAATTTCAAGTTTGGGTTCCAAAACGGGGTTTCAAGTAGGATGGATTCCAGCTTAGGTTAGGGTTACAAAACTGATGGTTTCAATATATGGTAAACGTTTCAAGTTAACTTTAAAATTAGGCTTTCAAGAGAGGGTCAGTGGTCCAAAGTAGGGTGCCAAGGCAGGGTTGGGATTTAAAATTACCGTTCCAAGCTAGGGTTGAGGTTAAAATTTTCCCCCGTTCAATTTTCCCGTTTGTCCTTTTGAATGACATTCAGAACTTTTAATTATCAGCACTTTAACACTGTCATCTCCTTTTGGGAAATGTCAAATGAATACCCCTCTCGCTATATGGTGATTTAATGTTTTTTCATGAGAACAAGCGCGCTGCAAAGTGGGGATGAAGGAGGATTCGCTGAGCCACCAGTGGCTCCATCCGCTCACGTACTTGACGTCTGCTGCCAAAGCACTGCAAGGAGCTCGACTGTGTTCACTATGTGTGTGCGACTTTAAACGCAGCTTGAAATCTCTCAGAACAGCTGAAAGGATGAAAAATTACACCGATCAGCAAATTGTTACATTTTTTAATCAGAGCTGCAAGTAAACTTTTCTAGATTTTTTTTGCAAATCTGCCCTCAGTTTTTTTTCTCAAGCACGTCAACTGTTCAGAATAATAATAAAAAATACTATTCTGGATATGTAACTTCCAGTGGATTTTTTTCTGAAACGTCATATCTATAATAAATTACAACACATGGTAAAATTCATATTGTCAAACTAAAAAAGAATGAAAACAAATCTGACGTGCTAGAAAAAAACACATTAAATCAGTGTCAAGGACATACAAAGCCAAATTACAAAAGAGACACTGGAGTAGTGACTTGCTAACTTGACCTACACGACTATCTTGTGTTTTGTTTTTTTTGTAACAAAATTGACGGTCAAAATCATATCTCCATGATCCAGTCTTGGCTTTTCCTGTGACACAACATTCTGATATGTAAGATCACGTTTGTCTCTTACTTTTATATATATTTAAAAGGTTAAAACGATTGTTTTATCCATGTGTCAAATTGTAATTGTAAGTTATTTTTTCACACAATTCCTGAAAATAAAACTTTCATACAAAAAAGCATACTTGTAATCATAATCAGTTACATCAATGCGTGTTGATTTTAGTTTTAGTTGAATTTTTTTTTTAAGTACTGTCATAGTCATTTAAATGGGACTTCAATTTTTGGGCGGCTAAAATCGTAGAAATACGAGGAAAAAGAATTGAAAAGAATTTTTAGGTTTTTTAAGGCTAAACTTCGGGATGAAAAAATTAGGAACCTGGATCGTTTTGTCTTTTTCGTGTTTATTTCTGGCTCTTCCTCGTTTCAAGCCCTCCTCCAACAACGCACGCGCGCGCACATACCATTTTCCCCTCATTTCTCTTTTCTGATCACCTTGTTTTTCGTCTTTTCCACAGACACCACCTTTAGTCCTCATTTTTCTCTTAGCGTCTCCCCTTGTTGCCCGGAGATGAGAAATGAAAAGATTAGGAGTGCAGCTGGCCATCTTTCCTTAGCGCCACGTCGCTGATGTTCTGCTTTCTCCTCCTGGCTCAGGAGTAATGTCGGAAATAACCTTCACAGCTGCACTTCTCCTCTTCCTCCCTTCTCCATTTTTATTCCCCCTTCGCATCTCAAGCAGTCGTCGGGTGGATTATGGCCCCTCATGCCTCGCACCGCTGAAGATATATGATCATATTAGTGAAAAATGATGTCATGCAATTCAAGACGTTTGTCCTTCGCGCACCCTCTGAAGTACCTACCCCACCCCGCAATGCCAACCCCGTGCCCCCCCTCCACCCTCGCTGATGACGTCACAGTCTGGTGTGGGCGACGAATGAGATGCCCCCCAAGTTCTCTGTGTGTAAGTGTGAGGCTGCCGCCATCTTGTGAGAAGAGAGCGTATGAAAAACTGAGTGGAAAAATCGGATGGAAATTTGAGCCCTATTGGCGGCGGAAGTGTTTCTAGCAGACTGGCATGCCAAGTATGTCGAAGAGTAATCAGGAGGATAAAAAAATTACGCAAAACGTGGGGTGACCACATGTCCCGGGTTAACTGTTCAAGAGCATTTAAACACCGTCAAAGACCACCGTCATACACCATGTGGGAGGCAGAAGAGTTTCTCGCATGATAAGTTAGCATACACGCTGATCGTGTTGAACTGTAAGCATGAAAACACTAAGGAGCTTTTTTTCCCCCCAAGAATGTGGAAGAGCCGCCGAAAGAGAATATTGTTAAGTGCCTCTTTTGTCCTCCTGGTTGTTATAGTGAGAAACGGGTGAGCTCTGTGGGAGTGTTGAGGCAGGAAACAGGAAACTATACAGTACTGGTTCAGCAGGGACAGAAGAGTTGCTAACCGCGAAGCTAAAAAAAATTGCAAGCAATGCTATCAACTTTTTTGTTTACTCTGGCCCTTTATAGAGATGAATTGTTACACAGTGGAAGAGTTTTTTTGTGAATATAAACATGAGGAAAGCAGAAGAGTTACTTGCGTAAAAGCTAGCTAACTTAGCATACACCATAATTATGCTTGTCATTTACTCTGGTGGACTTCTTTATTTCGTTCCTTTCCATGTCATTGTTCAAAAGTCATCTTCCATTTCCAGGGCCACTTCCTCCAATTGAAGCCATGGCAGCTCACTTCGCAGTGTGACAAAATGGCCGACATTCGCCAAACCAGACACAACACAGCAACTGAGTGCGCTCCGAGAGACGGCCATGTCACAGGCAGGGAACCACGTGGCTGCGTGGGCATCATAGTACTCCACCATGTTGGTGGCCGACACACCCGTATTTCCCCCAGCCACGAAGAGGCGGTCTTCTAGCACCTGGATCCCAAAGTTGCTGCGTGGACACTGCATGGAAGGTAAGAGCATCCAAGCGTCCGTGTTGGGGTCGTAGGCCTCTACGCTACACAGGCGCATATCGCCGTCAAAACCACCGATCTTAAGAAGGAAGAAGAGAGTTAAAAGTCAGATCATGCCCTAACCTGAACCTTAACCAGAATAACCAAACCTAACCACCCTATTGATTGACTAACTTGGGCCTGGTACACGCATGAGAATTTATTAATTCTGTGATCAGACCGAACGTGAGCTGAGCATTTCTGGCAGCGCGTTTCCATACATAGTGCAGTTAACACGGTTGCATGCAGGCAAAGCAACCCCTATATAGTTGCCGTGAACGAAATCATCTGTTACAGACCCAATATGTGAACAGGAAAAATCTGGCATTTAACAGTTTTCATCGTGCTGTGTGTAGTATGCTCCAACTGTTCCACCACTAACCTAGAATCTAGTCCTGCGAGACAAAAACATTTTTGCGTACAAACATGTTTTAACAAAAACAAAGAAGATCCTGCAACAACTGCAAAAAAAAACAGTAGCTGCAATATGGGAAGAAAAAACCCAAAAGGAGGGAATAATGATGTTCTTGGGACTATTTTTCTTGAGAAAACCACCATAGAAAATATATTCTGGAGACCATGAAAGCGGAGTATATAGTTCTACAGCTCTGCGAGCTGCCCCTCCACTTATGTCCACCAGACTTCAGTGTTTCAGGGAGAACACGGTAGGGCATTTTGTTTTCATTTACGGCCATTTCCTTGTTTCTCAGTCGGCCACGTATAAAGTCCGTTTGATGTCTGAATTCTCTGAGGTACGACTCGAGTTGTTGGCTTTCCCCGCAAGGAAGACATTTGGTTGTAAATATTGAATGTTTCATATTTAAGATTGTCTGCAACAATCTGTTTCTGACCTCATTATCTGCACCGTAACCACCCTTAACACACCTCAGACCAAAGGATAATCTTGTTGGATCTTGTAAAACACAAGATAGTCTGCCATTTGACATCCGAAAAAAATCAAGACCTCCTTGTCCCTATGTGTATACCAGGCCTTATACTATCATACCAGTCCTAAAATGGATGACCCAAACCCTTAACATGCTAACTCAGTGTATTGCACGTACTGCATAAATGTGGTTGGCATACGCAATGACTCCAGTGCCACTGCGACAGCAGTTCATTGGGACGATCATGGTCCACTGGTTGGTCTCTGGGTTGTAATACTCCGCCGTTCGCAAGGGCTCATTTCCGTTAAAACCACCGCATACGTAAACCTGGAACCCAAAGTTGGACTGACTGGTAAATTGAAGGCAGGATATACAGAAAATGATCTCCATCCCAATCCTAATAAATTATAACTATGAGAAAAACTAATTTTAGGGAGTGAAATTCCCTTCAATTTTACATCTTAGATGTTTTTGAAGTGTATCTTTTATCACCAACCTACCTTGTTGTTGAGGGTGGTGCAGCTAGCGTCGCTCCTGTGCTCATGCATACTGGCGATAAGAGTCCACTGGTTTGTCTCGGGCATGTAGTACTCTGCGTTTTTTAGTCTTATACGACCGTCCACACCCCCAATGGCATATACGCGCCCGTTTAGCACCGTGACGCTCACGGAGCACCGGCGAAAATGCATGGGCGCTACCTGGTGCCAGGTGCGAGTGCTCACATCAAAGCGCCGAACAGTGTTGTAATGCCTACGGCCGTCAAATCCGCCCACGCAGTAGACGGAGTTGCCCAGAAATGCAGTGCCGAAGTAAGCATGTGGATGCTCCATGTTGTCGACCAAGTCAGCCCAGGTGTTGGCATGCACATCATACGCCTCGATGAGGTGCGTCGGGTTGGGGCCGCTGAAGCCGCCAATGGCAAGCAGGATGGCGGAAGGCAGGCGAGGACGAGCCACCAGGTTGCGATAGCCGCACACAGAGTTTGTGTTCATGTGGCACATGACGCGGGTAGCCAAGGCAACTATGTCCAGGCACTTCCTGCTGTCCTGGATCAGATGATTGGTCAGCACCTTGATTGCGATGAACTCTACGCTTGTCAGTGCGAGACGGACCTACACAGTGCAAATTAGAATCAGGTTGGAGGCAAGGTGGGTTCTAGGAACTGTGATCAGACATCCAGTTTCCATGACACCTAACCCCAAAATCTGCACGATCACCCAGGACTCTAAATAGGTAGAGCACCCCATGTGCTATCAGTGGAGTGCTTCGGGAATACCAAATTTGAGACATAATTCCCTCCAACCTTAACTCCAACAACAATCTGGCTCCTTATGTTACCCTACCCCTAATTTGTAAGTCAAATCCACCCCAATCCTGACACCTATAATTTACCTCTCACGTAATTTATTACCAAACCTTAATCCTACCCTAAACCTCAACGCTGGGCCTACTCCTAAATTCTACCCTACTTCTAAATCCAACCCAAACGTAAACTCCTTACTCCAACTCAAAACCTATGCTTAATGTATTGCCTCATCCAACTCTATCCTAAATGTGATATCTAATACTGTCCTCCCATAGCTAATCCAAATTCTTACTCTAATTTATCCTTTTACCCAAATGGCCTCTGAACCCTAGGATCAAAACACACCTGAAACTCAAATCCTAAACCTACTCAGAGTTACATTTTATCATAACCCGTAACTATTACCTTAATGCTGTCACCCCTGAAACCGAGCTACATCTAGTCTCTTTTAATGCCTCACCCTTATGCTAACCTATTAACACCTCACCATAGCCTACCCTTCACCCTATCCCCTATACCTGCACAAAATCCCACATTAAGCCTCCCCATAACCTTAAACTAACTCTTACCCTGCCCTTCCTTTATCCTCAAGACCCAACTCCTTGCCTAACCCTTTACTTAAATCATAATCTAAAACATTACAGATCCTGTACTGCGGATACGAAATCCAATTGCCCAAGTGCTTGTTGACTTACTTTGGCCAGCAGCACCGCCATGTTGTCACCTCGCTCCCAAGGTGCATGTGCAATCCAGAGCAAAATGGCCTCATACACAGTATTTTCCGTTTTTACCATAAGGTCATCCCGGTCCAGGATATCGCATAAGTCCTGTACGGAGAGTTGCTGCAACTCATTTGAACTCGCAACATCTTCAAAGTGGTAGAGGATATACTGGAAGGCATTTCGCTGTAGATCCGGGGTGTAGCAGTTCCGCGTGAACTGCCAGATGCCAATGCAGTTTTCTGGGCAGAGCTGCTCCGATAGAAATGCGCAGCAGGTTTGGACGATGCCAATTATGTTGAATCGGTCTGCAGCCAGCAACAAATCCTTGACATTGTCCTTTGTCACCAACACGGAGCCGGCATATGCAAAATCAACAAATAGTTGCATTAACTGAGCCGTCAGACCATGTATGACGTAGACCCTCTGGTCTGAAGTTGACCATCGTAGAAAGAGGGCTCTGAAAATTCGGAATACAGATAGAATTCATAATTCATCATTAGTTTTTCCTCTCGAAAATGTGCATCTTAGGTTGCTTACCTAGAAATCGTCAACTCACCTGAAGTAGTGGCTGCACTTGCAAAGAATAATTTTGTGGATGTGAAATTCAGCATTGTCAACCCTGATGACCGCATCGCTAAGTTTCCTTGTTCGACTTAGTTCGTCATTGACAGACCTGTATGAATATTTACCATCGTAACTCATCTTGATTGTTTTGCCATCTCGGAGCACTCGTTGGGCTTTTACTCGTGAAATATCTCAGCGGGGAATATTAACACAGAGTGGGATGTTACAATTACATCATGGTGGCGTTCTATGTCAAAAGCCAACCTCGTCATCAGTAGTTACATCATTGGCATCATTAAAGCAACAGCACTTTGGATTGAAAGAAAACATCACTGTTCATTTTTGTCCTCCACTGCCTGAAAGATGTCACACATTTTTGACCGGAACAGAAAGGCTAACTTACTCTGAGCCTATGCTGGCAAATTTGGGGATGATGGAAGACTTCACCATGGATATCATATGGACATTGATTGCACAAAAGCCAACTCTCTTTGTTTGAACTTTCTTGCCTTCGTAGAAGAGCCATTTATGGGACGAATAGATCTGAATTCAAAACAGGTGGTGAACATGATCCTCAGATAATTTAGGCTTGAAGATGAACCTAATAACATGCTAAACATATTAAATCCTAAAGGCTTATTTTTAAAGAAAAGGTGCTTCTTGCTCGTTTCAAGGTTCTTGACCTTCTTTGAATTTTTTTCCACCCAACTCGTCAACCTCCACCATAGTGATTCTGCAGTCACCCCACTGTGCATCGCCAACCAAATCCGCAAGGCGTTGTCTTCTGCCTGAAACTTAGTCTTAACCATCAAATCTAATGAAGTTGACCCTTGCAAATGGAGTGAGGCATTTTCTGGTCCAACTGCATTCTAAATCAGGGGTGCTTTGACTTGCCAAACCACATAGTAATACAAAACATTGAATCTCCACCTTGTCTAATATGTATGATTTTAGAAGAATATTTTTTATGAGTTCTACCGACAGCATGCGTGGGTCAATGTGTTTTTGAATATTGTGGTTACATGACAGTATTCAATTAAATTTACTTGAAATAAATAGGTTGCATTAGGCATCCAGTCACTTTTTTCTTAGAAATGTTTGAATGTGGGATGGAAAAAAAAATAGCACGTTTCCTAAATGAGCAGAATATTTTAATGTTGGAATGGTTTGAATCAGGTGAAGGAAGTAGAAGTTTTACAATAACAAATGCTGGTCAGAATTCACAAATTCAAAATATTTAGACATCAAACCGTATCTCTCCCTGATGCCCAACTCATCAGTATATCCAGGGGCCACTGCTAGCCCTTTTGAGTGTCCTAAGGTGAAAAGGCAGACCGTGTCGCCCAACACACCTTAATATTACCTTTTTCATGCCCCCATATTTTTGGGTGATAGGGGCATGGGGTCTTTATGCTGATGGTTTTGGTACATTTTCAGAATTGAGATTACAGATCAGAATAACATTTCTCAAAACTACAAATGTTCACACCATTGTGTCACTTGTTCAAATCCAAAAGCAGTTTCTCATTTCTTGGAACGAGTTGCTAATGCTTTGCTACATCCAAGCAAAGGTTCATGTACAATTCTCTGCTGTTTTTGACATTATCGATTGCTTATGTTTATCCATCCATCCATTTTCTGATCCAGTTATCCTCACAAGGGTCGTGGGGCGGGCTGGAGCCTATCCCGGCTGTCTGTGTCTCATGTGTTGTTTTGTATTTTGTCTTTTTTTGTCAACTTTTCTTTTGATGGCGGCGCGGACACCCGCAGCGGCTCCTCTTGTTTCATGTTGAGATGGAAGAAATTTCATCTGTGCTGTATGTTACACATACAGTACATTTGACAATAAAGTTTATCCAATCCAATCCAAAAAACAACCATGCCATTAGCGGCTTCAGCAACAACCATTCACACTCACAACCACACTTAGGGACAATTTAGACTGCTTCATTAACATGCCATGCATGGTTTTGGAATGGGAGGAAACCAGAGTACCTGGAGAAAACCCACACAGGGACGGGGAAAGCATGCAAACCCCACACAGGAAGGTCGGAGCTGGAATCGAACCCCGCACCTCTGCACTGTGAGGCGGACATGCTAACCAGTCGACCACCACTGACATATTTAGTTGTTTTACAGAATATTTTCCGAAAAGAAAATGGCTTTTGCAGGGGAACCTTCTTTTGCTCTTGAACCATTTGTTTTGAAAAAGTACATGCTGTCTTGTAAATGTAAATTCTGATCTGAAAAATGTACCAAAGCAACTGAGGAAAATTACATTCAGATTAGCTCAATAACAAATGTAAAACAAAAACAAAAAAAACAGTAATTGTCTGCTCTTTTCTGTCTTATGGTTGTTTAATATGCATTGTTTTGAAATTCTGGAGGAAGCTTTAGCATCCCTAATCCAAATCCAAAACAAAAGAAATCTGAGGGAGATATGCTAAGTAAGGTGCACTTTGCTGCTGAGATCAATAGCTTCTTCTGGCGAGGAAAAGTAGAGAGTTGTTCAAACCTATCCACATTATTAGTATAGAAAAGGGAAATTAATTTTGCCCTCTCCCTCCTTGCATGCAAAATGTAATCCTGCAAAATAATCCACATTTTTAATGAATGTACCTGTATTCTGATTATATCTGTAACTAACAGAATAGTTACATATTTTTGTATTCTGAATACATAACGGCGGTACATGTATTCCATTATTCCTCCAGCCTATTCATGCATGACACACGCACTTGATGTTGACCCCACGGATGATGCCCCCCGGCCCGCACATGACGGTGCCCTGCACTCTGGGTACTCTGTGAAAAGGGAGCAGCAGCTCTGGTTGTACCTTGAAGTACTTGACTGACATTTTTTCCACAAAAACTAATCTTTTGGTAATCTGGCTGTCCATCCAGTCTCATGGCCATTGTTAACAAAATTCTATCATAATTTATTTCAGTAAATTATTAGAATCTTAATCTTGTCAAAATAGTTACTTACACTCCAGGTTAAACTATTAGTGTGTGAGTATTATTTCAGTCATTTGTTAGCACAAAGTCACTGCAGTTCTTTTTTTAGACTTCATCTTCCATATCAACTGTATCATCCTCCAAGAAAAGCAAAGGCAGGTCATTACGAAGCATCGTATACTGGGCAATGTTGGGCAACCCAGACATCACACAGCAGCTCAGAGCGCTTCGAGAGATCCGCATATCATTGGCCGCAGACCACGTGCCAAGTTTCAGATCGTAGTACTCCACTAGGTTGGTGGTGGAGACACCGTTGTAGCCACCAGCCACAAAGAGACAATCCTCCACCACTTCAATGCCAAAATTGCTCCTGGGGCACTGCATGGGTGGCAACATGATCCAGGTGTCTATCTGAGGGTCGTAGGCCTCAGCGCTAGCCAGGCGGTCATCGCCGTCATAGCCTCCAACCTTCAGGAATGAAAGCAAGATTAAAACGTCATTTCCTAATCAAATACCTTGATTGCTGGTGTCAGACACTTACTGCGTACACAAGGCTGCCATGCCCGATGACCCCAATGCCACTGCGGCGGCAGCTCATGGGGGCCGTGGCCATCCACTGGTTGGTCTCTGGGCTGTAATATTCTGCCGTTTGGAGTGACTCATTTCCATTAAAACCACCGCAAATGTAAACCTGAAACCAAATGCATATTCCTGTAATAATTGGCTTAGGTGGCTGAATTTTCGAACAATTCCTGTGATTATTCATCAAATCTCAATACAATGATTCAACAAGCCATGACCAAAACTAGTAGAACCCCGCACCCTCCCCAAATGGTTGTTTAGAACCAAAACAGAATTTCTGCCTCTTCTGGTTAGGGTTGGGTTTCCCCACCTTGTCATTGAGGGTGGTACAGCTAGCATCGCTCCTCTGTTCTTGCATACTGGCAATAAGAGTCCACTGGTTGGTTTCAGGTGTGTAGTACTCAGCTGTCTCTAGTCTTACACGTCCATCGTGGCCTCCTATTGCGTAAATGCATCCATTTAGCACTGTGACGCTCACATAGCAGCGGCGGAAGTGCATGGGCGCCACTTTATGCCAGGTACGAGTGTTCAGGTCAAAGCGGCTGACAGTGTTGTAGTATTCTGTGCCGTCAAAGCCGCCCAAACAATAGATGGCATTGTTGAGAAAGGCGGCACCGCAGTACGCCCGCGGTTGGTCCATATTGTCCAAAAGGCTGACCCAACTGTTAGCGTGGTTGTCATATGCCTCGATGCACTGCGTCGGGTTAACTCCACTCCATCCGCCTATCGCCAGAAGGATGGCGGAAGGCAGGCGGGGACGAGCGACCAGGTTGCAGAATCCAGACACGGAGTTGGCTTTCATGTGACGGATCACTCGAGTGGCGAAACCTACCATGTCCAGACACTTGCTGTTGTTCTGTACCATCTGATTGGTCAGCACGTTGACCGAGATGAAGTCCTCACTTGTCAGAGCCAGACGGACCTGCACAATGGACAGAGGACAAGGAGATGGTTGGGGTTTAAAAGTGGGGTTTCTTGACAGGGTTAGAGTTTAAATTTGGGGTCCAAAGCCATCGGTACTCAAACCCTGAACCTGAAGCAAAGTGCTTAAATTCTTAGTGCTAGTAGAGAGGCAAAAGGTGCCCCTGATACAAATCAGTGAGCTTCTTCTACTCACCCGCGCTAGCAGCACAGCCAGGTTCCTGCCTCGCTCACGGGGTGCATGCGCAATCCAGTGCAGGACGGCCTGGAACACCGTGTTCTCCTTCTTTACGATCAGGTCATCCCGATCTAGGATGTCGCACAAGTCCTGCACAGAGAGCCAGCGGAGCTCGTGCGAGGCAGCCACGTCCTCAAAGTGGTAGAGGATGTACTGGTAGGCCTCAAGCTGCAACTGGGGAACGTAATAGTTCCTGGTGAACTGCCAGATGCCCACGCAGTTCTCCGGCCTGAGCTGCTCTGTTAGAAACGTGCAGCAGGTTTGAACAATGGCAATCATATTGAACTCATCGGCCGCGATCAACAACTCCTTCACATTGTCCTCAGTCACCGACACAGTGCCGGTGTATGCAAAATCAACAATGAGCCGCATTAAGTGGGCCGCCAGACCACGTATGACATACACCCTCTGGTCTGGATTGGACCAGCGTAGAAAGAGGGCTCTGAACAACCAGGAGACACACACACAAGGTCAACTTGAAATGAAGGTCCATCATCTTTATCCATGGGCATTTCCCCCCAACTCACCCGAAGTAGGGGCTGCAGTTGCACAGGATGATCTTATGGATGTGGAACTCAGTGTTGTCCACCGCGATGATGGCATCGCTTAGGCCTTTGGTGAGATGCTGCAGTTGGCCACACGCCACCGGACCATCTGAACTCATCTTGAAGGTGTTGCCGTGTCTTCATAGTGCGGCTGGGCGTCGGCCCCGGGGACACGGGGGGAGGGGTCATTTGGGAGGTGGGGCGGTGCTGGTAATGGGAGATAGCATCATGGTGGGATTCTTTGTCAAAAGACAACGATGACCACGGTGGCGACCTCATCTGCATCATCAAAGTCCCAATGCTTTCAATTAAGGAAACTCATCACATCATACATTTGTCCGCATTTTGACTAAATATTCATTGGCCCTCACTGGGGGTTGGAGATCATTTCTACTTATCACAATATATCATTAAATTTGTTTTATGCTCTCAACTCTAGTGAACAATCTCAGGTGTTTTCTGAAGGGGCTAAGAGTTTTATAGTAGGGTTTCTGGTGAGAGTTAGGGTTTTGGTTGTGTTGTCAAATTCGGGTTTAAAGACAGGGTAAGGTTTTTAACAATAATTAGGGTTTGAGATAAAGTGAGATAAACTTCAAATTAGTGTTTGGGTTTCAAGTTCAAACTTCAAATTAGCGTTTCAAGCCGCTTTAAAGGGGATTTTGAGTTTCAAACGAGGGTTGGGGATTCAAACAAAGATCAGGGTTTGGCTTTCCAGTAAGTTTCAAATTAGGGTTTAAAATCACTAAGGGTTTAAATTTTGCGTTTGAAGCTATGGTTAGGGTTTTTAAAAAAATTGGTAACAATTAGACAATTCAAACAACGGTTAGGGCTCAAATTAGAGTTTGGGTTCCAAGTTCGGGTTTCAAATAATGATGGCAAAATGAAGCCCCAAAAAGCAGTGAAGCCCTGCAGGGAAGTACTTCACACACGCTTCGGGGCTTCAAGATGAATCATTTCCTCGACTACGCCATCATGTGGACAGGAAAATGTATAACATGCTTGGTGCATGCAATAAAATGGTGGGGTGTAAATTATGCTCTGAACACATGATAATATGTATTTGAGGAGTGTACGTGTTGTGACATTTTATTTTCATTCATTATTGGAATCTGTTAAATAGTAATTGCAGTGCATTACCTTCTGAGGTGAGAGCTGCTCAAAGTGCTCCCAAATGGGAATATCTCCTCTATCTTGCTGGTTCCATCGCAAAAAAGAAGCTCGTTGAATCAAATGCCAAAAAGTAGCACAATAAGGGACCCGAAAACACAAAATGTGAAGGGGAATCCATAGTGTTTCTTTGTCGCTTTTATTTCGAACAACACTCGAACCTATCGTATCATTTCCTGAATCAGTCACATGGTACACATCCTTCGCAGGGCTTCAAACGTCACCACTGACATCATCAACACGCGCTTCGACTCCCCATTCATGAACCACTCTAGATTACTCGGCACATGCTTCAGGGATTCGACCTGTGGAGCACATCACTAGTTTCAAATGTTTCAAGTGTCACTAAAATTCAAACAGGCGTTCGGAATTCAAAGTCAGGGTTCAAGCCTGGGTTAGGTCTCAAACCAAGATTAGTGTTTCAAATTAGGGTTTTGAGTTTGTTGGGGTTTCAAAGAAGGTTTAGTGCTTTTCAAATTGGGATTTCAGATCTAGTTTAGTTAATAAAATTAGTTCTAGGCTAGGTTTGGGGTAACCGAATTAGGGCTTCATGCAAGGTTGTGCTTTTAAACAAGGTTCTGAGGTTCATGTAATTATCATGGGTGTTTCAAAGATGGGTTTTAAAAGATGGATTCAAACCCTTTGTTAGGGTTTCAAACAATGATTAAGGGTCCAAGCCAAAGATGGTCTGAAGTGATTTCATTAAAAAAATCTTTATTGACCGTGGATGGCAAACTGCACCAAACACCTGACTCCAATAAAAAGACAAAGTAGAAAACAGATATCATTAAATGCAATCATCATCACCTTTGTTATTTTTGTTTCCTTTTTCATCACTCATTTTTAGCCATTTAGGCATTTTTTCCAATTTATTTCAGGGTAATTTATCAGTTTATTTCAAAGTTTTTCTATCATTCATTTTCAGTTTATTTCAGTTTTTTCCAGTGTCTAGACATCCTCCTCCGTGTCCATGTCATCCTCCAGAAATAGCAGTGGTAGATCATTCCGGAGCATGGCGTAGTGCGCCATGTTGTAGAATCCCGACATCACGCAGCAAGTCAAAGCACTTCGTGACATCAGCATGTCGCACGCTGGAGACCACAGACCTGTGGTGAGGTCGTAGTACTCTACCAGCTTGGTGGTGGAGACCCCGTTGAACCCCCCGGCAACAAAGAGGCGGTCCTCTATGACTTCAATGCCAAAGTTGCTCCGGGGGCAGTCCATGGGGGCCAGGATGATCCAGTTGTTGGTCTGTGGGTTGTAAGCCTCGGCGCTGGTCAGGCGAGTTTGGCCGTCATAGCCACCAACCTTGGGGGAAGCACAACTATCATTAACAGACAGCACTACGTAATATGTGAACAGGTGTGGCATCTGTAACGCTGAAGGGAAGGTCATGTTTCAAGTTAGGGTTTGAAATTATTATTCCATGCCTGGGTTGGGAAACAAGGGTTGTGAATTCAGCTAAGATTTCTGTACCATTTTTCTTATGGTGTGAGGTTGCCAGCCTTGCCATCAAGTCTTTCTCCTTCTCTCAAGGCAGGTTTCAAATTAGATTTTGAGGTTACAAATTTAAGAAAACACACCCTGCATTCAACATTTGGGGGAAAAAATACAATTATAACTATTTTCCATCCATCTTTTTTCTTCCACTCATCCGAATCTGTGTGAAGCTAAGGCAGATGCAGAAAATGCCTTGTCTCCGGCCACCTCTCCTAGTCCTTGGACACTGAGACACTTGTTCTGAGACCATAGTCCCTCCAGTGTGTCCTAAATCTGCCCTAAGGTCCATCTGCCGTGTGGGCATGCTCTGGATCCAAATTGATGCCCTCACCATCTCTGGATGTAGAGGAACAACTACTCACTTTGAGTTTCTCTCTGATGACCAAATATCTTACCATACCTCTCAGGGTTAGCCAGGACACCCTATCTGAAAAAATCCTCTTGTACTGGCAACCTTGTTCCTTTGGTTACCAGCGAAACCTTAGAAATATAACCACAGGTAGTAACTTACATAGTAACTTACCTCTCTGAACTCATCCGCCCCTACACACCTGCCCGGCGCCTCAGGTCTACGGACCAGACATTATTGGAGGTACCGAGAACTAGGCTGAGGCTCAGAGGGGATCCAGCCTTTTCTGTTGCTGGTCCCTCTCTCTGGAATGACCTCCCACTGAACATTCGGCAAGCCTCCTCGCTGACCATCTTTAAAACCCGCCTCAAAACTCACTTGTATTCTTTGGCATTTGACTCAGCATGTTTCAGATTTGTTCTTGGTTTTGCTGTTCGGTGCTTTCTACCGTCTTTGTTACCGAATTGTTGCTTTACTGTTGTATATGTTAGTTGTTCCATGTACAGCACTTGCAGCAATGGCTGTTTGAAAGTGTTCTATAAATACAGTTGAGTTGAGTTATTCAGCCTTGGACGACTCATCAACATGACAACCGATATACGCTAACTGCTCCACCCGAGGAATTACTTCATACAGTCGATCGACTAAATTTACCCCAAGAACAATGGCCTTGTACTTGGATGTTCACTTTCGCTGAAGGTCATAGCCTGGGGAAGCTGCCAGGATAACATCGACTGAAAAAAACTGCTTTTCTGCAAACGTTGAATCAAGGCGCTAGACCCTTATTTCAGACTTCCCTTTCTCAGACAACCTCCCCCAGTTCCACCACGCTGATAACAAAATGTTTCCTGATTAAGCATGAGACTCTCCAGCCTGTCCAAGGTCTCCCTACCGGTTGGAAATTCTCGATATTCAAAAAAGTTGCCAAGTATCCAAGGATTTTTTTGTAAAAAGTACTTTAAATCATTGTCATTGTCAATCATTGTGTTATGCTTCTCTTACTGCATAAACGTGGTCAGCAAACCCAATGACTCCGATGCCACTACGACGGCTGCTCATCGGGGTCATCATGGTCCACTCGTTAGTGTCAGGACTGTAATATTCTGCCGTTTGCAAAGGCTCGTTTCCATTAAAACCACCACAAATGTAAATCTGGAAACAAAGGGATGGTCTCGTGAATGCAAGTAAGCCTGCATGACAACATTAATACCACCTACCTTGTCATTGAGGGTGGTGCAGCTGGCATCACTCCTTAATTCGTGCATGCTGGCGATCAGAGTCCACTGGTTAGTCTCAGGCGTGTAGTACTCAGCCGTCTTTAGTCTCACCCGTCCGTCAGAGCCACCTAGTGCGTAGATGCACCCGTTTAGCACCGTGACACTCACGTAGCATCTACGGGAGTGCATGGGCGCAACTTCCTGCCAGGTACGTGCGTTCAGGTCAAAGCGGCTGACGGTGTTGTAATGTTCCGCGCCGTCAAAACCACCAAGGCAGTAGATGGCGTCATTGAGAAAGGCGGCACCGCAGTATGCCCGTGGTTGCTCTATGTCCTCGATAAAACTGACCCAGCGGTTGGCATGCACGTCATATGCCTCAATGCACTGCGTTGGGTTGGCACCACTCCAGCCGCCGATCGCCAGAAGGATGCCGGAAGGCAGACGGGGACGGGCCACCAGGTTGCAGTATGCAGACACGGAGTTTGCCACCATGTGGTGGATCACTCGGGTGGCGAAGTCAACCATGTCCAAGCACTTGTTGTTACTCTGCACCAGCTGATTGGATAACACGTTCATAGTGATGTACTCCTCACTGGTCAGAGCCAGGCGGACCTACACAGTAGACAGACTGATATTTAAGATATTAAGGGACCCATTTTGTCCAATAGGGATCAGACCTCATTAAACACTGCTGAGCCATAGTTGTACTTGCTGGATCAGTGGTCCTCAGCCCCTGATCCATTTGGTACCAGGATGCAGTGTGACAGACCCCCCAAAAAAAAAAAGCGCCGCATGTGTGTCAACCACCCAACCCCGTTGAGTCCCTTCCGAGGTGCAATATTAGTAGGGCTGGGTGATTATGATTGACAATCATGGTATGTGATTAGCTGTGAGCTGTGCTCAGACTCAATCAGAAATGGGGAAATGAGTCCAGCTTTTCCTTCTAACTTCGGTTTGCAAGTTGAAATAAACAGAACATAAAGTAATTGTCAGAATGACCGAACATGCAGCTAAATGCATAGTTGATGGGCAGGCATGACTTGACATCTTCCGGAAATCAGCCTATTTTGACCAGAGTTCCTTACCAAAGTTTGTCTGGCAGTTATCTCCAGAGCGACGTGGAGTAAATGAAGCCGTTGTGCAAGGTATGTAGTCAAAAACAATGCAATACATCAAACCTGCTGAATAATTTCAACAAGCAGAACCCAAGTGATGAATTGAAAATGTGAGGGGAGTTTTCACAGCCTGCCCACACAAACATTAGCTGCTACTAAATAGCTGTTCAGCCACCAGACCAAAGCAGCAATCGTGTTAGCCATAGATCATGCACATTTGCAAATAGCAATGATTTTAACACCGCATGTAGGATCATAATGTAAAAATGATTAACATTTTCAGGTGTTTATTATTCCTTAGGTCAATTTTTAGTCATTCCCTGCAATTCTTTGTATTGTTCTACTTTTGTTGAACAGAATAAAAATGAGTGAAAAATGTATCTAAATCATCTTTAATTTTCAGTGCCAATGCCTTAAAAATGGCAATTTAAAAGCAATAATGCAATCTTGGTTGGGGATTATTGATCCAGTAATGCAAAAAAGTTGAATTGAGGCAACTAATGTTTTTTGGGTTGTTGAAAACTTTCACCTTAAATCCAAAAGGCTTCTTCTTCCCTTTTAAATTTTGGGTGTGGGGGACTCTCTATTTATGTGTATGGTGGGGTGGTTACGTTGTTGATGTAGTGTGGCTGGTGAAATGAGTTTCACCGGCTAGTGGAAAAGCGACTCATTCATGGTCATTTTTCCTATGAAGTGAGACAATTTGGATGGGGGGGAGAAATGTCAGGATATTGTCAGCAGAGCGTAAATGAGCGCTTCTGTAGTTAGAGACAGATTACTTGTTTCATGCCTCTTTGAAACCACAATTCGGGCCGGACAACTGGAGCTACAGCAATGTTCTGAAATTCTGTCCAAAGACAACTGGGGTTAAAGCAATGTTCAGACATCCCTTCCTCAAAGATTGTCTTACCCCATGGGTTAAGTAGCCACTAACATAGCATTTTGTCACCAGACAGGTCAATGCCTTATTGTTAAACAAAACGGTCATACACCAGTAACAACAACCCTCAGGGAATCTCTCAACCTAAAATTTATAATTGAACGAGGCCTTTTTGATTTAGACATGTCTTCAACAAGAAGAGTTCAGTTCGATTGGACTTATAAGGACTTTGTCATGACCTGCATGACAGAAAATGTACAAAGACAATTGATGCAGAAATACTTCTAGGTCCCTCAACAACTTCCCAGGTTGACTTACTTTCGCTAGGAGCACGGCCAGGTTCCTGCCTCGCTCCCTCGGTGCGTGTGCAATCCACTGCAGGATGGCCTCATAAACCGTGTTCTCCTTCTTCACAATTAGGTCGTCTCTCTCCAGAATGTCGCAGAATTCCTGCATAGTAAATTGTGGCAGTTCCTCAGAGGCTGCAACGTCCTCAAAGTGGTAAAGAATGTACTGATAGGCACTAATCTGCAGCTCCGGCGTGTGGCAGTTTTTGGTGAACTGCCAGATGCCGATGCAGTTTTCGGGACAAAGCTGCTCTGCCAGGAATATGCAGCAGGATTGGACAATGGTTGTCATCATGAATTTATCAGCAGCAATCAGCAAGTCCTTGACATTGTCCTCTGTCACCAACACGAAGTTGGTGTACGCGAACTCGATGAAGAGCTGCATGATGTGAGGTGTAACACCTTGTATGACATAGACCCTCTGGTCTGGGGTGGACCATCGAAGAAAGAGGGCCCTGAACACCAGAATAGAAACACAGATAGTGAACCAACATTTAGCAGGCAAGTTAACAATACTACCGGTATCTATTTTTTCTTTAATACAAACAGTGATGGGAAGAAACCAAGAATTGACTTTGTCCTTTTACTCCCAACATTTGAAAACCGATATCTGTATTTTATGCTCCTCGGTCAAAAATTTACTCATTACTTTTTTCGATCTCCATCCATGGTGGACAACACAACTTTGAGATTGTCAAGTCAATCTCAGTAGAGATGTTCATTGATTGATTGAGATCTTCGGGACTAATGGTATCTACCAAAAGTTGACCTCATACTGTGTCGGGTGGACGACCCACTCCACCCATTTTTCACTATTTTCATCTCGGAGGGGGGGATTCACATTTGTTTCCATCAGCTAAGACATCAATGGCTGTGTGCCAGATTATTTTGAGGGTATAATAAATGTAGGAATAAGAATAAGAAAACATTTTTTCCAAAATAAAGTGTTGAAATGAACATAAATCACTTCTAGAGGCTACAGAGGACACAGCAGCTATGCTGACTTCATGCCTCGTACGCTGGGTGTTCTCCTCGAGTTTAGTTTGGTGAAGAGTTTTACTGTGGCTCGCTATATTGCTAATGCTTTTGGTGCTAATGTTAGTTCGGGCTACACTTGCGACTGGTTGCTTTGCATTGATATGGTAGGCTAAACTTGAGCTGGTTCGGTGGTAAGCAAACTCCTTACAAATTCGGCACAACACTACCTTTATCAATAGTGCCGTCGGGGCGTTTTTGGAATGTACATTTTCCATTCAGTGGGCCGAGAACTCTCACACGCGCCTCCATTTTCACCTCTCCTTTCCTCTCCTCACCACTGCTGGCCCGCCCAACTCCAATGGGAGCCTATCAGTTTATGCTAAACAAGCCGAAACATAATGACAGCCAATCAATGCCCGCTTCAGACTGTGAACCGACTGGCCTTTGTTTCCCCGCCCTCAACAACTCGAACACATAAAAAGGGACATTATAAAAAGCAAATCCACCTACAGAAACAAAAAAGTTAAGAGATTAAAATGTTGATTAACGCGATTAAAAAACATAATGCGCTAAATATGACTGTAATTAATTATTCGCAATTAACACGATAATTTGACATACAGTCATTTCTGTACTTCTAAATCAGGACAGAGTACTTTAACCATTTCTGAATGCAAGCAATTAAAAATAGATCTACTTACTCAAAATATGGGCTGCAGTTGCATAGGATGATCTTGTGGATAAGAAACTCATCATTGTGAACCTTGAGCACCGCATCACTAAGTCCTCCGGTCAGTCGCAGTTCATTGTACACAGAGCCAGATTTGTATTGAATTTTACCATCATAACTCATCTTGAATTCGTTGCCATTTCTTAACACTTTTGGCATCTGTAGACGAGTCTCAGCAGAATTAACATAAGTCAGGAGGGGACCTGAGGAGGGGGCAGGCATGTAAGAGGGGTCGGAGGATTGAGGGGGTTCTGGCATTACATCATGGTGGGTGGCATTCTGTGTCAAAAGCCATGGTCGCCGTCAGCGGCGACATCATCTGCGTCATCAAAGCACCGCTACTCTACTCTCAAGAAATACATCATCTTTCCTCCATTTTACACATTGAATTTGTTTCACATGTATTGACCAGGGCGGCCTGGTAGTCAAGTGGTTAGCGCATCGACCTCACAGTGCAGAGGTACTGCGTTTGATTCCAGCTCTGGCCTTCCTGTGTGGGGTTTGCATGTTCTCCCCGTGCCTGCGTGGGTTTTCTCCGGGTACTTTGGTTTCCTCCCACATTCCAAAAACATGCATGACAGGCTGATTGAACACTCTAAATTGTCCTTAGGTGTGAGTGTGAGCGCGGATGGTTGTGTGTCTATGTGTGCCCTGCGATTGGCTGGCAACCGGTTCAGGGTGTCCCCGCCAAACCCGAAGACAGCTGGGATAGGCTCCAGCACGCCCCACAACCCTTGTGTGGATAAAGCGGTTCACAGAAGGCATGGATGGATGGATGGATGGATGGATGGATGGATGGATGGATGGATGGATGGATGGATGGATGGATGGATGGATGGATGGAGTGAAGGATGGATGGATGGATGGAGTGAAGGATGGATGGAAGGATGGAGGGATTTATTGACCACTGGTAGTCCAGCTAAATTTGAATATGCCATTGACACAATACACCTACAGGGTATCATAGAAAAATGTACTTGTAAAACAGTTCACATCTTCTATAGTCAGTTCAGAGTCTGGTCCCTAATCCTTCAGATATTGGCGATGTTGAAGCAGGGAGGGTCTCCAAGGGTTTATCCCAAAGATGTCAGATGGCTTGCGGATCAGGGGTCTGTCTTTGTCCGCATGGACTTAACACTGCAAGTTAATCACAAGACGAACTCCAAATCCAGGCCAGTCCACTAGACTTCCAAACAAAGAACGTTAGTAGTTTGGAGTCCAAACCCATTGTTGGGATTGGACTCCTACCCTCATAACACAAGAGACGTCACAGAGACTCATTTAGGTTTTTCCTGTAGCTCTATCAACAACTAATGGAGATCATGGATTCTTCAAGCAGTATTTTGATAAAGGCTGTACAATTCCACAAACATGATCATCCGTGAATCATTATTAGGCTCCTGCAGAGCTTGCTGATTAGCTGATCATTTGAATTAGTTGTGTTGGAGAGCATAACATCTAAAATGTGCAGGAATCTGGCCTTCAATGACCTGAGTTTGACGCCTGTGATTGAATAGCATGGAAAAAAACATTTAAATAAAATATATCGTACTTTCAGAGATGCAGATTATTCAATGTATTGTCTCCATATCACTGGAGATATGTTTTGCTCATCAAACGGTTTTGCTCTTACCAACTAAACAGTATGGGAAGCGCTACAAAATGAAGAAAACAGACTTGAGAATAAATTTCATGAAACAGAATTTAGGGTGTATATGGAGGTCAGTGCTTCTGACGGCGTTTAGATCACCACAGGCCTAATGTTGTATCTATTTCGCCCCATGTTAGCAGGAATAGTCAAGTCTACCAAGTCAAAATTCAATGTCATCACATAATTAGATAACATTGTAAAAAAATTCCTTCTAACATGTTTCTCGAACGATGACCAATGCACATAAATGGACAGCAGCCTATCATGGGAGACATGATGATTGGAGCGCAAAAGATTGGACAGAAATGTACGTCTTCTGCGGCGGGCGATCGCTCATCTACCCCTATCCCTGACATTGTCCATTATCTGATACAACTTCAAAACTAAGATTAGAGAAAACAAAAAAAAAGATAGCAACAGTGTGAAGCAAATCAAAATACAATATCAAAAATTGCAGATATTTTCATTTTTATTTGTTACTGGTTTCTATCAAACTTGCCAAGGTTGGCATCTCTCCAGGTTCTAGAAATCATCCTCCATTTCCAAATCATTTTCCAAAGGGAGCACGGGTAACATGTTCCGCTGCATTGCGTAGTGAATCACATTGTGAAATCCGGACATCACACAGCAAGTCAAGGCATTTCGTGAGATCCTCATGTCGCTGGCCGGAGACCACAGACCAGTGGTGAGGTCATAGTACTCCACTTGCTTGGTGGTGGAGACTCCACTATAACCGCCGACTACAAAGAGGCGATCCTCCACCACTTCGATGCCAAAGTTGCTTCGGGGGCATTGCATGGAGGGCATCAAGATCCAGTTGTTGGTTTGTGGGTTGTAGGCCTCCGCGCTAGCAAGGCGGTCGTCACCATCATATCCGCCGACCTTCACAAGGGAAAGGCAAGAATTTCAAATGGTTTCAAAATAGAAGGGAGAAGCTAAGATTCGTGAAGCTACACTTACTGCATAAACATGGTCAGCATAGCCAATGACTCCGATGCCACTACGACGGCTGTTCATGGGGGCCATCATTGTCCAATCGTTGGTCTCTGGGTTGTAATATTCTGCTGTTCGCAAGAACTCATTTCCGTTAAAACCTCCACAAATATACACCTGAAACCAAAGGGGAGTTTACAGATGAATTAAAGCAGAGGTGAGCAAACCTTTTGAGTCCAGGATTCTTTACAGGGAAGGATTAGTTTGTTTTTTTTGTTTTTTTTTTAATTTCCAAGGAGCCCTCATACATACAGCAACAGGTAACATATGCTCTGGTCATTCACTGTTTTTGTGCTATGCCACCATAATTTTAGCTTCAGAAATTTCACCAGAAACCTGAAATATCCATATTTTTAAAAATATGAATATTAAAATGTTATTTAAAAAAAATCCTCGTCTCACCCCTCGGGTGGTTTCCGACCCCCATTCAGCTCGGGTCCTCTACCAGAGGCCAGGAAGCTTGAGGGTTCTGCGCAGTATCCTTGCTGTTCCCAGCACTGCGCATTTCTGGACCGAGATGTCCGATGTTGTTCCCGGGACATGTTGCAACCACTCATCTAGTTTGGAGGTCACTGCCCCGAGTGCTCCGACCACCACAGGCACGACTGTCACCTTTACCTTCCAGGCTCTCTCCAGCTCCTCTCTAAGTCCTTGGTATTTCTCGAGTTTCTCGTGTTCCTTCTTTCTGATGTTTCCATCACTTGGGACCGCTACATCCACTACCACGGCTTTCCTCTGCCCTTTATCTATGATCACGATATCCGGTTGGTTCGCCATTACCATCTTGTCAGTCTGGATCTGGAAGTCCCACATGATCTTCGCTTGGTCATTCTCCACCACCTTTGGAGGTGTTTCCCATTTTGACCTTGGGGTTTCCAGTCCATACTCGGCACAGATGTTTCAGTAGACTATGCCAGCCACCTGGTTATGGCGTTCCATGTAGGCTTTCCCTGCCAGCATCTTACACCCTGCAGTTATGTGTTGGATCGTCTCCGGTGCCTCTTTGCACAACCTACACCTTGGGTCTTGTCTGGTGTGGTGTGGTATATCTGGGCCTCAATGGCACTGGTGCTCAGGGCCTGCTCCTGAGCAGCCAGGATGAGTGCCTCTGTGCTGTCCTTCAGGCCAGCCCTCTCTAGCCACTGATAGGACTTCTTGAGATCAGCAACTTCAGTTATGGTCCGGTGGTACATCCCGTGTAGGGGCTTGTCCTCCCATGATGGTCCCTCTTCCAGCATCTCATCCTCTGTTCCCCATTGTTTGAGACATTCTCTGAGTATGTCATCTGTTGTAGCCTTCTCCTTGATGTATTCATGGAGCTTGGATGTTTCATCCTGGACAGTGGCTCTCACACTCACCAGTCCCCGGCCTCCTTCCTTTTGGCTTGCGTACAGTCTCAGAGTGCTGGATTTGGGATGGAACCCTCCATGCATGGTTAGGAGCTTTCGGGTCTTAACATCCGTGGTCTGAATCTCTTCCTTTGGCCACCTGATTATTCCTGAAGGGTATCTGATCACTGGCAGGGCATAGCTGTTTATATATATATATATATATATATATATATATATATATATATATATATATATATATATATTAGAGCTGTCAGTTTAGCGCGTTTATATCGGCATTAATTTAAATGAATTTTATCGGGATCTAAATTTTTCTCGCGAGATTAACGCGGCAGACGTCACAGCGGATGTTACGTTGCTCTATAAATAAACCAGACACAAAACATCAAGCGCGCTGTACAGGTCCAAGCACGTTTGTTTTGCCAGCACGAGACACCGAAAACGGATACTTAAATAGCTCATGAATGGAAAGTTTACTTTTAAAAAGTTGCCAGATTGTTCCACTGACAAGACCAAAGTTACCTGTATGTTTTGCAGTCGTAAACCGAGCTATCATCATAGCACGTCGAATCTGAAATACCACTTCATGGCTAAGCACACAGCTGACGTGCGTACTCCGCCTCCTCGTCTCAGACAGACAGCTATGGATCATTTCAAAGCGAAGAAAGTGGATGACACGACGAACAAATTTGCTGAAGCCATAGCTAAATATATGGCTACTGCATGCAAGCCTGTCAACATTGTCCACAGCTCCACTCAAGCTGAAATCTTTCGCATTGCATCGAACGACTCCTGTTGGATTGACCTGGCGCTTTAAGAGGGGCGGGGCTGCCACTGACAGGTGACCGTTCGCGCGATGTATATATAGCGTTTTGTTTCGTGAGTGAATACACTCGCTTCGTCGTCGGCATGGCTCAATGTTAAGCTACGCGAGTGCTTCTTATCAAGTCAGATGTGTAAAGTTAGCTTTTAGATTCGGTCATGATCGGTAGCTTTGTTTGCCGCATCGCTATGCAATCACAGTCAGTTACCGTTCGCAATCGGCAATTTAAACAGCGTGGGCTAAAATGTTGCTAGAACAGGGGTGTCTTTATTTAGCTCATTTTTGCATAGTTGTCATGTTTGTCCGTCTGCAATCTGACGTTTAAAGAAGTAAATTGCGTTGCAGATGGGGTTAATCATGCCGGCGCTCCACTTCCGAGTTTGACTCTTGGGACTTGTAGTTCTTTTGTTCGATTCGACTTGATATGTTTGTGTTGTATGCTTTCTTACGTTTAAAACAATGAATAATGATGACGATATTGATACATAGTGAAATCAGGGTTGATTAAATTATTTATTAAACGTATTTATGTTAAATAAAGGTATTAATTAATGTCAATATTTACATTGTGATGCAGAAAGATAGATATATTAATTTTTTACTGCATTTATGTGTAATTTAGGTTATTACCTGCTTCTGATACTTCTGTTACAACTACTACTACTTCTGCTGCAAAGTGCTCCAATAAATGATCAAAAAAGTACAGAACGAGAGATCCTTCCATGCTGACCGACAATCCTTATTCAGGGGGCCGTGAAAAACGGAATTAACTGAACAACTCCGCTACGGATTGCCAGCGAGAGCCTCCATTACGAGTACTAGTTTACCTTAGATGTGCACTTTATAATGTTATATTGCGCTGTTTTGATTCCATAAAAAGAGCTGTACAAGCAGCTGTTGTGTGACAAAATATTTTTTTCACTGTTGTTGATGGACAGTAATATTGTGTGAGAGATAATGTGTGAATAACTGCTCCAAGTTAAAAATGTTCATGTAAAATTGAAAATCGAAATTGTTATTTCAGTAAATATTTGCATTTTGGACATAGAAAACTGATTCATGATTCCATGTTGATGAGAGCATTAAAATGGGAGAAAATAGGACAAAAAATATAAAAGGAAATTCAGAAACGATAAAAAATGCGTGAGTAATCACGATTAATTTTTAGTTAATTTGAGTTAATTATGACAGTTGAGTTTTTAATTAGATTAAATATTTTAATCGTTTGACAGCTCTAATATATATATTATACAACAATTTATTACCCATTATATGGAGCCAGAACCTCTGCCTCACAGGGGACCTCCCTGGGGAACCCAGTTTGAGAACAACAGACATTGCTAATCTGTGCCTACCTTGTCATTGAGGGTTGTGCAACTGGCATTGCTCCTGTGTTCGTGCATGCTTGCAATAAGAGTCCATTGGTTGGTCTCAGGCATGTAGCACTCTGCTGTCTTGAGTCGTAATCTTCCGTCATAACCTCCAACTGCATAGATGGAGCCCTTTAGAACTGTCACACTCACGTAGCATCGACGAGAGTGCATGGGTGCCACTTCCTGCCAGGTGTGCGTTTTCAGGTCAAACCGGCTGACGGTATTGTAGTGTTCTGCCCCGTCAAATCCTCCCACGCAGTAGATGG
The DNA here is from genome assembly GCA_026261675.1 of Hippocampus mohnikei. NCBI lineage: Eukaryota > Metazoa > Chordata > Actinopteri > Syngnathiformes > Syngnathidae > Hippocampus > Hippocampus mohnikei. The sequence goes on along the minus strand of JAKGUB010000325.1, from coordinate 17,451,294 downwards.
AGTCATTGAGAAAGACGGCCCCGCAGTACGCTCTAGGCTGTTGCATGTGTTCCACCAAATATTCCCAACAATCAGCTTGCACATCGTACGCCTCGATAAGGTGCGTCGGATTGGCATCGCTCCAGCCACCTATTGCCAAAAGGATGGCAGAAGGCAGGCGAGGTCGGGCCACCAGGTTGGAATACCCAGACACAGATTTGGTTTTCATGTATTGCATCACTTGAGTGGCAAATAGGACCATCTCCAGGCATTTTGTGCTACTCTGCACGAGTTGATTGGTCAGCACGTTGATGGTGATGAACTCCTGACTAGTCAGAGCTAGACGGACCTACAGGGCAGCAGGAAGTGAAAAAAACATGACTGTGTGAATGGTTAGAACAGTGGTTCTTAACCTTATTAGAGATACTGAACCCAATCAGTTCACATGCACATTCATCGAACCCTTCATTCCTGAAAAATAAAGTGTTCTTTCAGTTTTGCTGATGCGAGACCAGAGTTGCTCAACTTGGCATGACAACTAATGCAGATAGGATGCTGAGTCCCATCACGTTCCGTGATGCATGTGAATCCATGTGGTACATATCCGTCCGACCACTTAGGGGTTTTTATTTTTAGTTTTTTGTTGTTTTTCTTGCTCAACATAGCATGTATCAAAACATTCTTTAAAAAAATATCACACGACGTACTATCACTACAGTCACACGTTGACGACTGAGCGAACTAAATTTCCCGCAGTACTGAGTGGACAAGCAATGTAATGTGATGTGATCATCTGCAGCCAGTGATGGCCAAGCAGGCGTGTCATAAGTAATGACATGTTGAGTCGGGTATACCGTATTTTCACGACTATAGGTCGCCATTAAAAGTCTTAAATTTTCTCCAAAATGGACAGGACGCCTTATAATGCGGAGCGTCTAATGTATGAGCCGAGTTCCAAATCCTGACTGAGAGTGCTTCTGGCCGACACGCTGTTTATATAGAGAAAAGGCGGGACGTGAGTGACGACAGGCATGCGGAAGTCCGCCAATGAGTGAAGGGTGGGCGTGTAAGAGGACACTAAAGGCACGTCCCTAGCAGGTACCAGTCGCCAATGAGTGAAGGGTGGGCGTGTAAGAGGACGCTAAAGGCACGCCCCTAGCAGGTACCAGTCGCCAATGAGTGAAGGGTGGGCGTGTAAGAGGTCGCTAAAGGCACGCTGCTAGCAGGTACCAGTCGCCAATGAGTGAAGGGTGAGCTGTATGAGGTGAAGAGAAAAACGTGAGTACATTGTAAAATGGCTAAATAAAGTACAACCGAACTCAGTTTTGCTTCCGTTGCCTTTTTAAAAACATGTTTTTAGCGTGTGTGCATGCATGCCGTATGTTTAAGCTGGCGTATGTTTTACCATGCCTGGCTGCGCCCAATAATACAGTGCCTTTTGTGTATGTGTCAAACACAGAAATAGCACCCGTTACTGAGACTGTGCCCAACAATACGGTGCGCTGAATGGTCGTGAAAATACGGTATCTTAACCTCCATGGCAGAGGCTATGTCGAACGCCTGAGACCGATTCACCGAACCCCTGGTGTTCAATCAAACCCAGGTTAAGAACCACTGGTTTAGACCAAGGGTGTATGAACTACAGCCATTTTCAGCATGCTGTCCATTTTGGCGGTGGGGGGCGTGAGTGGCATATGCTAGAATAATGTATGTATTATCTTACAACCCTTCCATCACCTTAAACAGGATAATAGGGATATGAAATAAATGCTCAAATGGCTTACCACCCTTGACTAATATTTTGAACACTGCCAATAACACTATTACTAGTAACGATCATTAAATTGCATCAGCAAATGCTGTAAATCACAATTGTTGGCTCCATGTCAGGGTCAGTTTAGAATAGATTGCGCTTGTTTTGATTCTGAATGTGGAGGTGAGATTTTGCCACTGCTCAGTTCAAGGGAAACAGTCCCCTAATTTTCAATGTAAAACCTCTTTCAAACTGTGATGATCAAATATTTTTTTCTGCAGTTTCTCTGCAGATCTTACTAAATGCACCCACCACGGCCAGGTGGTTGGGGACAGGTGTGCGAAAGCACCTCTTTTGTGTTGCAGTTCTAGACCGGATGTGGATGTTGACTTACTTTGGCCAGAAGCGCTTGCATGTTTTTGCCTCGCTCCACAGGAGCATGTGCGATCCAGTGAAGGATGGCATCGTAAACAGTATTCTCCTTTACAATCAGGTCATCTCTGTCCAGGAGGTTACAGAACTCCTGCATTGAGAGTTGCTGCAACTCATTTGAGCTTGCGACAGCCTCAAAGTGGTACAGGATATAGTGGTAGGCATTGAGCTGCAGTTCTGGGGTATTGCAATTTTTACTGAGCTGCCAGATGCTGATGCAATTCTCTGGGCAGAGTTTCTCTGTTAGAAATGCAGAACAGGTCTGAATGATGCCTGTTATGGTGAACTTATCAGCTGCTATCAACAAGTCCGTGACATTCTCCTCTGATGCAGACATAGAGCCAGTGTATACAAAGTCAATGAGAAGTTGCATTAAGGTTGGCGTCAGACCCTGTATGACATAGAACTTCTGGTCTGGGGTTGAGTGATGCTGGAAAAGTTCTCTAAATATCAGAAACAGAGATTATATTCAACATGTTTTCAATTTGGGGGACTCATGGTATTGCATTCTCCGACCATAGATCAACTCACAAAAAGTACAGGCTGCTGTTGCAAAGGACTATCTTGTGGATGTGAAACTCAACTTTGTCAACTACGATGACAGCATCAATGAGTTTTCTTCTCAGACGTAGTTCATTGTACACAGAGCCAGACGTGTATGAAAATGCACCTTTGCTACTCATCTTGAATACATTGCCATTTCTTGTAACAGCTTCGGCTTCTGCTCAATCGCAGCAGGAGTCTAGAAGAACCTCCATAATAACATCCTGGTGGCATTCTGAGTCAAAAAGCCACCATCGACATCGGCAGTGACATCATCCGCATCATAAAAGCTGCAGTACTTTAATTGTAAAGAAAACAATGGTGGGTTTGGACTTTCTTAAGCCAAGATTGTGTTTCTACCGATGGTGAGATGAAGATTCAAAAGTAATGAAACTTTCCCAATGATATATTAATCTCTAATGTTGTCACTTGCTTATGGTGAGTTTAGAATCAGGGTTAAAATAATTCTGGTGGTCACCACTTCAACAAAATCCTAAGCAGACAGAATAAACTTCAATGGAGTAGCACAGTGGAGGCTTTTCAACAGGGTCTGTCTGAACACTCAGTGACTTCGAAGACCTGGAAAGAATCAGGTTTTCTGCTGTTGAAACTGCAGACACATACCAGCTGACAAAGTTTGACCGCATGCTTATGGGTTGCCAAATCTGTCAGGGTGACACCAAAAGGGGAAGCTGGACACTGCTTGCTATGTTTTGCACAACAACAGAAGAGCTGCTGACCTTGATTCTGGACATCGCATTGCTTGTAATAGAAAATCCTACACAAATTGATGCTGGGAATACATAGAGGAAAAATATACAAAAACAGATAATGATGAAGGGATACAGGTTTTCAAAAGGTGTTGCCTGGGTTGAAAGGAGATTGTGCATCAGGTTTCTTCCCCCAGAGTAGCCTTATTTGAATTATTCTTGCTTTTGAACAATGGACAACGAAATTCTGTGTTCTTCCTTTGAAATGAATTGAAATGTCACCAATCACTTCCATTTTAATAAAGGGAAAAAACATCACAAAATGTGGTCATATGAATATAAGAGAACATTCATAAATAATTGGATTTTATAATGTGTAATCAAGCCAAAGGTCACACAGATAATATGTAGCTTCATTAAGGGGAGGGTCCGAGTGACATAACATTTCCGGCTGTTTGTCCCATTTGTTCAATGGTTGAAAGTGCATCAGTTAATTTGAGCGGAGGTGTAAACGAAGCTTGCTTGTGACTGAAAAAAAAACCCTCTAAATTTTGGACACTTGTAACACATGGTAACACAGTAATTTATTGACTCCCTGGAAGGCATTTAGCATCAATTCATTAGTGTCCATATCTAAAAAAAAAAAAAAAAATATGGTTCAACACAAGTTTCAAGGTTGTTTATGTCTTGTAGTTTCTCTCTTGTACTGAAGCAGTTTTACAGTTTCTTTCACTTTTCAGCTTAATGCTCCTGAGTCTGGCTTAGTCCTCAATAGTCAGCATTTCATCTTCCAAGCTTAGCAAAGGTAGATCGTTACGGAGCATAGCATATTGGGCTATGTTGCGAAGTCCAGACATCACACAGCAAGTCAACCCGCTTCGAGAGACCCCCATGTCACTGGCTGGAGACCATAGACCGGTGCTGAGGTCGTAGAACTCCACCAGCTTGGTTGGGGAGACGCCGTTGTAACCCCCGGCAACAATGAGGCGATCCTCAACAACTTCTATGCCGAAGTTGCTTCTGGGGAATTCCATTGGGGGCAGGACGATCCAGTTGTTAGTAAGGGGGTTGTAGGCCTCGGCACTGGCTAGACGGATGTCACCATCATAACCTCCAACCTTCAAAAGCACAATTAAGAGAGGAGACAAGCCACTCATCGGGTGTTTTGTAGAGTCACAGCATGGTGAACCCGAACCATTTGTACACCTTTGGAACGCACTAAGTCGCCACAGTTGGTGCAAAAACCCTGGCTAATTAGAAAGTAATAATTGGTGTCAAATAAGTATGTTTAAGTCATACATTTAGAACTGTTGAAAGATCTTTACATGTCAGGGAGTAGCTAGGTTTAAAACTGGCATGTGTATGTTCTTTTTTAGAACTGAAATTGTAAAGCATTTCATTTTAAGTGGAATGTAAGATGACTTTGAAATTATATTAAAACTTTGTGGGATCGTAATTGGTGTCAGAGTTAACTTTAAACTATGAATCTAGGCAATTCTGTATTTTTCTAAGGATGTGGGTCTTTTTGCTATTCATGGCAGTTTACTGTACGGTCCTAGGGTAGGGTAGGGTCCTATTCCTGTCCTCGAGGGCCTCTACACAGCATGCTGTCAATGTCTCCCACCTCCAACACATCTGATTCAAATTCAGGATCCTTATCAGGCTTCTCAGAGCTTGCTGATGAGCTGATCATTTGAATCAAGTGGGAGACATCTCTGACATGCTGAATGGAGGCCCTCGAGGACAGGTGTTGGAAAACCCTGGTTTACTGTATTATGATATGCTACTTACTGCATAAACATGGTCAGCATAGCCAATGACTCCGGTGCCGCTGCGGCGGCTGCTCATGGGGGGCATCAATGTCCACTCATCAGTCTCTGGGCTATAATATTCTGCTGTTTGCAAGAACTCATTTCCATTAAAACCGCCACAAATGTACACCTGGAACCACATGAAGGTGACTAGCCGATTAAAGCAAGGTCAGCAAAACACAAATGCACCTTACTGAGCTCAGTTACCTTGTCATTTAAGGTGGTGCAGCTCGCATCGCTCCTCAATTCGTGCATGCTGGCGATAAGAGTCCACTGATTTGTCTCTGGCCTGTAGTACTCCGCTGACTTTAGTCTCACACGTCCGTCATGGCCTCCGATCGCATAGATGCACCCATTAAGCACTGTGACGCTTACATAGCATCGGCGGAAGTGCATGGGGGCCACTTCCCGCCAGGTGCGCGTGTTGAGGTCAAAGCGGCTGACAGTGTTGTAGTGTTCCGCCCCATCGAAGCCCCCCAGGCAATAGATAGAGTCATTCAGAAAGACGGCCCCGCAGTACGAACGGGGTTGATCCATGTCATCTACCAGGTAGCCCCAGCAGTTGGTGTGCACGTCGTAAGCCTCGATACGGTGTGCTGAGTTTCGGCCATTGCGACCACCGATGGCCATCAGGATGGTAGAAGGCAGGCGAGGACGGGCGACTAGGTTGCAAAATCCAGACACGGAGGTGGCGGTCATGTGACGTATAATTTTGATTGCGAAAGCCACCATCTCCAGGCATTCGTTGCTGCTCTGCACCAGCTGATTGGTCAGCACGTTGATGGTGATGAACTCCTGACTGGTCAGAGCCAGACGGACCTAAGTCATAAGAAGCGGAATTAGGTACCATTGTTGTTAGTATTTTTGACAGTTCTGGAACCAAGTTGTAGGTTTGATTCTTGTTCAGTTGAGCCCAAGATACAGAGGGATTGAAACCAAAATGAGACCAAGATTTTCAGGGATTAACATTAAACCAAGACTAAAATCGTAGCTGATTGAGACAAGTACAAACTAAGACCAAAGCAGGGTGAGTCCAGGCCAAAACTTGTGGTTGCCATCGAATGAAACCAAGATAATAGCAGGTTGAGACAAAATGAAGACTAAAATATTGAGGAGTTGAGAACGTGTTGACTAAAAACAAAGCAGGTAGAGACAATGACAAGACCAAGGGGTTGAGGCCAAACTGAGACCAAACCAGTGAGACTCACTCAAGATCAAGAAGGGATTGAGTTTGAGATGAGACTAAGACCAAATGTAAATTGAGAACCAATCCAGGTTTAGACTCATACAAATCTACAAACACAGACAACTAATTTTGGGGTGGTTTTAATGATTTTCAATTACAACTGTAAATGTATCCAGTTCGTAAGTAAAGCCTTGCTGTATCTGACATTTTAGTGTTGACTAGGTCTTAATTGGTCCTTATGTCTTAGTCCACAAGACCAAATAAAAATGTGATTGAGATGAGATCTTGAGACCTTTGGACTGGCCTTGTGTCCAAGACCGACCCCATGTACTTACAAGCCTTATAAGGACATCAGGTTATTTTTCATTGACAGGCCTCATACCATTACAAACAAAATGTTTTGCAGATTGCAACAACACCAGACACTCCCAACATGATGTCAAAGGGGTTGACTTACTTTTGCAAGGAGCACAGCCACATTTTCTTCTCGTTCTCGAGGGGCATGTGCTATCCACTGGAGTACGGCCTCGTAAACCGTGTTTTCCTTTTTCACAATCAGGTCATCCCGGTCGAGGATGTCACAGAAGTCCTGCATGGGGAGTTGCCACAACTCATCCGACATCGCAACTTCCTCAAAATGGTACAGGATGTACTGGTGGGCATTGTCTTCTAGCTCTGGAGTGTGGCAGTTCTTTGTGAACTGCCAGATCCCGATGCAGTTCTCCGGGCAAAGCCGCTCTTTTAGAAATGTGCAGCAGGATCGAACGATGCCAATGACGTTGAACTTATCGGCCGCAATCAACAAGTCCTGTACATTCTCCTCTGTCACAGACACGGACCTGGTGTATGCAAAGTCAATGAATAGCTGCATAAAGGGAGCCGTCAGACCATGTACAGTGTAGACCCTCTGGTCTGGGGAGGACCAACGTAGAAAGAGGGCTCTGAAAAGGACAGAGACAGGATATTTTGGTGGGAGAAAGTCACATATGCTCAAGTCATAAGTTAAGTCTGAAGTTACAAAGGCAAAACTTGAAGCAATTAAGTCGAGTCCCAAATAAACTTAAAGCAAGTCACGTTGAGTCATTTCTTGGGTAAAGCAAGTCAATTCAAGTACTACGATCTTTCAGTCACAGGTTGTTTATATACACATTGGCCGCGCAGTGGGCTATATTATAGTTGTCTGTACTTACACATTTGGAATTGAGTACAATTTTAAGGGTTCTCAAACCACTATTGTCTGGTACTTTACTGTCACTTATTGAAAACAAGTGTGATAATCTTCAGATCTCTCTCCATAATGCTTCCACCATGAGGTGCCACCTGAACTCTGCGTCATAGCATACTGATGGGTAGCCAGATTTGCGTGCACTACACAGAAGTGCAGATTTCCAAATTGGCAAGGCTTGCCAAGTTTCAGCCAAGCAATCAGTATTATTGGTGACTTCAGTCTGACCCTAGGCAAGTCATGTGATGACCTCTGGTCAATAATAACGTGAGATGAGAGCAACTCACCCAAAGTATGGGCTGCAGTTGCACAGGATGATCTTATGGATGTGAAACTCGACTTGATCGACCGTAATAACGGCGTCACTGAGTTCTCTCGTTAGGCGTAGTTGGTTGTACACGGAGCCAGACTTGTATAACAATTGTCCATCGTAACTCATCTTGAATTTATTGCCATGTCTTCAACGCTTTCGACTTCTGCCGAAGCCTCAGCGGAAGTCGCATAATAAAACGTAGAATGCTGTAGGCAGGGGGAGACTTCTGCATTTACATCATGGTGGCATTCTGTGTCAAAAGCCATGTTGGCCATCTGCGGTGACATCATCCACATCATCAAGGCCTCTGTGCTTTGCATTTAAAGCAAGCATTACTGGCTTCAACTATAAAAATCCCAATGATACAATATTTCTAATACCATAATAACCATATCCAATATTCAGTCTCACACCAAAGACATTAGACACACCAAAAAGTGAGTTGTGAAGAATTTGGTTTCCCGGAGTTGCCACTTTAAGTGGAGACAAGAAAACACAGGGTCTCTAAATCTGATGTTGGAATAAGATATTTCAAGCCAAACAGTGTGGAAACTGTAGACTCCAAAATTTTAACCTCTGTAAATATTAAACATCTGTAAATATTACATTTCCAATCCCATATATACCTTGTCAGTCTATATCAGTCTTACAAAGATAATAGTCGTCCCACCAAAAAGTAAGTTAAGAATATCATAATTTGGCTTGTCACTGCCAACCTTTTCCAGTTGCATATTTGGTATCGAGAGCCATGAATAGCAGTGAATGAGCAACCTAAGGCGTAGAAAAAAAAGTAGTGTGTTTCCGGTATCATGAAATTTCAGCATAGGGTCGGTAGGTCGGACAAAGTTTTTTTTTTTTAAATCTCCCCCCCCCATCAAAAATGTAAACAAAATAACCATAAAATAAGGAGACATTGAAACCAGTGGCGGATGCTCGTCTGTCAAAGAGGGGAAGCTCAATTTTGGCCGACATCATAAAATCTCGCTCCGTTCCTTTTCAAGAAAATGATCTGTGACCCTGTCATACCAACAAAGCGTCTTTTCCCGGTACTTAATTAGTGTCCTACAACTACAGGAACTACAATAAAACCCACCAGAAATAAAAGATTAATTTGTCGCTAGTTGTTTGTTTTCAACAAAGAGTGTCGCAAAGATGATTAGGAGAAGTCTCCAGGTCAACTCAGAACAGAATGTGAATTGAAAAATTGCTCACATGGATGCCTACACTAAAAGGTCGGTGACTGGCTCATTTCGATGTCAATCGAACTGGCACACAGGCTCAGACAGATCATCCAATCTGATGTAGAAAAGCCTGGCGTCCGGTACCCTCCCACTGCCATCCAGTCCCAGAGACGCCGAGCGCCCGTGGGCGGGACAAAAACCAGCTTGTATCCAATGACTCGTCTCCGTTCAACGCATTGGGACAACCTACCCTGAAATCACTAGACGCTCTGCGGACGCGTGGCGTCAACCGTTTAAAGCACAGCAAAGCTGTGGGATGAATGAGAAGGGAGTCGCGTCGTAACCAGTAAGAAGAAGCTGATTCGGAACAAAAGTTGAGCACGTTGTAGTGCATATTTAGTCAATGACATGTACACACAAAGAAATTTACATTCATATATTTGATCACTTATTCTTTGACATTTTAGGGGAAGCTGAGCTTCCCTTGCAGTCCGAGAGCAATCGCCACTGATTGAAACCCCCGCTCGCCGCCGAAAGCAGCGAGAGTTGGGTGCCCAGCGGCTGGGTGTTACAGCCATCTCGTTACCTCTGCGTCCCGTGTCCGAGACGGCCCGTGGTGTTCGTCAAATAGTTCGTTGAATCTTTTCGATACAGCAGTGGATGCTATTTTCTTAATATTATGGTGCGAGCATGCGACTGCAACACACAAAACGCGGTTTAAACTGTTGTCGGAGATCGTGGCCGCCGCCATGATTCAATGTTGTTGACAGACGAGCGACAGGGCAAACGACGCGCACGCTCAACGTGAATATCGCGGGAGTTTGCACTGATGTAACCCCTCTACACAAAAATGTAGAAGGTTGTTTGAAAAAAATGCCGACCGTAACGTTTTTTTTCGAGGTAGAAATTCTCGGTCGGTCGGGTTACCGGAAACACACTACTTTTTTTTCTACGCCTAAGATGTGTTCAAGGAGAGTGTCTGGAGCTGGACTTGTAATGAGACATTTTCTGAGCCACCATTGTGGAAATTGCCGGCAAGCAGTGGTGGCTTAAATGGCGCCCCGACCCAGACCCCTCAATGGCGGCCAAAATCCCACCACAATTTTTTCCTCATGGTCATCCTCAATGGCAGAGACAGCTGGAATACCAGTCACTTCCTCTGTATGCCAGATAGATGCATTAAAAAAAGAGATTTGGTTTAATACAAATTAGAACAAAGATATTTTGCCTCTCATCCGAGGCCTCATCGGTTTATGCATTGAGGCTTGGTTCGGGCTGCACCAGCCAGTGTTGATGTGGAAAACCCAAATGTTTAAGCTCCAAGTTGGAGGCATTGCACAACCAACACAAACGGTAACATTCTTTTGGTATGTAAAACCTCCATTGATGGTTGTGGTTGTGATGTTGTGCAAACACTTTTGACTTCAGCTAAGTAATGGGGAAAAATACAGTAGATCAGTAGATTGTAGATCAGTTCTGTATCAATCTTTTACAAAAGCACAAAATGTATCTACAAATAAACATTTTATTGATCCCTAAATAAGATACTTCTCTCAAATGTTCACATATCAGTGTAAATGACAAAATAAAGTATGACTCAGCATATTTTGTTGTAATGACTTTTTTTCATCTTTTATTCATTTTTCCCCTTGGTTGCGATGACGTATTCAGTCAGGTTCTGAGGGCAGTTGATACTTCAAATTTAGATATCATCATCCATTTCTGTCATATCATCTTCCAGGAAGAGCAATGGTAGATCATTTCGAATGATAGCACATTGGGTCATGTTGTAGAGTCCGGTCATCACACAACAAGTGAGACCGCTACGGGAAATCCGCATGTCGCTGGCCGGAGACCACAGACCAGTGGTGAGGTCATAGTACTCCACATGGCTGGTGGTGGAGACACCGTTGTAACCCCCAGCGACAATGAGACAATCCTCCACTACTTCAATGCCAAAGTTGCTTCGGGGGCATTGCATGGGGGGCAACACGATCCAGTTGTTAGTTTGAGGGTTGTAGGCCTCGGCACTGGTCAGACGGACTTCACCATCGTAACCGCCAACCTTTAGGAGCAGATTAATTAATCACTGAAATAACCTCAACTTTGTTCAGTATACAGAGTTAAATCGGTTAAAAATATATTCACTTTTAATCTTGCAGACGTCTTCTAGTTATGTAAAAATGTCCCAATTTGTGTCCAAATATTTGTGACCAAATACATCTTGTGTCCATATTTAATTGAAATTTGTGTGTATTTATTCAACAATGCATGTCCAAAAATTTGAAACCCAAGATTTTTCTTTTTCAAAATACTGTCCAAACATAAGTGCAAAAATCCGAAAATGTGTGACAAATGTTACATTTACCCAAAATTGATGTAAATGTAGTCGAAATGTATATCCAATATTAATATCCTAAAATGTGTGGCCAAAATTTGGCGGACAAAGATTTGTGTACCAAGGTCTTGAAAAATGGGGACATTTTGGCCACACATTTTGGATGACACAATGTTCGGTCAATTTTGGGAAACCAAATTTTGTACAAATTTCAGATAGTCGTGCACTGTACTTACTGCATAAACATGGTCAGCAAACCCAATGACCCCGACGCCACTGCGACGGCTGCTCATTGGGGCCATCACTGTCCACTCATTGGTCTCTGGGCTGTAATATTCAGCCGTTTGCAGGGGCTCGTTTCCATTAAAGCCGCCGCAAATGTAAATCTGGAGTCACATGGTGTGACGGGGGATGAATTCAAATCGGCTTGGATGACAGACAAATTCAGTTTCCACTCACCTTGTCATTGAGAGTGGTGCAGCTGGCATCGCTCCTCTGTTCGTGCATACTGGTAATAAGAGTCCACTGGTTGGTTTCTGGCGTGTAGTACTCCGCAGTTCTCAGTCTTACATGTCCGTCATAGCCCCCTAACGCAAAGATGCAGCCGTTTAGTACCGTGACGCTCACATAGCACCGGCGAGAGTGCATAGGCGCCACTTCCTGCCAGGTGCGCGTCTTCAGGTCAAAGCGGCTGACAGTATTGTAGTGTTCCGTGCCGTCAAAGCCACCCAGACAATAGATGGCGTCATTGAGAAAGGTGGCGCCACAGTACGCTCGGGGTTGGTCCATATTGTCAAACAGATAGTCCCAACAGTTGGCGTGGACATCATACACCTCGATGCACTCGGTGGCACTTGGACCGCTCCAGCCACCAATGGCCAGCAGGATAGCGGAAGGCAGGCGAGGACGGGCCACCAAGTTGCAGTATGCAGACACAGAGTTTCTTGCCATGTGACTAATGACGCGTGACGCAAAGGAGACCATCTCCTGGCATTCACGGCTGTTCTGCACCAGCTGGTTTGTCAGCACGTTGATGGTAATGTACTCCTGACTGGTCAGTGCAAGACGGACCTAGAGTTGCAAGAAGATTTTTGGGGTTGTCATACAAGTCTTATACAGATGACCACTGTCAGGGTTTGGTCAATTTAAGCACTGAGAATAGGAAGAATTTGTTAAGGCGTGTGCATGATCAGTTCTTTGGCAAATTTGACAAGGAAGGATCCTCGATTGGTGTAGTTATCAATCGGGGTGCAATCGGGTGTTGTTAAATTTTTGACATGGGTGGGGACCAATTGTTGATGATGATGTTGGACGGATCCGTTGTTTGGCATAACGTTAGCACCAGGGTGTTTGGGTGCAATCAACTAATCAGTAACGTTATCAAGTGGACAATGGGTTGTTTGGCAGAATGATTGTTTGAGGAAGTTGGAATGAATTTCTGTTACGCGTAAAGTGTTGTTTGCCATGGCAAGATATTTTCAAAGTCAGTGTGAGTAATTGTCCCATGAAGTTGTCGAAAGTGGTTTCCAGATTGACCGTCAGAAAGATGTCAACGGGGATTAACAATCAATTTTTCCACAGAGTTGTCAAGTCATTGGCAGGCTCATGATCAGTTGTTCGGTGAGTGCACTGGAGGACTGATTGTTGAGAATTAAGCTGTCAACTGGAATGTTGACTGCCTACTGTATATGGGAGCTCAGTTAGTTGTTAGTTTTGGTTAGTCTGGACTACCATGTCACTTGAACCCTGATGATTTTAGTTTGTTTTTGCTGTGGTTAATGTAACTGCAGTTTACCTTGGCTAGGAGCACCGGCATGTTTCTGCCCCGCTCCCAAGGCTCTTGTGCAATCCAGTGTAGGATGGCCTCATAAACGATATTCTCCTTTTTCACGATCAGGTCGTCTCTGTCGAGCATGTCACTCAAATCCTGCATGGAGAGTTGCCGCAGCTCATCCGAGGTAGCAACCTCCTCAAAATGGTATAAAATATAATTGTAGGCATTGCTCTGCAGCTGAGGGGTGTGGCAGTTCCTCGTGAACTGCCAGATGCCGATGCAGTTCTCCGGGCAGAGCTGTTCTGTTAGAAACGCGCAGCAGATTTCGACAATGCCTATGACATTGAATTTGTCGGCGGCTATCAACAAGTCCTTGACATTGTCCTCTGTCACCAACACACAACCGGTGTACGCGAAATCAATGAAGAGCTGCATTAAGTGAGCTGGAAGACCTTGGATGGCATAGACCTTCTGGTCTGGGGTGGACCAACGTAGAAAGAGGGCTCTGAGCAATGGGGACACAGACAAAAGATTTCAACATTTCTTAAAACGTACTAATGAGCGATGACCGGCGTTCTTAAATTTGGGGTGGGGGTTGAGAAACTTTTTTTCCAAGCACTCACGTATAATGCTAACACCCGTAATTGCCAGATCTACCCCTAAAGGATTTTAAAAGTTGTAATGCTGCAATACAAACTTTTTTTTGGGGGGGGGGAAATGTTGTGAAAAATAAAAATGTAAAACATGTACACTGTCAGATTTGTGGGGCATCTCAGAGCGTTTAATTGGTCAAAAGTCAAAAGTTGATTTGGAAAGAGTACAAAATTGTTTTACTAGCTTTATCCTCTTACCCCAGTTTGAGAACCAGCGTGTTAACATCGAATGTTCATTTCAAAATGAAGACATTGACAAATGCTCTGCAAATGTTCAACTCAGACCAGGTTTTATATTTGTGAGGGAAGCACTCACCCAAAATACGGGCTGCAGTTGCACATGATGATCTTATGGACGTGAAACTCCACATGGTCGACTATGATAAGTGCGTCGCTGAGACCTCGGGTCTGTCGCAGTTCATCGTACACACATTCTACGCACTTGCTTGTAAGTCTACCATCCACACAATTCATCTTGAATTTTGACCATTTCGTTACACTTTGGAGTCTTGCCGGGTCGCGGCACAAATTACATGCAGCAAGGGAACTGGGTGGCGTGCCGCAAGGTTGGGTCATGCCATTACATCCCAATGATGTCCTGTGTCAAAAGCTCCTTGACGCATCATCAAAGCGCCCCCATGTCAGAATTAAGGAAAACATCACTGGTCCACAATTGTTTCATCCCCAAAACTGCAAACAACAAATTTGTAAAAAATTCAAGCCAAAGAAGACGGCCAAAGTTAAACCACGGCAACTCACTCTTGGTCGTGAGAGACATTTCAACGTAAACATTGTTGTCCTCAAGGACAGTCCCTTCTTTGTCGGTGCATTGCAAACGAATTGCTGACTCTGGACCTGTAGAGGCTGACCTCCTGTGTTCCGTGTTGGGGTTTGTTGGTTTCTCTAATCAAGAAGTCACTGCACTCCTCACCAAACCACGATAAAAACAGAACTGCATTAACAACATTGCTGAGGTTGCTTTTGTCCTTTGGGTGCAACAGCTTGTTCTGAGGGCGTACTGTTTGGGAGATGGAGGTCAAAAAGTAGGTCTGATCGGTGTGGGTAGGTTTTCGGTGGACCTCACTATTGAGGCTTCCGTCCTTGGTTGCTCATTTTTCGCAGTTCAAAAGCAGCAATGATCTCTGACGTCTTCCCAAGTGAAAATCAACTCATCTTTATTGATATGGCGCTTTTGCAACCGCTGCAACTGTAACAAAGCGGGTATGTGAGAGAATCACTGAATCAAATGCTTAAACTGCATAATCTTACATTTTTACAACACCACAGTACATTTTTGAAGTAGTTTTATATTTTTAATAAAAGAAAAATAAGACTACAAAATGGAAATATGAAAATATAACAAAACATCATAAGTACACGTAAAGACCAGCTTCTTGCGCTGCCAGTAACAGCTTAGTAATATCACTTTCTTAGGGTGCCAAAACCAAAAGGTTTGGCAAAAATGTACAGAAAGGGAAAAACCCCCAGATGCCTGACAATGTAATGTCCAGAGCCGATGCCATTTACGGTGCCTGGCTGTCAAGTAGTATAGTTCATGAACTCAAGCAACAATTGTGAAAAAATTGTAAATTGATTTGTTGGTGAATTGTGGTTCCATTTAAGAGATTCCACCTTCATTGCTCAATTTTTTTTTCACTTCAGTTGGTTGTCGAGGGTCAAAATTACATCCGTAACTCAAATCTTTGCTTGCAGCACTAGGCAAAAAAAATCATATGGAACTTGTAAATTGGCTCATGCGCAAGTCCAGGCACTACCGTTGACACAGTTCGGGAACAAACTGAACGTCAATCAGATCCCACAAACGTAGACTAAAAAAAAAGTCCGTACAAAAGTATTTAATACAAAAACGTACCGACAAAGTGAAGAGAGATCGGCAGTCAAAAGCAGCAGGAAAACTAAACAGCAAGAACAACCATCAAGCAGCGACCTCGACGGGATACAACCCACCAAAGACAAAAATAGGATGACTCCACATTTGCAATTGCAATTTGCCTTTTGCATTAAAGGTGAAATGTTTTCAACAGTTATGAAGAGTCTAGCTGCCTTGTTTAAACTTTTGCGGAAAACCATGAGCTAATTAACTGAGAATCAACAGGCAAGGAAACGTATAAACAGAAAGAGCGTTTCGTTACAATTAGAGGTGTCAATTTATCGCGTTAATTGTGAATAATCAATTAGGCGTAGAAAAAAAAGTAGTGTGTTTCCGGTAACATGAAATTTCAGCATAGGGTCGGTAGGTCGGACAAAGTTTTTTTTTTAATCTTTTTTTTTCTCCCCCCCATCAAAAATGTAAACAAAATAACCATAAAGCATAAAATAAGGAGACATTGAAACCCCCGCTCGCCGCCAAAGGTGCGAGAGAGATGGGTACCCGGCGGCTGGGTGTTACAGCCATCTCGTTACCTCTGCGTCCCGCGTCCTAGACGCATAATTTTCCCACAGGACGCACAGTTCCAAATAATGTGCGTTTTTGGGACGCAAGGAAATTTCTCAGTCAAAACAAACAAACAAACAAAAAACTACGGCAAGCCTGAGGATTTCACGGTAACAATAGTTACCGGCAGCGTGTCGTTTCCATGGCGTCATTTTAACGGTACTGAAAAATAGTTTAACGATTAAAGTCACCGCACGTGACTTGACTGTGTGATCAACGCGATTTAACTGTGCCTCTATGTGTGTTTGTGGTGTGGTGTGTGAGTGTGTTTCTTCTAATTTACTTTCGTTTTGTTTTCAGTGTTGGGGGTGACGCAACAGATAACGTTATGTGCGCATGCGGGTTACTATTTTAGTCCGCAAACAGAGGAATCGCGCGGATGAAAGTTTGAGATGGCGGCGAAAAAAACACAAAGGTCTATGTTGGGTCTAAAAGGCCCGGCCGACCCGGGCAAAGAACAGGCAAGCACACTGAAATAAAGTTTTAGACTGCTGCAGCAGGGAAGAATAGGGAGGGTACGAAGTTGCAGTGCCTCGGCTCACAAGATCTCCTGTTGGTTCTTCGCTGCAGAGTGCTTTTTATTTTGTGTAGAGTATGCGCAGTGCAAACAATGGAAAAGTACTGGTGTGATTTGGTGTTGGCTATCATATGGTGTGTGGGTGCGTGTTTTGGGTGCGATGGAATGTGTGTGGCAGATAGTGTGTGAAGAAAGTTTTATGTGAACACAGAAGAGCAAGGTCAAGAAAAACAATAGGGTATTGAGAAACACACACAAATATAAGAGCTTACTTTACAGTCTACTAATTACGACATTTTAAAAATGGGAATGCCAGTCCGATGTAAACCCTCGACACAAAAATGTAGAAGGTTGTTTGAAAAAAATGCCGACCGTAAAGTTTTTTTTCAAGGTAGAAATTCTCGGTCGGTCGGGTTACCGGAAACACACTCTAACTTTATTGTTTCTATCAGTTGGTTGCCTTTTTATAATATCCCTTTTCATGTGTTGGCGTCCTGTGTTCGAGTAGTTGAGGGTGGGGAAACAACTGTCAGTCACAGCCTGAAGTGGACATTGATTGGCTGTCATTATGTTTGGTCTTGTTTAGCATAAACTGATTGGCTCCTATTGGAGTTGGGCGGGCTCAGTAAGCAGCGGTGAGGAGAGGAGAGGTGAAAATGGAGAGTTCTCGGCACAATGAATGGAAAATGTACTTTTCAAAAAGGCCCTGACGGCACTATTGATAAAAGTAGAGTTTTTGTGCCAAATTTGTAGGAAGGAGTTTGCTGACCACAGAAGCAGCTGAAGTTTAGCCTCCCACATTAATGCAAAGCACCCAGTCGCGAGTGCATCCACAGCTAACGTTAGCACCGAAACCGTTAGCAATATAGCAAGCTAAAGCAAAGCTCTTCACCAAACTAAACTCGAGGAGAACACCCCGCATACGAGGCATGAAGTCAGCATAGTTGCTGTGTCCTCAGTAGCCTACCAGAAGTGGTTGATGTTTATTTCAGACTGTTTTTATGATGAACAGTGTTATTTCTGAAGTGCTAATTTACAGCACTGTGATTTAAGGGGCTCTTATTTATTTTTTATTATCCGAAGCAAGTTCAGTGTCGAGTACTTATATTGCTCAGAAAAATGTTATTACTGTTTTTGATATTTTAACATAAGCACTTTTTATGGACCTGATGTTCTATTTTTATTTTTATTTTGTTATTATTTATTTACCAAAAAAACAACAGTGATATTCCCCTTGGTGGTCGAAACTAAAGGTTGCCTCAATAATGTAATGAATTAAAAATGAAAATAGGGTTTTTCTCAGCACTTTTTAGATGAGATTAAAATATAGATTAATTAGGCGTAGAAAAATAAGTAGTGTGTTTCCGGTAACATGAAATTTCAGCATAGGGTCGGTAGGTCAGACAACTGTTTTTTTTAATCTTTTTTTTTTTGCACCCCATCAAAAATGTAAACAAAATACCCATAAAACATAAAACAAGGAGACATTTTTATTATTATTGAAACCCCCGCTTATTATTGGGTACCCCCCGGCTGGGTGTTACAGCCACCTCTACCTCTGCGTCCCGCGTCCTAAGACGGCCCGTGGTGTTCGTCAAATAGTTCGCTGAATCTTTTCGATTGGATGCTATTTTCTTAAGATTATGGTGCGAGCATGCGACTGCGACACAAAAAACGCGGTTTAAACTGTTGTCGGAGATCGTGGCCGCCGCCACGATTCAATGTTGTTGACAGACGACAGGGCAAACTACGGCGCACGCTCAACATGAATATCGCGAGAGTTTGCACCGACGTGAACGCCCTAAATTAATCTTTCCTTTTATTATTTATAATTTTGTCTGTGGTTATTGTTTTTGTTTTGATTGTAAAGTGTCCTTGAGTGTTTTGAAAAGCACTTATAAATGAAATATATTATTATTATTTGTGGCATGTTATAACCACAGCCACAGGGTCAGTTTACAACGGCGACCACAGCCACAGGGTCAGTTTACAACGGCGTGACGTCACGGCCGTAAAGTGTTCATATAAAAAGGTGACGACTGACAATAAACGGCAGTGAGCACAGAGCCAGACTCCCCGCGTTTTTTTAAACACAACAATGGCAACGAAGGTGGAGCTTCCACTCTCGCCTCTTCCTCCGTTCCCCGCCCTGCCTGGCGAGCCGCCTGTTCCGTGGCCCCGCTGGTTGGAATCCTTTGAGACCTTTATTGAAGCCGTTGGGCTCGCCGACGAATATCGTGAGAGTTTGCACCGATGTAAACGCTCTAAATTCATCTTTCCTTTTATTATTTATAATTTTGTCTGTGGTTTTAATAATAATAATACTCTTTATTTATAAGCGCCTTTCAAGACACCCAAGGACGCTTTACAATAACAAAAAACAAAACAATACGGGTTGAGCAGCGGCAGCCAAACGCGCCAGCGGTCACTCAACCCGTAGGAGTCTCTCTCTCACCTCCAGGACATCTCCACGGGTTTTATTGTTCTTGTTTTGATTGTAAAGCGTCCTTGAGTGTTTTGAAAGGCGCTTATGAAATTAAATGTATTATTATTATTATTATTATTATTATTATTATTATTACACAAAAATGTAAAAGGTTTGAAAAAAAATGCCGACCGTAAAGTTTTTGTTCGAGGTAGAAATTCTCGGTCGGTCGGGTTACCGGAAACACACTACTTTTTTTCTATGCCTTAGATCAATCAATTACAGATAATAACTAATCTTACAATTTTTTGGATCGCTTGACAACAATAGTTACAATGCCAATAGCGGGTTGCTCTTATTCTGCCCTGTGACCTGCATGGGGTCCGCTTCCAGTATTTTAGGTAATTTCGCAGGTCTCAGAACTTGAGCGTACATGGTTTCACCCGGTCCTTTGTGATGTCCCACCAAGGAGTAGGTAGAGTTCGGAGTAGTGCCATTATCGATATCATTGGCATCCACATTTGGTCCCAGGTTGATCTCCTTCAAATAAATGGAATAAAAATGTTAAAGTATAATTTGGTTTCTGTGCCTTTTGGCAGATTGTAGGATTCAAGGACTTACTTGACATCCTTCAGGTTTTCTGGTAGCCTGTCTTTGTCTTCCTGAAAGGTATTTGCACAAGTCACTTGCCAATAATTTCACGGTATCCCCGCAGTTGTATGACCACAAAACAATTTAGCATATGGATAAGGTTTGGATAAGGAGCGAAGGGTTGTGGGGACAGAAGTTTGGCTCCACTGTGGTAAATTGGACTTGGATTATTGTAGTGTCAGGGGCAGAGTAACTGGTACTTGCGTTTATGTAAGGGGGTTAATGGTTCAGACTGGCGTTAGGGAATGATGGTGAGGTACTAGGGCAAATGTGTTTCAATGTTAGGACTCGGGATGGAGGGATTCAGAAAGCTTTAGGATTTACAGTCGATTAAATGCTACTGGTATTGATGCAAGGGAAACCAGGGTTTGGGTGTGAGGATAAGGCTTTTGATAGGTTCAGCATTGAGATAGAATGATGCGAGTAGTAGGGTAAAGGAGGCAAAAATTGGGACTGTAGTTGGGGAATAAAAAAAGGGAATAGATGGACGATTTCGATTAAATCGCGGGTCAGGGGACTATGTTTATGTTCAGGTTTAAGATTGGGATTAAATGGCACTCGGATTAGTGTAAGGGAGCCAATGATTTAGACTACGGTAAGGGTAGGAGTACAAGGGGTTCTGACTGGTTTTCTACACAGGATGAAATGTCAAGGGGCACCTTGGGTAGGACTAGGTTTAGGGTAAGGTGCTCGTCATCAGTTTACACCTTCGGGATTTGATTAGAGCAACAATGAGGAAAACTTACTTCTTAAAGCAAATATAAGAGCAAGGGCAAGGCCAATTACTAATGGTATACAGATCCAGATCCAGGTAAAGATTGAGATTTCTTTGAGTACTGTGGAAAAGAGAAAAAAATGAAATCAACTTTTTAAGCCCATTATACGGAGCCTGTCTTTTTACTAGCTGGTTTTCATAAGCAGCACAGGATCTCTGTGTGAAAGTATACAAAGGCCGCATACAATATGCTGCCTTCACTGAGTTTTCTACCATTCTGGATCTGCCGCACCAGTTTTGCAGGATCTCTTCATGAAAGCGACCACAAATACAAATCTTGCCTTTGCTGGGTTCTGCATAACAACAGACCCACAGATCGCTAGATTCCAGATGTACCGGATACTGCATACTCACCATGTTGCCGGCAAACTTGTTGAAGAAACTTTGCCTCCTTCATCTCGCTAACCTGGTTGCTGTGCCGGCACACAATAGAGGAATTTAAGATGAAGGCCGCGAGATGCCAATCTGCATTTGACAGCTCGCCTCCATCCTGTGCAGTGCAGTTAGCATGTCGACATTCAAACGTGGCGTTGAGGTGAGTTTTGTCGGTCCGACAGGTCACCGTCAAGTTACATGAGTCCGAGTCGGCAAACAGTGACACCACCTCCAGCTTGACGGGAGATACAGCGGCTGTAAAATCGATTTGTTAGTATATAGGTGGAAAAGGTTTGAAGAGGCAGAAATATGACCCAGGGAATGTTTGACTGCCCATTGACATTCAGGTCTAGTAAATGGCTATAATCGCCCTAGGTCAAATTGATCTGCTCCGTTCTTTTCTCAGGTACTGTGCTGATGATGTATAATACAGCGGTAGTTGTTTTAAAGTGCTCTATAAAATTCAGTTGAGTTGAGACCCAGGGTCAGTCTGGTGTTACACTTCTTGAATCTCTCAGTAGCAATGTTTCTGGGTCATTTTGACCCTGGGTATTTTTTAACCCTCCTGTTACAATACTTTTTCGTTGACTGTCATTATCCTGGGTCAATTTGACTGGAGGCATGAGGCATTTTTAAGAACACCAATCATGTTCTTGGGTCACTTTGACCCAGGGCATATTTAATACACTGTTATGTTTGTTTTTTTGCACCGGTAATGTTTGTGGGTCATGGATTTAATGAAACTGGACTCATGTTCCTGGGTCAGTTTGACCCAGGGACAATGCATTTATTTTTCACAAACAACAATGATGATCCTGAGTGAATTTGACTGTGGCCATGTTTAACCCCCTATGATGTTTTGTTTCTCAAGAACAGCATTAATATATGTGGCAATTAATCAAATTGACCCGAGGCATCTTTAAGACTGTAGGTATTTTTGTTGTTGTTGTTTCACTCTCCTTCCATTTCAGGAAGTGCAAGAAACTTTCTGGGTCAAAAAGCACGGGGGACATCAACATCTTTTCAATCAATTACATACCTTGAATGTGAAGTTGGTATTCAGCCAGCTTATTTTCTTTACCACTGAGTACTGCAGTGTAAAGTCCAGCGTCTGGCTCTTGTACATTTTCTAATACCAAGGAAAAGTTTTTGAGTACATCTACTCTTCCGTAGTAGGTGGGATATATTTTTATGGTTTTATTTTTGTCTGATCTAAAAATGTCCAAACTTCTATTGAACTTCCAAAAGAAGAGGTCTTCGTCCGGCGTAAAAACTACAGGCTTCCTTACATCCAAACCGACGTCAGCTCCTAGCTTGACAAACTTGCTCTCTGCTGCAGACCCTTGAAAAAAATCAACGACAACAATCATAAATAACAACACCGGAATAAAGCAACCTTGTAATATAACAATTGAATAACTGATCACCAAAACGTTTACATTATATTTAGCCTTTTTTTCCAGAGGGGGTTTGGGGCGCACATTTGATTTAAAATGTAATTTGATCTTTGTAAATTGTCATCCAAGAAAAAAAGACTGTCAAGAAAAAAAAGACACTTTCTTGGAAAACAATACATATTTATTGTACTGTTCTCTTTTTTTAAAGCAAATATTACTTTTATCATTGCATTTATCAAGGGAAAAAACTTCTCTCCTTGGAAAAATTTGAAATCTAGTTTTGCCACTCAACATTTTTTACAAATGGCCTTTATTTTTATCCATCCACTCATTTTCTGATCTGCTTATCCTCTTGATGGTCGCAGGGGCATGATGTAACCTACCCAACACAAATTGCTACAGTTTAAAAAAAATGTCATTTATTGTTGTTTGTTTGTTCGTTTATTTATTTTTGAATTTATGAAAAAATATCTCCCCTTAATTTTACTTCCTTAAAGGTAATAAAAATCCATTAAAAAAAGAAGTTGTAAAATTATGTTCTTAATTGTCTTTAATTTTCAGGGAAAGCTTCTAAAAGCAATAGAAATCCTTAAAAATTAACCTGTGGTGTTCATTTCATTTGTGTATGTCATTTCCCCACCCTTCCAATTCATAGTTTTGTGGGAAAATGCACCTTCCTGGTTCCCGCTCTTAAAAAAAAAATGAAGATGTGCCCTTCCTTTGGCAGCGATAATTTGAACACCAGTTCAGTGATATGTGGATTTCTGTTCATTAAATCCACCGTGAATCCCCTGCTGAATGGAGAAAAAGTCCATAAAAATGGCTAAATTTGCCCAGAAAAGTCTTTAAAAGGTCCATAAATCAAAAGCAAGTAGAAGAGTGGGAACCCTGTAACCACATTTTACTCTACTTGCTAGTGTAAAATTATTTTTAGGTGAGGGGGGGAAAAAAAGCAAAAAAACGATTCATAAGTGATATCTTTGTACTATTGAAACATTCATCGTGTTTTTCCTTTTAAATATCACATTGTAATATTGCTGCTTTTTAAAATAAATAATTTTTAAAAACCTTTTTCAACTTGTGGAATATTACGATTGGTTTCCCTCTCAGATGAAATGCAACGTTCGATTTTTCAAGTTTTATTCTCACAAGATTGTGATATTTATTTTAAAAAGTCATACTTTTCATTTTCTTTTTTTTTAACGCATTTCCCTTTGAAATCGAGTTTTTTTAAAAAGTCAGCGAGAAGAGGAAATCAGTTATTAGAACAGGAAGCGTGGTTAGACATACTGCAAGCGCCGTTTCTCTTGAATGCATTATCTGGGGAAACATACAGTAAGCATGACGAGAACTCTCTCAAGTTTCATTTGCCCAGAAGTGCAGCTAATGCTTTTTAAAAAAAAAATCCTATTTGAGTGTTTTCATGCAAACAAAGGAGAAGCCAAACCAGACAGATGTGGTTTCGTTACCAGATGTGACACGTGCGTGTCACATCATGAGGTAACATCACAAATTCAAAGTTGCTCAATTGTTTTTGTGCCAAATATTGTCCAGTTGGACAAGCACCCCTCTGACAAAATACTTCTCACTGCATTGCGTACTTGGTATAATTCTTGAGTCCTTTTGTATCATCCATCTGGTCTCTGGTGTACAAGGGGTAAGTGAAAAAGGCATTAAAAAAATCTAATAAAATGGTTTCATCAGAAAATAAAATTGTTTTTTTCCTCCCCAAAACAACAACTCATTCTCCCAAAACATTTTTTTTTTGCTTCCTTTTCTTCACACACACTTTTTTCACCACAGCTGTTATTATGGCTCCAAAGACATCACAGTAAAATCTGCATTTTCCCTACACTTCAATGGAAAATTCCCTGGGCGATTCCTACTGGCACTGAGCCAAACAACACAAGAAAACGGGTGCGCTTACCTTGCGTTTTATGTATTTGTAGTAGAGAGACTAACTGAAACACGAACAGCTTCATGTCGATTCAGGAAGACCTTCGTTTCAAATGCGGAAGAGAATTACAGTAAATCCCTCGTTTATCGCGGGTAATGGGGACCAAAACCACCCGCGCTAAACAAAATCCACGAAGTAGCGACCAATTAACATATACAAGTATAAAAAAAAAGCCCTTTGGGCCTTCGCGCTGGAGCAGAGCGCACTAACACACACACAAGATCAAAGAGTAACCCAGTGATAAAACGGAAAGAAGATGCACAGCCAATCCGGCGATCTTGGGGAGCAGGGCTATATGCCCATTTAGTATGGTCAAGCCAAGCTTATACAAATCAACACTCCTCACAACCAACCAATAATGGGGTGCATGAAAATAACAATTATTCACTTTGCCAGTACACAGCAAATAATGAGAGGTATTGTGTTGAGCCACAGGAACTCTTTCATTTTGTTAAGTTGTTTTCAG
Organism: Hippocampus mohnikei; assembly: GCA_026261675.1. Lineage (NCBI taxonomy): Eukaryota > Metazoa > Chordata > Actinopteri > Syngnathiformes > Syngnathidae > Hippocampus > Hippocampus mohnikei. The sequence continues at coordinate 17,426,378 of JAKGUB010000325.1, read as the reverse complement.
ATTCAGAAAACTTTATTTAGTTGTGCCTGCTTAATAATAGAAATAGCCCTTTTAGGGAAATAAGACATTTTTACTTTAACTTTGTTAAACAGTAGTTGTCTTTTTTTCCCCCTTAATTTAACAAAAACAAAACAAAATACTAATTTTACCAAAATAAATACTAAACATGAAAAAAAAATATCCTTTTCATTTGTACAATTCCCCTTTTCACATCCCCTCTGAAATCACTGAAAAATATATCAGAAGAGGAGTTAAGAACCATTTTAAATACTGACACAAGGGAGCACAGGAATGTGCAGTGCTGTTCTTCCACTAAAGGTGAATGCAATGTCTGAGGCATGCAAATATTATTTGAGGACGCCATTGTGATGTTCATTTACCATGTTGCGGTGTTATGCTGTTAAACGGCTGCAAAGATCCCCGGGTAGACGGGAGCAAAACTGCACACAATCGAAACCTCCCGCGATTCGTCTCGTCTAATTGTCTTTGTGCGGCTCTCCTGGACTGAAGCTGTGAGCACACTGTGGCGTCGCGCATGCGTCTGTTTCCTGACACAATCATCCATTTTGAATGCGTGTGTATTGGGAGAGACGCGTGCTGACGCTTATGTATGGACACACCTTAAAGACCAAGTGTGAAGTAAAATTGGCCAACCATGTTTTTGAGTAATAGCAATGGCTGAACAATTATAAGCATATTTGCGTTATTTTTTTTAACGCAACCCTTCCAGATTCTTTGTTTAACACCTAGCAACACCCTTGACAACGAAAATGCTTTTCTTCGGCAATCTTCGGAAATCTTCGGAAATGACGTCACATGGAGAACGGCGAGGGGAGTCCTTCCATTGAACAGCATTGTTTGCATTGCTTGTTGGTAGGATACCACGGCGGTGTGTGGCTATGTATTGTTCGCAATCGACAGAAAAGTTGGACGAAGGATAGCAGGGCACTTAAATGGACATATTTCATCACACAAAGTGAATGAATTTCACGCCATCATCGACGGGTGTTCTCCACTTCAAAGATGACTGCTCTCTCAACCGGTCTGCTTATGTTCAAGGATTCGCAAAAAAGTAAGTGGGATTTTTGGATAGATGATGATGATTTTGTCAAAGCATAGCTGCCAACTCTTGTGGAATGAACAGTAGAAGGTCGCGACGTTAGCCGAAAGCTAACTCGAGAAGCTAGCAACGTTGAACAGAAGCTAGCGACGTTAGTTTTCGGCTCGAGGCAAACCCCGATCGATGCTATTCATATCCGCGATGAGTAATAATGGCAGGCAGACAAATTGTTCTGGAAGTACATTTCAATAGGTTGGCAGCGTTGCTTTGTTGACGAATGAACATGACACGTCCTCTTGGAAAACTGTGCGACTAGCCCACGGGCAGTGAACTGCTTTGTAGATTATATGCGGCATAATTACATGTCAATTATTTGAGTCTCATGACGCGTATTAAACTTATCTTTTAGAGTAACGAGACTGGGGGAAGCTATGGAATGGAACTGGAGGGCCTGAAAAATGCCGTCAGGAGTTGGAAGGCTTCAATGTAAAAGTTGTCGTCACTGACAGGCATCGATCGCCGGGTGCTGAAATGGATCAGGAAGAAAAGTCATCTTTTGATTATGATTGTGGGCACATTGTTAAAGGTTAGTGTATTTCAATGTTTATGAATACACTAGTTTGGGGATTATGTCTTATATGTCATGCACAAGTTTTCATATCATATTAAATATACAGGTATGTGCAAGAAACTGGACTCCTTGGCCAAAAAGAAGAGCGTGTCTATTCTGAAGGATTGGGTACAAAGTTTGAAGTGTCATTTTACTGGTGTGCACTTTCCTCCCAGACACCGGAGCAAAAGAAGCAGAAGTGGCTGGCATGTGTGGACCACCTGCAGAACGTGCACATCGTTGTTTGCATCCTCCAATTACTAGAGAAAAAGCGTGGCTACTACCAGGTATTTTTTTGTTGTTAGATGTTGCCTGCTAGTTAACCCTAAAAAATTGAAATATTGTCATACCTTGTAAAATCATTTAAAGGTACTGAAGTCCATGTCGCAGTGGTGGAACTCCTGACAAAGACCATGTTTGTCAACGATGTCATGAAGATGTCTCACCTCGGACAGACCAGTGGCGTGGAAGCTTTTCACAGTGTGGTGAATCACTTTGCCTAAAGTACTTGTACTTTGTACTTCTTGTACAAAGGAATGAAAAGCAGCTGTGTTAAAGAAAACTGATATGCATGAAATGTAGACTATAGTGAAATGTAGAACTTTGAGATTATTTCATCACAATTTGACATTTTTTAAAAATAAGAGAAGACATTTTTTGTTCTATTCCAGAATATTTTTTGCTGCTATGCATTATGATGAAAATGCTGGCAGACCACAGAAAGTGACAAAGGAAGGTATACACTCCTACTGTATGGTTTATCCCAAATACAAGAGTGGTGGGTATTCTCTGAGAAAGATACTGGTGGGTGCAACTAATGGTAAGTTATGAAATAAAAAGTCATTCCAGGCAGATGCATTATATACTGAGTCTAACCCATATGTCGTCCAAATATTTATCATCCCAATGTTTTTGTTTTTTAGACTATGTCAGAGATGATGAAACTGACTACCATTCCAAAGAAGTCCAGAGCTGGTGATGTGTGTGTCGACCCGCAATTTCTGACAGCAGCAGTGAACAGACCGGACAAGTCAACCGTTATTGCCGAGCACCAGACTAGATTCCTCAGTAAATAAAAAAAAATTACATTCACTGTATTCAGTTGTCCTCATTTGTTAATTTTTATTACAGTATTGTGTTATGATAGACACCATGTTCACATTAACCACTCTAAAACCAGTCCAAATCACAGTTCTGGAACATTTCTCTGTGAAACACGAAACCCTTTGAATACAGCTGACTCCTCTTCTCCTGGTGGTGGAAATGTGCCCTGATACAAGACACGGCACATGCTGGGAGCACAACACGGTTGTCCTGACCAAGAAACTTCCAGCACCAGCGCATCCTGTGGCCCATCAAATGCCTTGCCTTTGTACTGCTGCTTGTAGGTCATCCATGCCACCTGTAATCCATCTGGGTCTAGGCACACAGCATTGAGTCCATGATGGTCGGTGATGCAGTCCAGCACCTGATTGAAGTATTCCTCTCCTTGTCGACGTACAGTCACTACTTCTTGAATTTCATTGCAGAAAACACATTCAACTGCTGTAGGCATTTGCTGGCATTTACTACAAGTACAACTGAAAAAAACCCAGTAAAATACTGAGCGATGACACCATGAGCATACATTTTATTGAACAAGAGTATTGCCATACCCATCAATCAATACTTCTGTTGTTTATGAAAACATCTGATTCAAAATATACAAGTACAGCATAGGTGTCAAACTCGGGTCCTGGAGGGCCAATGCCCTGCATGTTTTCCAAGTCTCCCTGTTGCAACACACCTGATTCAAGTGAACATGTTCAATGTCAGACTTCCGCAGAGCTTGCTGATGATCTGATCATTTGAATCAGATGTGTTGCAACAGGAAGACTTGGAAAACATGCAGGACAGCGACCCTCCAGGACCTGAGTTTGACACCTATGAAGTACAGTATATGGATGGAATACTGTACAAAAGTTTAAAGTCATTTTAAAAAATCTCTGAAGTACAAGTCAAAAAATGATTGGCTAAAAAGAATACTCAAGTACCGAGTAGGCTAGCTGCTTGAACATGAAGTCTGATTGTTTTTTTAAAACAATGTCATCAGATAGACAAAAACAAAATTATGTGCACATGCCTGCATCTTCAAATCATAAAAATACCAGCCTATATCTTACCAATCTTGTGATCTTGATGGGTCTTGTCTCCATTCCATGTCAGGTCGTCTGGGCACATTGTTTACATCCTAATTGCACATTGTTTACATCCTGATTAGCGTCTAGCTCATACATGTAAGGTCCAACATGTAAAATTCCAACCTCCTCTTCTTCCTCCAACTCTTCAAAAACTTGGATGTCCTCACTTGCGCTCGATCTACCGCTTGTATCGCTGTTTGAATCATTGTTTGAAATGCTTTGCATCTCGGCCGTATGGAGCTCTGCCATCGGGGTTCTCCATGTGACGGGTTCCTCCCTTTCAGGCTGGAACTTCGGAAAATCGATTATTTTGCCAAATATACCACATATAGATGATTTTTTCATGCTTTATTTTATGGACAATGTTTAAGTACGTTCATTGTGAACCGATTTGGCATTTCATGAAATTACTTCACACTTGGCCTTTAAATTCAGAGGAGCCAATCAGCGCATCGTTATGGCCGACATGCCCTGCTCAGTCAGGGTCTCCAGTTAGTCAAACATTGTACATCACACAGTCGCGCTGCCGCGGTCCTCTGCAATACATCTGTTAGTGCACGCAAATAATACAACGGATAATTTTAACAAGCGATCGCGGTAATGCGCAGATTATAGTCCACAAATATAAAATGTATAACGTAAAAATCACTTTATAATTTATTATTTTATACAATTTGCTGAGGGTCCGGACAGAGGAGGTCGGCGGTCCGGTCGTGGATCGCGGTCCGCCAGTTGAGGAAGGCTGCTGTATATGTTGCTCTATGTGACTCACTGTTGTTTTTCTGACTTTCGCTGCTTCTCGCAGACCGTTTACGGACTTTTAATTTTTAAAAATTTTTTTATGAATATGTTTGAAAAAAATCTGTGTTGCACTGAAGCCGAGATAAACGAACCGCAAAATAGCGAGGGGATCACTGTATGGCCAATGAAGAAAAAAAAAAATAGTCTGACAAGCTCCTAACACTTTAATCTCAGAATTCTGATTCGAAAGACAGAATGATGAGATTAAAGTCTCAGAATGGAAAAATCTAACTATTCGACGCTTCAATTTGCTTTCAGTTCACTCAAGAAGACTCCGCTCACGGAGTAGCACAAAAGGCAACACCCCAGGACCGGCGCCCTGTGCAGCCGCCCCATCATGACAACAAAGAGGCAGCTGGGGTAAGCTTTTATTCACATTTTCTTACACTGGTACCAACTTTGTTTAAACCAGTATTTAAATTAGCAGCCTAGGGGTTTCTGTTAAGAGTGTGACTTTATCTCCGACAGTACAGTATTTACACTACACAACTGCAAACAAAATGTCACGAGTTGTTTTTACACAACACACAGAGAATTACACATCGTCAAGTAATGACAAAAATTTGCATTTACTGGCCACTTTATGAGAAAATAAGAATAAAAGCTGCAAGGAGTGATGACATTTTGAAGATTCATGCTTTAAGGTGAGTCGTCAAATTTGGCCAACAAAAATTCAAACCTTTGGCAATTCGGTGTTGGGCATCTCTCCAGTATACAAGGACCAAATTTGGGAGGAAAGTGGACAAAAACTATTGATGGAGTTCACCTTTCAAAGTGTTGGAAATGGTAAAAATTGGACTTAAATGGATTCTTGAAATTAAATTGGTTGACTTCCAATGTCCTTTCAGACATTGATTTTTGAGACTTTTTTGGGGGTGGGGGGTGGTTGGTGTTCCTGTTAGATTTCATGTTGCTATGTGAAAATGGCTTTGGGGGGGCTACATTTTCAAAATCAAAAAACACTCAGAGGGAGCGCTCCCAAGCCAATTTCTACCTCAAGGCTAATGTGGCCAGTAAATGTACATTGTTTACTTAGCGACTGGCGCAAAGTCTTAAAGTGCTTTTTTGCCTTACATTTTACATGAGCAACACAAACTGAAAACCGTCACTTTCACATTGAGACTGAAAACATACAAACGAACTGATAGAGGAAACCAATAACAGGTGTCTGGGTTTTCCCAGTGGTGTGTGGGTGAGGACAATTTTTTTGATAACCTGTTTCCAACAGCTGTGTCAATATTTGAATTTGCAACTGAAGGCTGCCATTGCCTTCCGATAACCACACACATGCCCTATTGTCTCATGGAAAACACCACACGCAAGGTTAGACGTTAGTATCTTTTGTTAAAGTTCCTAAAAAATGTTTTCTGATGTCAAGTCTGTACACATACACAGATATTTAAAAAGGAGAAAAAAAAGCCACCCTCTTCAGGATGCAAAAATTATAATAATAATAATCTGACGTTGAGTAAATCCTCCTCGCCCGTAGTTGGCGGTACACTGCGGCGTTTGACACATCAGTTAATCATTTCAAATTATCTGTCATTGTGTTAATTGAAATGTGGCGGCACCTTTCATATACCGAAGAACAACAAGGAAGGACAATACATTCGGTCGTGTTTTCTGCACACATTTTTTGCATCTGCGGCTTATGTGGAGAGCAAATGTCCCTAAGTGCTTTTATACAGTACAATACTGTTGTGCAAATGTCTTATATAGTTTGGTGTTTGGGGGGTTCGAACAGATTAGTTGTGTTGCCATTCATAAGATGATATGTGATGATTGTTTTGAGGCACAAGTATGGTCACGGAATGAAGTAAACTCTTATCTCACGGCACAGCTGGATTCTCTCAAAAAATGTGATATTATGAAAATAAATCAACTACTCCAACAGAAAAAAAAATGTTTGTAATATTGTAACTTTAAAAAAAAAAACTTGTTTTTGCCCCCCCCCAAAAAAAAAATTGTGTCTTTTTATAAAAATAATGACTTTTCTCATGGGATTTTTTTTTTTTTTTAGAAAATAAATCTAAAAAATACAGGGTGGGCCAAAAGTAGGCTTATACTTGCAGGTTACATTTTGCAGGGCTAAAACATTTTATTACAATTACCTATATTACGATATATGAATGTGTTAATATGAACATTTTTAACACAATTTAATCCTGAAAGTACTCCATGAACATCGCAACATTCCTCAAACCTTTCCAGAACACTTTGATACACAATATAAATGTTAAAATCCAAAGTCATTTATACAACTTTATTAAGATTTTATGATATATTATTTGACTAACTCTGACTCTTTCAAACAAGAGTCAGACTTTTGTCTGAAAATGTAATGCTTCATTGTCATGATATTACTTTACTCCAAAACACAACCTTATTCCTGTAAAACAATTAAGTCTTCTTCCAAGAACAGTCTGACTTTATTTAAACTAGAAATCAATTCTTATTGTGCCCCCCTCCGACCCCGAAATAACTTCATTCCTGGAATATCAAGACTTTTGTTCATAATCCTAATTACAGCATACGAATATTTTTACATGTGACTTTTTCTTCCCCAAAGAGCAACATTATTCTTGTAGTGTCTTGTATTCTTAGTATATTATTTTGACTCTTTCTCATATGGCGCCAATATTCCTTTTTATATCCTTATTTAAAAGCCTTTGTATTTTGAAAGGTGCCCAGTAAATGCCACCCCGACACGGGGGCGCTCTGAGGCCATTTCAGGCAATCAGAAGCCAGAAAGAAGTCACTTGTAGAAAGGCACAATGGTAATGCCGGCTCGTCGAGTGGAGCTTCCAGAAATTTTTTAATTTTGAAGTGCACGCCAAAGGGGGGTTGTGGTGCTGTCATCACTACTAGAAGGCCAATTGTAGATATTGGCAAAAGTGTTAGAATACCTACAAGGAAGGAAAATATAGAGTTTGGACAAAAGAGTAGGGAAGGCAACAGGACGTGAAAATGGGGGCGTTTGGACTAAAACATTGGCACATCTGAAAAGGAGTGAAAATGTGGAATTTGTACAAATAAATGGCACAAATCTAGGAAGTGAAAATGGGAGGATAGGAAAAAAGTCCTGAGACACTTACAGGAAGTGAAAATAGGGAAATGTGACACTTGCTATTCAGTGGCAAGTATTGCAGATGAAATTTTGAAATGCTTTTCGGTATCATGAAAGTATGTCACAATATGGCAAAAGCCAATTGGTTTGCACATTAAGCAATTTGGCTTCATTTGCTCTCTGGCATCAAGCAGTAAGCAAAATGTATACACAGAATAAAATAAGTTTGTATGCCAACAGTGAGAGAAGGACTGCAAGTAGCAGTATTGCAGTTTTAGCAGTAGGTGTGTAGTGAAACATGGTTTGAGTAAAACATAATATAGTGAGTCCAATGTTGATGGATCACCTTAAAGTACATTTTTTTAAACTGTTAAGCTTCCACGAGGTTCAAACTTGCGACCTGTCGCTCTGTCGACTGTGCCAAATGAACATTTGACTTTTACAAAGGTATTTAAAAACTAAATGTCACAACAACTCACATCCAGTATGACTCCCCAACTCGCCAACTAAATTTCAGCTCACTACAAACACCGACAACACCTGGAAAGGTCTCCGGCGTTATGAGACAACAATACGTTGAATGAACCAATGATATATTCCAGACAAACCGAGACTTCATTTGTCATCGGTCAGTTTTTTTTTGGGGGGGGGGGCACACGCGCCGAATATGCACTTCATTTGGCACACCCATTTTTGCTCAAGACACAAGTCCCGCTTCATCTGGCCCATCACTACCCTCCTGAAAGTTAAAGTGTGGCTGTTTGACAAAAGTATTGGGACACCTGTAACAGTATACATTTGTTACCTTTGTTCTTTCTTCTTCAAAAGAACATCTGCCACCACTCGCCAGTTTATTTTTCAGTGCTGTTTGATTTTCCGTAGTTTGTGCTCAGGTTCTGTGAGGCAGAATGCCACCGCAGTCCACAAACGAATCCCATATCAGGTTTTCATACGTTGCTAATGCGAACGCTGACACGGCCTCGCTCCTCCCGGTAGCTTTGCTCCAAGCGGATCTTCTCCGGGTCGGAGCCGTCGGCGTGTTTCCCACCGCCGTTGCTCTGGTAGTCGTGTCGCTGGCCCTCTGACGGCTTGAAGACGGGCTGCGCCTTGCTCTTGGCCACCTTGTCGAAAAAGGCGAAGTCGGCCACGTATTTGCCCGACGGCGACAAGGAGACCACAGGAGGGAACTCATAGCCCCACAGGATCTCGTCGGGCAGGTAGGAGGTGCGAACCTGGCAGGTGGCCGACGTGGGCTCCACTGTGGCGCTTAGGATGACCAGCAGCTCAAAGTCGGCCAATTCCGGATCAGTCCAGCCGCCGCCTGGATGGAAATGGATATGACTTAACCTAGTTAGGATTATAGACTGTTTCTCATTGAGTCGCTGATGGTGTGGTGGTACACATGCCGGACTTGTGTGCGGGCAGCGTGGGATCGGTTCCCACTCAGCGGCAGTGTCAATGTGGGTGTGAATGATCATTTGTCTCCATATGTGCCCTGCGACTGACTGCCGACCAGTTCAGGGTGTAGTTTGCCTTCCGCCCAAAGTCAGCTGGGATAGGCTCCAGCACGCCCGCGGCCCTCGTGAGGATAAGCAGATTATGGAATGGATGGACTTTTTCTTTTCAGAATTTGTTTTTTTTGAAAACAGCAAAGAAATGTTCCCCAAAAAAGACAGAATTTGCATGTGATTAAAAATAATTCTCACGAAAACACAACGGTTTTGTAACATGATGAACATGAACTTGTGAGGTATATTTTTTTAAGTTTATTTAGACTGACTTTTTCTCTGAAAAACATGTCATTGTGACTGCCGCCACCCCCATGCCCCGCCCCCTCCAAAAAAACTAATTTCCCACAAAAAAAGTCAAAAATGTCAAAATGGAAAATGTTCTCCCTTTCAAAGACTACTACAGTGAAACTCCTCTACAACGAAATTGTGTTTGCGGCAAGAACTTTTTCACAACAGGGGGTTTTTCACTGTAGCAAATTTGGTCTCAGATGTAAGCACACACACACCCACGCACACCCACACACACAAACGTATGTGTACACGCACACACAAGCGTATGTGTACTCTATTTTTATTCCAATAGTGCATAAGTATGAGCACACACTTATTTGACACTTCATATTGTCAGTGTAGAATGAAAAAAAGGGAAATAAATTGCGAAATTTACAATCAGCATTCACTTTCACTTACATCAATTTCTTAGATAATGTATTTTATTTCGCTTGCTCCATCTTTCATTTTGATCACTTATACCCTCTCTTCCAGTATCAGAGCTCTTCTTGTCTTAGCTGCTTGACATCCAAAGGTCCGTTTTGTAGCCATTTTAGCATTATAACGTCCACGCTCGTCTGAATCTAACAATAACAAATACTTCTGGACCCGGTGGCTTTTCTTTCCACCATCTCACTGTCTCTACCTAACCCCAACCCAAGACAGCGTTGCTCAGCTGATGTCATGCAATTAACTTTTAAGCCAGCCACAGGACGCTTCGTAGTCCTCGATGGCCACAGTTACGCTAACTGGAGCGCTAATTAGCGTAAGGTTTTTAGCCTTCGAGAGCTAACTAGGCCATCGAGGACTACGAAGCGTCCCGTGGCTGTTTTTAGCATGATAACAAGTAAAGCATTCGAGGAAACGTTCGTTTATTTGAATGTCCGTCGAGCCATAAGCAATTTACTCTGAGCAGCTAATCGGATGCTACGGATCGAGCTTCAGTATGTACACACATAGACAGTGAGGTCCCTCTTGGCCAATCGGAGGCCAGGATGATGCTCGGTAAGCCAATGGCAGAGCAGCTATGAGTATGTTGAGTCCAGGAAACTCGCAGCTGTGACCGAAATAAACATCGTTCACTATGTAAACCAGTGTGGTGGTTGCTGTTGCCATTTCCGAACGAACAAGTAGAGGTCGCTGTTGGATAAGACTTCGTTGTAGTGCAGGGGTCTCAAACTCCGGTCCTGGAGGGCCGCTGTCCTGCATGTTTCCAAGTCTCCCTGTTGCAACACACCTGATTCAAATGATCAGATCATCAGCAAGCTCTGCGGAAGCCTGACATTGAACCTGTTCATTTGAATCAGGTGTGTTGCAACAGGGAGACTTGGAAAACATGCAGGACAGCGGCCCTCCAGGACCTGAGTTTGAGACCCCTGTTGTAGTGAATGTCTTCGCGAGGCTGGAGCAGAGAAAATTATTTCGTATAACGCAACAGGGGGTTTCGTCGTATGGGGGGCAGGAGAATGGGAATTGTGCTAATGCATGAACATTTTTTCACATAAGGGGGTATTTTCGCCCATGTAGGTTTTGTTCTAGAGGAGTTTCACTGTACCACGAGTTCAAATAAATGACAAAAATTATTCATTCATTCATTCATCTTCCGAACCGCTTGATCCTCACTAGGGTCGCGGGGGGTGCTGGAGCCTATCCCAGCTGTCTCCGGGCAGTAGGCGGGGGACACCCTGAATCAGTTGCCAGCCAATCGCAGGGCACACAGAAACGAACAGCCATCCATGACCACATTCATACCTAGGGACAATTTAGAGTGCTCAATCAGCCTGCCATGCATGTCTTTGGAATGTGGGAGGAAACCGGAGCACCCGGAGCAAACCCATGCAAGCCCGGGGAGAACATGCAAACTCCACACAGGGATTCGAACCCGGTACCTTTGAACTGTGAAGCCGACGTGCTAACCACTGGACTACCGGGCCGCCCTGACAAAAATTAGGTCTTTCTGAAATGGAAATGCGACTTATTTGCAGAACATACCCTTGGCCGCCCAGGCCCTCAGAGGGCTGTCATCGTCGATGACATGGTAGAAAGTGAGTGGCAGGATGAGGAAGGGGCTGTCGCTGGAAGTGTCCACCTGGAAGGCCACGTTCCTCTGGTCCAGGCGAACCGTCTCGCCCTCCTTAGTCAAAAACGACTGGAGCAGCTTACCCGTCACCTGGACAAATGCTCGACACTCATTGTTTGAACTTACTTGCACACAAACAAGGTTAAAATATTGATGTTTGCCCCTTCCTCAAAAGAAGACAAACGCTTGATGATTCGCTTTCTTAAAGAATCAAAAACAAAAAACAAATGTTGCACTGACCTATCAAAGGAAGACAATCTATTTATGTTTTTGTTTTCCAAGAAAGAAGACAACAAACTGATGTTGTACTTTCCTAGGAATACAAATTATTCATGTCACAGTTTCCTAAAAAGAAAACTAATGACTGACAAAAAGAAACTCCCAATGTTGGACTTTCTTAAAAAGAAAAACTATTGGTGTCACACTTTCACTAAAAGACAAACGACTGAAATTGCAATTCCCTAAAAAGAAGACAAGCTACTAATGTTGCACTTTTGTAAAACACTCTCACACACACACACACACACACAATGCTGCATTTTCCTTTAAGAGACAAACTAATTTTTTGGCACAAACTATTAACGTTAACCTTTCCCAAAAAGAAGGCAAAAAGAAGGCTGAAAAAAAAACTGAACCGACTAACGTTGCACTCTCCGAAAAAGAAGAAAAACTATTTACGTCAGACTTTCCCTAAAAGGAAGATAAACCACTGACTTTACTTTCCGAAGAAAAATAGAAATTAAACAAAACCAAAAAGAGAAACTACTAATGTCAGTTTCCTAAAAAGAATCGAAACTACTAATGTTGTGCTATCCCCCGGAAAATAGAAGACAAAAAATAATGATGTTTTAATGAGTTTCCCTTTAAAGACAAACTGCTCTTTCCTAAAAAAAACTTTGCTTTCCTAAAAAGAAGACCAAACTGCCAATGTTATACCTTTCTAAGAATGCACTGTCTTTTAATACTTTTAATTTTTCACTTTCCTAAAAAGAAGACAAGCTTCTGATGTTGTGATTTCATGAAAAGAAAAACTACTGGTTCTAATGATGCACTTACCAAAAAAAAAAAAGACAAATTACCGATGTTGCCCTCTCCCTTAAGCGACAAAGTTATTTGTTGTACTTTCCTTTAAAATGAAAAAAGAAACTAGTACTGCTTCAAGACAAACCACATATGTTGCACTTTCCCTAAAAAGAAGATAACTGCCGTATTGATGTTGCAATTTCCTCAAATTAAATAAATATATAAATAGATAAAGTTTAAAAAAGGAAAAGAAAGACGACTGATGATGCACTTTCCTCATAAAGAATACAAACTTTTTGTGTCTCACTTTCCGAAAAGGAAGACACCCTGTGTGAGTGCATTGATTTTTCAAGCAGTTTGGGTTACATTTGTTTGCATGTTTTTTGTTTTTTAATAAATTAAGACTGCATGCTGGTGTCACACTGGTGTTGCGCTTGGTCAAAAAGAAGAAAAGTCTGGTGGGCACTTGCCTGACAGCCAAGGAGGAGGCTCTTGCGCATATTGGCCACCCTGATCATGAGGCACGGGCGTCCCTCCTGGCTCGACACCACGGCATGCTGGCTGAACTTGACCGTCTCGCCTCGCTTCTTCGGACGCGCCACCTGAGCTCCCACACCACAGAACATTCACACAAAACTCTTGCAGCGCCGGCAAAAATGCAGTGCGGCTCAGGCTCTGGCTAGCAGATGTCGTAGCGAGCGCTTTTGCCGTTTGTACTGTATAGCATATCATAGCAATGATGCCATGTTATTAGTAGTATTATAATTATTCTTTCGAAAAACTATCCTGTTACAAAAACGTTTTTGAATTTTAGAAAGTCATAATTTGTGTGGGGGAAAAAAGTTGTCATGTTACAACAGTAAGTCTTATTTTGGGAGAAAATGCTTGATTTTTTTTGTTTCAATGGTAATCTCAAGAGATTAAAATTTTTTCAAATATAAGTATTTTTCTTTGGGGGGTTTTGTGGTAATTTGTATATTTTGAGAAAAAAGGTCTCCACATTTTAAACCTTTTTTAATGAAAAAGTTATTTTTTTCATAAGCAATGTACCGGTAATACTCAACAGCGATATTTTTAGAAAAAAAATCATTTAAAAAATCATTCTTACAAGAATAAAATGTTATTGTTTTCCAAAAAAAGTTGAAATACAATGAACAAAGTGTCGTGTGTATTTTTATGTTAGAATGCCATCATTTGTGAGGAAAAAAAAGTCATAGTCTTACGACAAATCTGCTTTGGAGAGCAAGTTAGATATTTCAATCAAATTGTAATCGCAACCTTTCTTCAAATCGAAAAAGTAGCTTTTTCATACTTCATTTCCATAGTTCGAAAGAAAATCATAAAATTCTGACAAGCAGTCTTGTTTTTCCGTCACTATTTGATGATTGTGGACGACAAATGTATCCATTAGCCGGCAATAAACATGCATCTGCTGTATTGAGCGAATCATTTTGCTCCCCGTTCTAATTTTTTTCTCCGATTGGAGAGGTGCCCCCTCTCAGGTGGACGCACTCCTACCACTTTGCGTGCCAGATAGCGTTCATGCCAAAGCCTTCACCTTAGCCAGGAATGTTCCGGTGATGAAGATCTCCATGAGCGTGGTGATGAGCAGCTGGATGATGAGCAGGACGATGGCGACAGGGCACTCCTCGGTGATACAGCGGAAACCGTAGCCGATGGTGGTCTGCGACTCCAGCGAGAAGAGGAAGGCGCCCGTCAGCGTCTGCATCTGCATCACGCATGGAGTGTGGTTGGATGGAGGCTCGAACTCTGCAACCACAATTTGATTTTTTTAGGGGGGCCAGGGGTGGAATCAGTAATTTTTTTTAAATTCCTCCAATTATGATGACTTTCTCTGAAAAAAAAGAAACATTCCGATGCTTCTTGAAAACAATTTGACTTGGACAAGTAAAACGATACGTTATTTTCGAAATACAGTGACACTCCTCTACAACGAAATCATGTTTGCAGCAAGACATTTTTCACAACAGGGGGTTTTTCACTGTAGCAAATTTAATCTCAGATGTAAACACACACACACACACACACACACACACACACAAACTAACGAATGTGTACACGCACACACAAACTTATGTGTACTCTATTTTTATTCCAATAGTGCATAAGTATGAGCACACACTTATTTGACACTTCATATTGTCAGTGTAGAAAGAAAAAAAGGGAAAGAAATTACGATCAGCATTCACTTTCACTCACATAAATTTCTTGGATAATGTCTTTTATTTTGCTTGCTCCGTCTTTCATTTTGATCACTTATACCCTCTCTTCCAGCATCAGAGCTCTTCTTGTCTTAGCTGCTTGACATCCAAAGGTCCGTTTTGTAGCCATTTTAGCAATGCAACGTCCGCGCTCGTCTGAAAATAACAAATACGTACTTCCTGGACCCGGTGGCTTTTCTTTCCACCATCTCACTGTCTCTAAAGGCGCGTTCCCACGTTGCAATTTGTGTTATGCAACGTGTTGCATAAAACAAATTGCAAATATGATGTTGCAAACCGAATGTGTTCCCACGTTGCAACAGATGCAAACAATTTCAAATCTCGCGAGAAGATTTTTCCGAATGCGCGTTTAACGTTGCTGTTAATGCAGTCGCCCATCAACGCCGATATGCTAGTGTAGGCAGCTTGTCGGTGTTCCCTCCTTGAGTAGAACTGGCTCCCGACGTTCCACAAGCAATCATGCGAATGGTAATAATTAATTAACCTTTCGGTGTCGCCCCGGGAGAGCTCGATTTTTTTGGATTTCTGTGTCGGCGCCATTATACTTCGCGTTCGTGTTTACATAACGATCGATGTTTTTTGTCACGTGATAGCGCAACGCGTTCTGATTGGTCGGGTTCATGCAACACGTTGCAAGAAAATAGAGCAAGTCCTATTTCATGCAACACGCATCCAACACGTTGCATGCCACAAACGTCTGTCCAACTTCGGGGTTCACACGTTGCAATGTGTTGCATGCCACAAAACTTATGCCACAAATTGCAACGTGGGAACGCGCCTTAACTCGACCTCCCCTCGATCGCCACCCAAGACAGCTCAACTGATGTCATGCAATGAACTTTTAAGCCAGCCACGGGACGCTTCAAAGTCCTCGATGGCCATAGTTAACTCTCGAAGGCTAAAACCTTATGCTAACTGGAGCGCTTCTCTCTCATTAGCGCTCGAGTTAGCGTAAGGTTTTTAGCATGATAACAAGTAAAGCATTCGAGGAAACGTTAGTTTATTTGAATGTCCGTCGAGCCATAAGCAATTTACTCTGAGTGGCTAATCGGATGCATTCCACTCAATCTTCTACGGACCTAGCTTCAGTATCTACACACACAGACAGTGAGGTCCCTCTTGGCCAATCGGAGGCCAGGATGATGCTCGGTAAGCCAATGGCAGAGCAGCTATGAGTATGTTGCGTTCAGGAAACTCGCAGCTGTGACCGAAATAAACATCGTTCACTATGTAAACCAGTGTGGTGGTTGCTGTTGCCGTTTCCAGACGAAGCAGTAGAGGTCGCTGTTGGATTAGACTTCGTTGTAGTGAATGTCTTCGCGAGGCTGGAGCAGAAAAATTGATTTCGTAAAACGCAACAGGGTTTTTTTTCGTCGTATGGGGGACAGGAGAATGGGAATTGTGTTAATGCATGAAGATTTTTTCACATTAGGGGGTATTTTGCCCATTAGGTTTCGTTCTAGAGGAGTTTCACTGTATTACGTTTCTTGGGGAAAAAAAATATTCTTGGGCAGGCCTTCAAAAAAACAATTTCTCACAAGATAGTGGAATTTTCCTGAGCCCAAAAAATCGACCAAGTATACGAAGGCGTTTTTTGCCGTAAAAAACGAACATGTATAGTAAGGCTTTTTTTAGCCGAAAAAACAACCATGTATAGTAAGGCTTTTTTGCCGAAAAAAAAAGACCATGTATAGTAAGGCGTTTTTTGCGAAAAAAAAACGACCATGTAGAGTACGGCGTTTTTAGCCCAAAAAAAACGACCATGTACAGTAAGGCGTTTTTAGCCCCAAAAAATGACCATGTATAGTAAGGCGTTTTTAGCCCAAAAAACGACCATGTATAGTAAGGTGTTTTTAGCCCCAAAAAACGACCATGTATAGTTAGGCATTTTTTGCAGAAAAAAACAACCATGTATAGGAAGGCGTTTTTTGCTGAAAAAATGACCATGTATAGTAAGGCGTTTTTAGCCCAAAAAAACGACCATGTATAGTAAGGCATTTTTTGCAGAAAAAAACAACCATGTATAGGAAGGCGTTTTTTGCTGAAAAAAAGACCATGTATAGTAAGGCATTTTTAGCATTAAAAAAACGAGTATAGTAAGGTGTTTTTAGCCCAAAAAAACGACCATGTATAGTAAGGCGTTTTTTGCAGAAAAACATCCGACCATGTGTAGTAAGGCGTAGAAAAAAAAGTAGTGTGTTTCCGGTAACCCGACCGACCGAGAATTTCTACCTCAAAGAAAAACTTTACAGTCGGCATTTTTTTTCAAACCTTCTACATTTTTGTGTAATAATAGCCTTTCAAAACACTTAAGGACGCTTTAAAATCAAAACAAGAACAATAAAACCACAGACAAAATTATAAATAACAAAAGGAAAGATGAATTTAGAGCATTTACATTGGTGCAAACTCTCGCGATATTCACGTTGCGTCGTTTGCCCTGTAGTCTGTCAACAAAATTGAATCGTGGCGGCGGCCACGATCTCCGATAACAGTTTAAACCGCGTTTTGTGTGTTGCAGTCGCATGCTCGCACCATAATATTAAGAAAATAGCATCCACTGCTGTATCGAAAAGATTCAACGAGGCGAGGCGGCGGCGACGTTCAAGTCGACGCGAGGAGGCGGGGCGTGGCGGTGGAACGGGCGGGGTTGTGGTACGGCGCGCCCGGTCGTTGGCGGTCGTTGGCGGTCGTCTACTCTACCCCGCCACGAACACCCAGCGCCCGCCCAGCGCCCGACCCGCGAGGCGGCGGCGGCGGCGCACCTACCTCGAGCCGGAGCGAGCGAAACCCAAATAAGCGGCGGCGCCGCCGCGCTGGAGCGGCGGAGACGGCGGCGGCGGGGCGTCGCGGGGAGGGGCGGTGTCGGGCGCGGGGTCGGTCGGTGCGCCGCGCCACCTCCGCGTCCCGCCCGTCCCCGTCACTACCCGGTCAGGCGCCCGTCGGCGTTCACCCACCCGCCCGCCCCGGCGACCAGCGCGTCCAGCGCGCTCGTTAACGTCGACCCCGTCCGCCTTAGTCTTACGGCACCTAGGTCGCGGGACGCAGAGGCTCTAACACCCAGCCGCTGGGTACCCAACTTCGCTTCGCCGCCGAGCAGGGTTTCAATCAGTGGCGATTGCTCTCGGACTGCAAGGAAGCTCGGCTTCCCCTAAAATGTCAAAGAATAAGTGATGAAATATATGAATGTAAATGTCATTGTGTGTACATGTCATTGACTAAATATGCGCTACAGCGTGCTCAACTTTTGTTCGAATCAGCTTCTTCTTATTACTGGTTCTGACGTCTGACGCGAGTCCCTTCTCCTTCAAGCCGCAGCTTCGCTGTGCTTTAAGCGATAGTGAGTTCAGGGTAGGTTGTCCCATTACGTTGAGCGGAGGCGAGTCATTGGATACAAACTGGTTTTTGTCCCGCCCACGGAGTTCGGCGTCTCTGGGACTGGACGGCAGTGGGAGGGTACCGGACGCCAGGCTTTTCTGCATCAGATTGGATGCCTGTGTGCCAGTTCGATTGACATTGAAATGAGCCAATCACCGAGCTTTAAGTGATTGACATTGAAATGAGCCAATCACCGAGCTTTTAGTGTAGGCACGCGTGCAAGCCTTTTTCAACTCGCATTCTGTTCCGAGTTGAGCTGGAGACTTCTCCTAATCATTTTAGCGACACTCTTTGTTGTAAACAACTAGCGACAAATTAATATTTTATTTCTGGTGGGTTTTATTGTAGTTCCTATAGTTGTAGGACACTAATTAAGTACGGGGAAAAGACGCCTTGTTGGTATGACAGGGTCACAGATCATTTTCTTGAAAAGCAACGGAGCTAGAGTAGAATTCGCGTATAAATAAACGGACACATTTTATGATGTCGATCAAAATTGAGCTTCTCCTCTTTGACAGACGAGCATCCGGCACTGGTTTCAATGTCTCCTTGTTTTATGTTTTATGGTTATTTTGTTTACATTTTTGATGGGGGAGGGAGGGAGAAAAAAATATTAAAAAAAAAAAAACTTTGTCCGACCTACCAACCCTATGCTGAAATTTCATGTTACCGGAAATACACTACTTTTTTTTCTACGCCTAAGGCGTTTTTAGCCCAAAAAAAACGACCATGTACAGTAAGGTGTTTTTAGCCCCAAAAAATGACCATGTACAGTAAGGCGTTTTTAGCCCCAAAAAACTATCATGTATAGTAAGGCGTTTTTTTCCGAAAAAAACAACCATGCATAGTAAGGCGTTTTTTTGCCGAAATAAAACGACCATGCATAGTAAGGCGTTTTTAGCCCCAAAAGACGACCATGTATAGTAAGGCATTTTTTGCAGAAAAAAACGACCATGTATAGTAAGGCTTTTTTTTGCCGGAAAAAACAACCATGTATAGTAAGGCATTTTTAGCATTAAAAAAACGAGTATAGTAAGGTGTTTTTAGCCGTATGGGGGACAGGAGAATGGGAATTGTGTTAATGCATGAAGATTTTTTCACATTAGGGGGTATTTTGCCCATTAGGTTTCGTTCTAGAGGAGTTTCACTGTATTACGTTTCTTGGGGAAAAAAAATATTCTTGGGCAGGCCTTCAAAAAAACAAATTCTCACAAGATAGTGGCATTTTCCTGAGCCCAAAAAATCGACCATGTATACGAAGGCGTTTTTTGCCGTAAAAGACGAACATGTATAGTAAGGCGTTTTTAGCGAAAAAACAACCATGTATAGTAAGGCTTTTTGCGAAAAAAGACCATGTATAGTAAGGCGTTTTGCGAAAAAACGACCATGTAAATCTGGCGTTTTAGCCCCAAAAAACTATCATGTATAGTAAGGCGTTTTAAGCCCCAAAAAACGACCATGTATAGTAAGGCGTTTTAGCCCCAAAAAGCGAACATGTATAGTTCGAAGTCGGCGCGGGAGAGGCGGGGGCGTGGCGGTGGAGCAGGCGGGGTTGTGGTGCGGCGCGCCGATCGTTGGCGGTCGTTGGCGGTCGTCTACTCTACCCCGCCACGAACACCCAGCGCCCGCCCGCGCCCGACCCGCGAGGCGGCGGCGGCGGCGCACCTACCTCGAGCCGGGCGAGCGAAACCAAATAAGCGGCGGCGCCGCCGGCGCGAAGCGGCGGGACGGCAGCGGCGGGGCGTCGCGGGGAGGGGACGGTGTCGAGCGCGAGGTCGGTCGGTGCGCCGCGCCACCTCCGCGTCCCGCCCGTCCCCGTCACTACCCGGTCAGGCGCCCGTCGGCGTTCACCCACCCGCCCGCCCCGGCGACCAGCGCGTCCAGCGCGCTCGTTAACGTCGACCCCGTCCGCCTTAGTCTTACGGCACCTAGGTCGCGGGGCGCGAGGCTCTAACACCCAGCGCTGGGTACCCAACTTCGCTTCGCCGCCGAGCAGGGGTTTCAATCAGTGGCGATTGCTCTCGGACTGCAAGGAAGCTCGGCTTCCCCTAAAATGTCAAAGAATAAGTGATGAAATATATGAATGTAAATGTCATTGTGTGTACATGTCATTGACTAAATATCGCTTCTAGCGTGCTCAACTTTTGTTCGAATCAGCTTCTTCTTATTACTGGTTACGACGTCGACGCGAGTCCCTTCTCCTTCAAGCCGCAGCTTCGCTGTGCTTTAAGCGATAGTGAGTTCAGGGTAGGTTGTCCCATTACGTTGAGCGGAGGCGAGTCATTGGATACAAACTGGTTTTGTCCCGCCCACGGAGTTCGGCGTCTCTGGGACTGGACGGCAGTGGGAGGTACCGGACGCCAGGCTTTTCTGCATCAGATTGGATGCCTGTGTGCCAGTTCGATTGACATTGAAATGAGCCAATCACGAGCTTTAAGTGATTGACATTGAAATGAGCCAATCACCGAGCTTTTAGTGTGAGGCACGCGTGCGAGCCTTTTTCAACTCGCATTCTGTTCGAGTTGAGCTGGAGACTTCTCCTAATCATTTTAGCGACACTCTTTGTTGTAAACAACTAGCGACAAATTAATATTTTATTTCTGGTGGGTTTTATTGTAGTTCCTATAGTTGTAGGACACTAATTAAGTACGAGGAAAAGACGCCTTGTTGGTATGACAGGGTCACAGATCATTTTCTTGAAAAGCAACGGAGCTAGAGTAGAATTCGCGTATAAATAAGCGGACACATTTTATGATGTCGATCAAAATTGAGCTTCTCCTCTTTGACAGACGAGCATCCGGCACTGGTTTCAATGTCTCCTTGTTTTATGTTTTATGGTTATTTTGTTTACATTTTTGATGGGGGAGGGAGGGAGAAAAAAATATTAAAAAAAAAAAAACTTTGTCCGACCTACCAACCCTATGCTGAAATTTCATGTTACCGGAAATACACTACTTTTTTTTCTACGCCTAAGGCGTTTTTAGCCCAAAAAAAACGACCATGTACAGTAAGGTGTTTTTAGCCCCAAAAAATGACCATGTACAGTAAGGCGTTTTTAGCCCCAAAAAACTATCATGTATAGTAAGGCGTTTTTTTCCGAAAAAAACAACCATGCATAGTAAGGCGTTTTTTTGCCGAAATAAAACGACCATGCATAGTAAGGCGTTTTTAGCCCCAAAAAACGACCATGTATAGTAAGGCATTTTTTGCAGAAAAAAACGACCATGTATAGTAAGGCTTTTTTTTGCCGGAAAAAACAACCATGTATAGTAAGGCATTTTTAGCATTAAAAAAACGAGTATAGTAAGGTGTTTTTAGCCGTATGGGGGACAGGAGAATGGGAATTGTGTTAATGCATGAAGATTTTTTCACATTAGGGGGTATTTTGCCCATTAGGTTTCGTTCTAGAGGAGTTTCACTGTATTACGTTTCTTGGGGAAAAAAAATATTCTTGGGCAGGCCTTCAAAAAAACAAATTCTCACAAGATAGTGGCATTTTCCTGAGCCCAAAAAATCGACCATGTATACGAAGGCGTTTTTTGCCGTAAAAAACGAACATGTATAGTAAGGCGTTTTTTAGCCGAAAAAACAACCATGTATAGTAAGGCTTTTTGCGAAAAAAAGACCATGTATAGTAAGGCGTTTTTTGCGAAAAAACGACCATGTAGAGTACGGCGTTTTTAGCCCCAAAAAACTATCATGTATAGTAAGGCGTTTTAAGCCCCAAAAAACGACCATGTATAGTAAGGCGTTTTTAGCCCCAAAAACGAACATGTATAGTAAGGCATTTTTTGCAGAAAAAAACAACCATGTATAGTAAGGCTTTTTTTTGCTGTAAAAAACAACCATGTATAGGAAGGCGTTTTTTGCCGAAAAAAAGACCATGTATAGTAAGGCATTTTTAGCATTAAAAAAACGAGTATCGTAAGGTGTTTTTAGCCCAAAAAAACGACCATGTATAGTAAGGCGTTTTTTGCAGAAAAACATCCCACCATGTGTAGTAAGGCGTTTTTAGCCCAAAAAAAACGACCATGTACAGTAAGGCGTTTTTAGCCCCAAAAAATGACCATGTATAGTAAGGCGTTTTTAGCCCAAAAAAACGACCATGTATAGTAAGGTGTTTTTAGCCCCAAAAAACGACCATGTATAGTTAGGCGTTTTTAGCCGGAAAAAACGACCATGTACAGTAAGGCGTTTTTAGCCCCAAAAAACTATCATGTATAGTAAGGCGTTTTTTTCCGAAAAAAACAACCATGCATAGTAAGGCGTTTTTTGCCGAAATAAAACGACCATGCATAGTAAGGCGTTTTTAGCCCCAAAAAACGACCATGTATAGTAAGGCATTTTTTGCAGAAAAAAACGACCATGTATAGTAAGGCGTTTTTTTCCGAAAAAAACAACCATGCATAGTAAGGCGTTTTTTGCCGAAATAAAATGACCATGCATAGTAAGGCGTTTTTAGCCCCAAAAAACGACCATGTATAGTAAGGCATTTTTTGCAGAAAAAAACGACCATGTATAATAAGGCTTTTTGCGGAAAAAGACCATATATAGTAAGGCATTTTAGCATTAAAAAACGAGTATAGTAAGGTGTTTTAGCCCAAAAAACGACCATGTATAGTAAGGCATTTTTTGCAGAAAAAACGACCATGTATAGTAAGGCATTTTTAGCATTAAAAAAACGAGTATAGTAAGGTGTTTTTTGCTGAAATAAAACGACCATGCATAGTAAGGCGTTTTTAGCCCCAAAAAACGACCATGTATAGTAAGGCATTTTTTGCAGAAAAAAACGACCATGTATATATAGGAAGGCGTTTTTTGCCAAAAAAAAGACCATGTATAGTAAGGCATTTTTAGCATTAAAAAAACGAGTATAGTAAGGTGTTTTTAGCCCAAAAAAACGACCATGTATAGTAAGGCGTTTTTTGCAGAAAAAAACCCGACCATGTGTAGTAAGGCGTTTTTAGCCCAAAAAAACGACCATGTACAGTAAGGCGTTTTTAGCCCCAAAAAATGACCATGTATAGTAAGGCGTTTTTAGCCCAAAAAAACGACCATGTATAGTAAGGCGTTTTTAGCCGGAAAAAACGACCATGTACAGTAAGGCGTTTTTAGCCCCAAAAAATGACCATGTATAGTAAGGCGTTTTTAGCCCAAAAAAACTATCATGTATAGTAAGGCGTTTTTTTCCGAAAAAAACAACCATGCATAGTAAGGCGTTTTTTGCCGAAATAAAACGACCATGTATAGTAAGGCATTTTTTGCAGAAAAAAACGACCATGTATAGGAAGGCGTTTTTTGCCAAAAAAAAGACCATGTATAGTAAGGCATTTTTAGCATTAAAAAAACGAGTATAGTAAGGTGTTTTTAGCCCAAAAAAACGACCATGTATAGTAAGGCGTTTTTTGCAGAAAAAAACCCGACCATGTGTAGTAAGGCGTTTTTAGCCCAAAAAAACGACCATGTACAGTAAGGCGTTTTTAGCCCCAAAAAATGACCATGTATAGTAAGGCGTTTTTAGCCCAAAAAAACTATCATGTATAGTAAGGCGTTTTTTTCCGAAAAAAACAACCATGCATAGTAAGGCGTTTTTAGCCCCAAAAAACGACCATGTATAGTAAGGCATTTTTTGCAGAAAAAAACGACCATGTATAGGAAGGCGTTTTTTGCCAAAAAAAAGACCATGTATAGTAAGGCATTTTTAGCATTAAAAAAACGAGTATAGTAAGGTGTTTTTAGCCCAAAAAAACGACCATGTATAGTAAGGGTTTTGCAGAAAAAACCCGACCATGTAGTAAGGCGTTTTAGCCCAAAAACGACCATGTACAGTAAGGCGTTTTAGCCCCAAAAATGACCATGTATAGTAAGGCGTTTTAGCCCAAAACGACCATGTATAGTAAGGCGTTTTTAGCGGAAAAAACGACCATGTACAGTAAGGCGTTTTTAGCCGGAAAAAACGACCATGTACAGTAAGGCGTTTTTAGCCCCAAAAAACTATCATGTATAGTAAGGCGTTTTTTTCCGAAAAAAACAACCATGCATAGTAAGGCGTTTTTTGCCGAAATAAAACGACCATGCATAGTAAGGCGTTTTTAGCCCCAAAAAACGACCATGTATAGTAAGGCATTTTTTGCAGAAAAAAACGACCATGTATAGTAAGGCTTTTTTTTGCCGGAAAAAAGACCATGTATAGTAAGGCATTTTTAGCATTAAAAAAACTAGTATAGTAAGGTGTTTTTAGCCCAAAAAAACATTTTCTGTGCCCTCCACGTTGGATTCTTGAGGTTTCTCGTCTTCGTCGCCTTCTGTTTTTAGCCCAAAAAAACGACCATGTATAGTAAGGCGTTTTTTGCAGAAAAAAACCCAACCATGTAAGGCGTTTTTAGCCCAAAAAACGTTTTTTTCGTCTAAAAACGTCATACTATACTATGTCGTTTTTTTCGGCTAAAAACGCCTTGCTATAATTTGTCGGTTTTTTCGGCTAGAAACGCCTTACTATACTTACTTTTTCGGGCTAAAAACGCCTTAATATACATGGTCGTTTTTTATGGCTGAAAAGCCTTACTATAGTATGTCGTTTTTTGCGGGCTAAAAACACCTTACCTATGTCGTTTTTTGTGCTAGAAACACCTTACTATACTATGACATTTTTTTCGGCTAAAAACGTCTTACTACACATGGTCGTTTTTTTGGGCTAAAAACGCCTTACTATACTATGTCGTTTTTTGGGGCTAAAAACGGCCTACTATACTATGTCGTTTTTTCCGGCTAAAAACGCCTTACTATGTCGGTTTTTTTTTCGGCTAAAAACGCCTTACTATATTATGTCATTTTTTGGGGCTAAAAACGACTTATATACATGGTCGTTTTTTTCGGCTAAAAACGCCTTACTATACTATGTCGTTTTTTTTTTTGGTTAAAAACGCCTTACTATATTATGTCGTTTTTTCGGCTAAAAACGCTATGTTGTTTTTTTGGGGCTAAAAACACCTTACTATACTATGTCGTTTTTTTGGGCAAAAAATGCCTTATTATACATGGTATTTTCTTCCCGGCAATAAACACCTTACTATATGATGGTCGTTTTTTTAGCAAAAATTGCCTTACTATACATGGTGGTTTTTTGGGGCTCAAAACGCCTTTCTATCCATGGTCGTTTTGTCTGGCAAAAAACGCCTGACTATACATGGTCGTTTTTTTCCTCACATACAGTAAATTAGCGTGGTTTGAACAGAGATTGCCTGGGCCGAACACCAGTGTGTATACCTCTCTACTACCAGTGACTGTAACTTTTCCTACACTATAGGCGTATTTGACATGCACTTTCGAGGGTTTCCAAGAAAAAGTAACCAAGTGTTATATTTTCACACATAACTGAGCAGGGTTTGAACCAGGATTTCCTGGACCAAACACTGGTGTGTATACCTCTACACTACCAGTGCCTGACTATTTTGCACTGCAGGCGTATTTGACATTCACTTGTGAGGGTTTCCAAGAAAAAGTAACCTAGTGTTATATTTTCACACATGACTGAGCGGGTTTGAACCAGGGTTCAGTGGACCGAACGCTGGAGTGTATACCTCTACACTACCAGTGACTCTGACTTGCTCTGCACTGCAGGCGTATTTGACATTCACTTTCGAGGGTTTCCAAGAAGATGTAACCAAGTATTACATTTTCACACATAACTGAGCAGGGTTTGAACCAGGTTTGACTGGACCAAACGCTGGCGTGTATGCCTCTACTCTACTACCAGCGACTGTAATGAACTATAGGCGTATTCGACATGGACGATGGAGGGTTTGCAGGAAATAGTAATTGGGTTATTTTCACAGGTCACTGAGCGGGGTTTGAAACCGCTTTTCCTGGACCGAAAGCCAGCGTGTATACAGTGACTGTGAACGGCAGCGCACTTTGGTCGAATACAATGCCATCTATTGAGGTTTCACAGGAAAAGGACCTAAGTGTTTGGTGTTGTATTTTCACATGTCACTGAGTGGTGATCGATCCCACGCTACTGGCCTACAAATCAGACGAGTGTACCACAACACCATCTGTGACTGGGTGTTGGTCATTTTTTTCAGGCTACAAACGCCTGGCTATACATGGTCATTTTTTCCGGCAAAAAACGCCTTACTATACTATGTCGTTTTTTTCGGCTAAAAACACCTTACTATACAAGTCGTTTTTTGGGCTAAAAACGTCATACTATACTATGTCGTTTTTTTCGGCTAAAAACGCCTTGCTATACTATGTCGTTTTTTTCGGCTAAAAACGCCTTGCTATAATTTGTCGTTTTTTTCGGCTAAAAACGCCTTGCTATACTATGTCGTTTTTTTGGCTAAAAACGTCATACTATACTATGTCGTTTTTTTCGGCTAAAAACGCCTTGCTATAATTTGTCGTTTTTTTCGGCTAAAAACGCCTTGCTATACTATGTCGTTTTTTTCGGCTAAAAACGTCATACTATACTATGTCGTTTTTTTCGTGCTAAAAACGCCTTACTATACTTTAACGTTTTTTTCGGCTAAAAACGCCTTACTATACTATGTCGTTTTTTTCGGCTAAAAACACCTTACTATACTATGTCGTTTTTTTCGGCTAATAAAAACCTTGCTATACTATGTCGTTTTTTTCGGCTAAAAACGCCTTACTATACATGGTCGTTTTTTGCGGGCTAAAAACACCTTAATATACTTTGTCGTTTTTTTCGGCTAAAAACGCCTAAATATAATTTGTCGTTTTTTTCGGCTAAAAATGTCTTGCTATACAATGTCGTTTTTTTCGGGCTAAAAACGCCTTGCTATAATTTGTCGTTTTTTTTCGGCTAAAAACGCCTTGCTATACTATGTCGTTTTTTTGGCTAAAAACGCCTTACTATCGTATGTCGTTTTTTGCGGGCTAAAATAACCTTAATATACTATGTCGTTTTTTTCGGCTAAAAACGCCTTGCTATAATTTATCGTTTTTTTCAGCTACAAACGCCTTACTATACTATGTCGTTTTTTTGGCTAAAAACGTCTTGCTATATTATGTTGTTTTTTTGGGCTAAAAACCTCTTGCTATACTATGTCGTTTTTTTCGGCTAAAAAACGCCTTGCTATACTATGTCGTTTTTTTGGCTAAAAACGTCATACTATACTATGTCGTTTTTGTGCTAAAACGCCTTACTATATTTTAACGTTTTTAGGCTAAAACGCCTTACTATACTATGTCGTTTTTCGCTAAAACACCTTGCTATACTATGTCGTTTTTATTAAAACGCCTTACTATACATGGTCGTTTTTGCGGGCTAAAACACCTTAATGTACTTTGTCGTTTTTTTAAAAACGCCTAACTATAATTTGTCGTTTTTTTCGGCTAAAAATGTCTTGCTATACGATGTCGTTTTTTTCGGGCTAAAAACATCTTGCTATACTATGTCGTTTTTTTCGGCTAAAAACGCCTTGCTATACTATGTCGTTTTTTGTGAAAAACACCTTGCTATACTATGTCGTTTTTTTCGTGCTAAAAACACCTTGGTATACTATGTCGTTTTTTTCGGCTAAAAACGCCTTGCTATACTATGTCGTTTTTTTCGGCTAAAAACGCCTTACTATACATGATCGTTTTTTGCGGGCTAAAAACACCTTAATATACTTTGTCGTTTTTTTCGGCTAATAACATCTTGCTATACTATGTCGTTTTTTTCGGGCTAAAAACATCTTGCTATACTATGTCGTTTTTTTCAGCTAAAAATGTCTTGCTATACGATGTCGTTTTTTTCGGGCTAAAACATCTTGCTATACTATGTCGTTTTTTGGGCTAAAAACGTCATACTATACTATGTCGTTTTTTTCGTGCTAAAAACGCCTTGCTATAATTTGTCATTTTGTTTGGCTAAAAATGCCTTCCTATGTCGTTTTTTTGGCTAAAAACGTCTTGCTATACTATGTCGTTTCTTTCAGCTAAAAACGCCTTGCTATAATTTGTCGTTTTTTTTCGGCTAAAAACGCCTTGCTATACTATGTCGTTTTTTTCGGCTAAAAACGCCTTACTATCGTATGTCGTTTTATTCGGGCTAAAAACATCTTGCTATACTATGTCGTTTTTTTCGGGCTAAAAACGTCTTGCTATACTATGTCGTTTCTTTCAGCTAAAAACGCCTTGCTATAATTTGTCGTTTTTTTTCGGCTAAAAACGCCTTGCTATAGTATGTTGTTTTTTTCGTGCTAAAAACGCCTTGCTATAATTTGTCGTTTTTTTTCGGCTAAAAACGCCTTGCTATACTATGTCGTTTTTTTGGCTAAAAACGTCATACTATACTATGTCGTTTTTTTCGGCTAAAAACGCCTTAATATACTTTGTCGTTTTTTTCGGCTAAAAACGCCTTACTATACATGGTCGTTTTTTGCGGGCTAAAAACACCTTAATATACTTTGTCGTTTTTTTCGGCTAAAAACGCCTAACTATAATTTGTCGTTTTTTTCGGCTAAAATTGTCTTGTTATACGATGTTTTTTTCGGGCTAAAAACGCCTTGCTATAATTTGTCGTTTTTTTTCGGCTAAAAACGCCTTGCTATACTATGTCGTTTTTTTGGCTAAAAACGCCTTACTATCGTATGTCGTTTTTTGCGGGCTAAAATAACCTTAATATACTATGTCGTTTTTTTCGGCTAAAAACGCCTTGCTATAATTTATCGTTTTTTTCAGCTACAAACGCCTTACTATACTATGTCGTTTTTTTGGCTAAAAACGTCTTGCTATATTATGTTGTTTTTTTGGGCTAAAAACCTCTTGCTATACTATGTCGTTTTTTTCGGCTAAAAAACGCCTTGCTATACTATGTCGTTTTTTTGGCTAAAAACGTCATACTATACTATGTCGTTTTTTTTGTGCTAAAAACGCCTTACTATATTTTAACGTTTTTTTCGGCTAAAAACGCCTTACTATACTATGTCGTTTTTTTCGGCTAAAAACACCTTGCTATACTATGTCGTTTTTTTCGGCTAAAAACGCCTTACTATACATGGTCGTTTTTTGCGGGCTAAAAACACCTTAATATACTTTGTCGTTTTTTTCGGCTAAAAACGCCTAACTATAATTTGTCGTTTTTTTCGGCTAAAAATGTCTTGCTATACGATGTCGTTTTTTTCGGGCTAAAAACATCTTGCTATACTATGTCGTTTTTTTCGGCTAAAAACGCCTTGCTATACTATGTCGTTTTTTTCGGCGAAAAATACCTTGCTATACTATGTCGTTTTTTGCGTGCTAAAAACACCTTGCTATAGTATGTCGTTTTTTTCGGCTAAAAACGCCTTGCTATACTATGTCGTTTTTTTCGGCTAAAAACGCCTTACTATACATGATCGTTTTTTGCGGGCTAAAAACACCTTAATATACTTTGTCGGTTTTTTCGGCTAATAACATCTTGCTATACTATGTCGTTTTTTTCGGGCTAAAAACATCTTGCTATACTATGTCGTTTTTTTCAGCTAAAAATGTCTTGCTATACGATGTCGTTTTTTTCGGGCTAAAAACATCTTGCTATACTATGTCGTTTTTTGGGCTAAAAACGTCATACTATACTATGTCGTTTTTTTCGTGCTAAAAACGCCTTGCTATAATTTGTCATTTTTTTTGGCTAAAAACGCCTTGCTATGTCGTTTTTTTGGCTAAAAACGTCTTGCTATACTATGTTGTTTCTTTCAGCTAAAAACGCCTTGCTATAATTTGTTGTTTTTTTTCGGCTAAAAACGCCTTGCTATACTATGTCGTTTTTTTCGGCTAAAAACGCCTTACTATCGTATGTCGTTTTTTTCGGGCTAAAAACATCTTGCTATACTATGTCGTTTTTTTCGGGCTAAAAACGTCTTGCTATACTATGTCGTTTCTTTCAGCTAAAAACGCCTTGCTATAATTTGTCGTTTTTTTTCGGCTAAAAACGCCTTGCTATAGTATGTCGTTTTTTTCGTGCTAAAAACGCCTTGCTATACTATGTCGTTTTTTTCGGCTAAAAACGCCTTACTATACTATGTCGTTTTTTTCGGCTAAAAACGCTTTGCTATAATTTGTCGGTTTTTTTCGGCTAAAAACGCCTTGCTATACTATGTCGTTTTTTTGGCTAAAAACGCCTTACTATCGTATGTCGTTTTTTGCGGGCTAAAATAACCTTAATATACTATGTCGTTTTTTTCGGCTAAAAACGCCTTGCTATAATTTATCGTTTTTTTCAGCTACAAACGCCTTACTATACTATGTCGTTTTTTTGGCTAAAAACGTCTTGCTATATTATGTTGTTTTTTTGGGCTAAAAACCTCTTGCTATACTATGTCGTTTTTTTCGGCTAAAAAACGCCTTGCTATACTATGTCGTTTATT
The DNA here is from genome assembly GCA_026261675.1 of Hippocampus mohnikei. NCBI lineage: Eukaryota > Metazoa > Chordata > Actinopteri > Syngnathiformes > Syngnathidae > Hippocampus > Hippocampus mohnikei. The sequence goes on along the minus strand of JAKGUB010000325.1, from coordinate 17,395,796 downwards.
TGGCTAAAAACGTCATACTATACTATGTCGTTTTTTTCGGCTAAAAACGCCTTACTATACTATGTCGTTTTTCGCTAAAACACCTTGCTATACTATGTCGTTTTTTTCGGCTAAAAACGCCTTACGATACATGGTCGTTTTTTGCGGGCTAAAAACACCTTAATATACTTTGTCGTTTTTTTCGGCTAAAAACGCGTAACTATAATTTGTCGGTTTTTTCGGCTAAAAATGTCTTGCTATACGATGTCGTTTTTTTCGGGCTAAAAACATCTTGCTATACTATGTCGTTTTTTTCGTGCTAAAAACACCTTGCTATACTATGTCGTTTTTTTCGGCTAAAAACGCCTTGCTATACTATGTCGTTTTTTTCGGCTAAAAACGCCTTACTATACATGATCGTTTTTTGCGGGCTAAAAACACCTTAATATACTTTGTCGGTTTTTTCGGCTAATAACATCTTGCTATACTATGTCGTTTTTTTCGGGCTAAAAACATCTTGCTATACTATGTCGTTTTTTTCAGCTAAAAATGTCTTGCTATACGATGTCGTTTTTTTCGGGCTAAAAACATCTTGCTATACTATGTCGTTTTTTTCGTGCTAAAAACGCCTTGCTATAATTTGTCATTTTTTTTGGCTAAAAACGCCTTGCTATGTCGTTTTTTTGGCTAAAAACGTCTTGCTATACTATGTCGTTTCTTTCAGCTAAAAACGCCTTGCTATAATTTGTCGTTTTTTTTCGGCTAAAAACGCCTTGCTATACTATGTCGTATTTTTCGGCTAAAAACGCCTTACTATCGTATGTCGTTTTTTTCGGGCTAAAAACATCTTGCTATACTATGTCGTTTTTTTCGGGCTAAAAACGTCTTGCTATACTATGTCGTTTCTTTCAGCTAAAAACGCCTTACTATAATTTGTCGGGTTTTTTCGGCTAAAAACGCCTCGCTATAGTATGTCGTTTTTTTCGTGCTAAAAACGCCTTGCTATAATTTGTCGTTTTTTTTCGGCTAAAAACGCCTTGCTATACTATGTCGTTTTTTTCGGCTAAAAACGCCTTACTATACTATGTCGTTTTTTTCGGCTAAAAACGCTTTGCTATAATTTGTCGTTTTTTTGGCTAAAAACGCCTTGCTATATACTATGTCGTTTTTTTGGCTAAAAACGCCTTACTATACTATGTCGGTTTTTTTGGCTAAAAACGCTTTGCTATAATTTGTCGTTTTTTTGGCTAAAAACGCCTTGCTATTTTTTTCGGCCAAAAACGCGTTGCTATATTATGTCGTTTTTTGGGCTAAAAACGTCATACTATACTATGTCGTTTTTTTTCGTGCGAAAAACGCCTTGCTATAATTTGTCATTTTTTTGGGCTAAAACGCCTTGCTATGTCGTTTTTTTGGCTAAAAACGTCTTGCTATAATTTGTCGTTTTTTTCGGCTAAAAACGACTTGCTATACTATGTTGTTTTTTGACTAAAAAAGTCATACTATACTATAACGTTTTTTTCGGCTAAAAACGCCTTACTATCGTATGTCGTTTTTTGCGGGCTAAAAACACCTTAATATACTATGTCGTTTTTTTCAGCTAAAAACGCCTTGCTATAATTTAGCGTTTTTTTCGGCTAAAAACGCCTTACTATACTATGTCGTTTTTTTCAGGCTAAAAACGTCTTGCTATGCTATGTCGTTTTTTTCGGCAAAAAACGCCTTGCTATAATTTGTCTGGTTTTTTCGGCTAAAAACGCTTTGCTATAATTTGTCGTTTTTTTGGCTAAAAACGCCTTGCTATATACTATGTCGTTTTATTGGCTAAAAACGCCTTGCTATACTATGTTGTTTTTTTTTCGGCTAAAAACGCCTTGCTATAATTTGTCGTTTTTTTCGGCTAAAAACGCCTTACTATCGTATGTCGTTTTTTTCGGGCTAAAAACATCTTGCTATACTATGTCGTTTTTTTCGCGCTAAAAACGCCTTACTATACTATGTCGTTTTTTTCGGGCTAAAAACGTCTTGCTATACTATGTCGTTTTTTTCGCGCTAAAAACGCCTTACTATACTATGTCGTTTTTTTCGTGCTAAAAACGTCTTGCTATACTATGTCGTTTTTTTCGGCTAAAAACGCCTTACTATACTATGTCGTTTTTTTCGGCTAAAAACGCTTTGCTATAATTTGTCGTTTTTTTGGCTAAAAACGCCTTGCTATATACTATGTCGTTTTATTGGCTAAAAACGCCTTACTATACTATGTCGTTTTTTTTGGCTAAAAACGCTTTGCTATAATTTGTCGTTTTTTTGGCTAAAAACGCCTTGCTATATACTGTCGTTTTTTTGGCTAAAAACGCCTTACTATACTATGTCGTTTTTTTTGGCTAAAAACGCTTTGCTATAATTTGTCGTTTTTTTGGCCAAAAACGCGTTGCTATACTATGTCGTTTTTTGGGCTAAAAACATCCTACTATACTATGTCGTTTTTTTTCGTGCTAAAAACGCCTTGCTATAATTTGTCATTTTTTTGGGCTAAAAACGCCTTGTTATGTCGTTTTTTTGGCTAAAAACGTCTTGCTATACTATGTCGTTTCTTTCAGCTAAAAACGCCTTGCTATAATTTGTCGTTTTTTTCGGCTAAAAACGCCTTGCTATACTATGTTGTTTTTTTGCCTAAAAACGTCATACTATACTATAACGTTTTTTTTCGGCTAAAAACGCCTTACTATCGTATGTCGTTTTTTGCGGGCTAAAAACACCTTAATATACTATGTCGTTTTTTTCGGCTAAAAACGCCTTGCTATAATTTATCGTTTTTTTTCGGCTAAAAACGCCTTACTATACTATGTCGTTTTTTTCAGGCTAAAAACGTCTTGCTATGCTATGTCGTTTTTTTCGGCAAAAAACGCCTTGCTATAATTTGTCTGGTTTTTTCGGCTAAAAACACCTTGCTATACTATGTCGTTTTTTTCGGGCTAAAAACGTCTTGCTATACTATGTCGTTTTTTTCGGCTAAAAACGCTTTGCTATAATTTGTCGTTTTTTTGGCTAAAAACGCCTTGCTATACTATGTCGTTCTTTTGGCTAAAAACGCCTTACTATATTATGTAGTTTTTTTTCGGCTAAAAACGCCTTGCTATATTATGTCGTTTTTTTCGGGCTAAAAACGTCTTGCTATACTATGTCGTTTTTTTGGCTAAAAACGCCTTACTATACTATGTAGTTTTTTTTGGCTAAAACGCCTTGCTATACTTACTTTTTCGGGCTAAAAACGCCTTAATATACATGGTCGTTTTTTTATGGCTAAAAAGCCTTACTATACTATGTTGTTTTTTGCGGGCTAAAAACATCTTACCTAAGTCGTTTTTTGTGCTAGAAACACCTTACTATACTATGTCGTTTTTTTCGGCTAAAAACGTCTTACTATACTTTGTCGTTTTTTCTGGCTAAAAACGCCTTACTATACATGGTCGTTTTTTTCGGCTAAAAACGCCTTACTATACTATGTCGTTTTTTTGGGGCTAAAAACGCCTTACTATATTATGTCATTTTTTGGGGCTAAAAACGACTTATATACATGGTCGGTTTTTTTTGGTTAAAAACGCCTTACTATATTATGTCGTTTTTTCGGCTAAAAACGCTATGTTGTTTTTTTGGGCTAAAAACACCTTGCTATAATTTGTCGGTTTTTTCGGCTAAAAACGCCTTACTATCGTATGTCGTTTTTTTCGGGCTAAAAACATCTTGCTATATGATGGTCGTTTTTTTAGCAAAAATTGCCTTACTATACATGGTGGTTTTTTGGGGCTCAAAACGCCTTTCTATCCATGGTCGTTTTGTCTGGCAAAAAACGCCTTACTATACATGGTCGTTTTTTTCCTCACATACAGTAAATTAGCGTGGTTTGAACAGAGATTGCCTGGGCCGAACACCAGTGTGTATACCTCTACACGACCAGTGACTGTAACTTTTCCTACACTATAGGTGATTTTGACATGCACTTTCGAGGGTTTCCAAGAAAAAGTAAACAAGTGTTATATTTTCACACATAACTGAGCAGGGTTTGAACCAGGATTTCCTGGACCAAAACACTGGTGTGTATACCTCTACACTACCAGTGGCTGACTATTTTGCACTGCAGGCGTATTTGACATTCACTTGTGAGGGTTTTCTAAGAAAAAGTAACCTACTGTTATATTTTCACACATGACTGAGCGGGTTTGAACCAGGGTTCAGTGGACCGAACGCTGGTGTGTATACTTCTACACTACCAGTGGCTGACTATTTTGCACTGCAGGCGTATTTGACATTCACTTTTGAGGGTTTCCCAGAAAAAGTAACCTAGTGTTATATTTTCACACATGACTGAGCGGGTTTGAACCAGGGTTCAGTGGACCGAACGCTGGAGTGTATACCTCTACACTACCAGTGACTCTGACTTGTTCTGCACTGCAGGCGTATTTGACATTCACTTTCGAGGGTTTCCAAGAAGATGTAACCAAGTATCATATTTTCACACATAACTGAGCAGGGTTTGAACCAGGTTTGCCTGGACCAAACGCTGGCGTGTATGCCTCTACACTACCAGCGACTGTAATTCGCAGTGCACTATAGGCGTATTCGACATGGACGACGGAGGGTTTGCAGGAAATAGTAATTGGGTTATTTTCACAGGTCACTGAGCGGGGTTTGAAACCGCTTTGCCTGGACCGAAAGCCAGCGTGTATACAGTGACTGTGGACGGCAGCGCACTTTGGTCGGATACGATGCCATCTATTGAGGTTTCACAGGAAAAGGACCTAAGTGTTTGGTGTTGTATTTTCACATGTCACTGAGTGGTGATCGATTCCACGCTACCGGCCTACAAATCAGACGAGTGTACCACAACACCATCTGTGACTGGGTGTTGGTCATTTTTTTCAAGCTACAAACGCCTGGCTATACATGGTCATTTTTTCCGGCAAAAAACGCCTTACTATACATGGTTGTTTTTTTCGGGCAAAAAACGCCTAACTATACATGGAAGTTTTTTTCAGCTAAAAACGCCTTACTATACATGGTTGTTTTTTTTCGGCTCGAAACTCCTTACTATACTATGTCGTTTTTTGCGGACTAAAAACACCTTACTACAATGTGTCGGGTTTTTTTTGCTAAAAACACCTTACTATACTATGTCGTTTTTTTGGCTAAAAACGCCTTGCTATACATGGTGGTTTTTTGGGGCTCAAAACGCCTTTCTATATATGGTCGTTTTTTCTGGCTAAAAACGCCTTACTATACTATGTCGTTTTTTGGGCTAAAAACGCCTTCTATACTATGTCGTTTTTTTGGCTAAAAACGCCTTCTATACTATGTCGTTTTTTTTCGTGCTGAAAACGCCTTACTATAGTATATCGTATTTTGCGGGCTAAAAACTCCTTAATATACTATGTAGTTTTTTTTGGCTAAAAACGCCTTGCTATACTACGTCGTTTTTTTGGCTAAAAACACCTTGCTATACTATGTCGTTTTTTTTCGGGCTAAAAACGTCTTGCTATACTATGTCGTTTTTTTTCGGCTAAAAACGCTTTGCTATAATTTGTCGTTTTTTTTGGCTAAAAACGCCTTGCTATACTACACATATGTCAAAGTGCCGGCCCGCGGGCCAGATCCGGCCCGCGAGAAGGTTTTCAGTGGCCCTTGGGATGATGTTGATTTATTATTAGAACCGGCCCGCGGACGGCCGCAAGCCGAGAGCCCACAGATCTTTTACACGCACCAATACTACATTTCCCACAATGCAACGGTGCCGCGCCAAGCAGTCGGGCGCTTTATTTCAATATTTACTAGTGCAGCAGTCGTTCGGATAACAGTGACGTTAGCTTGCAGATAGCCATCAAAAATGGGAAAACGGAAGGTGGACACTGAGAACCAGGGGTTTCAAACAAGGTGGGAGTCAGAGTACATGCTACGGACGTAGCTGGAAAACCTGTGTGTCTTCTGTGTGGAGAAAGTGTGGCCGTAATGAAAGAGTATAATCTGAGACGACACCATGAAACGAAACGCGGACAAAAACAAGAATATGGACATCGAACAAAGGCTACAGAAGGTTGAGGAATTAAAACGAAGCCTCAAATCTCAACAGGCTCTGTTCAAAAAAGCTAAATCACAAAGCCAGGGTGCAAAGCCAGTTTTATTGTGGCAGAAGAGATCGCTAAATCAGCCCGGCCGTTTACGGAGGGGGATTTCATTAAAAACTGTATGCTTAAGGTTTGTGACGAAGTTTGCCCTGAAAAAAAGCAACTCTTTTTAAACGTGAGCATGAGCAGAAACACCATTGCCGAGCGAGTAGAGCAGTTGCCCATTAATCGAAAAGAGCAGCTTGTGAAAAGGGGAAAACATTTCATCGCATACTCCTTGGCTGTGGATGAGAGCGCCGACATTTCTGACGTTGCCCAGCTGTCAATCTTCATCCGCGGAGTGGACTCAAGCCTAAACGTGACAGAGAAGTTTTTGGCTTTATATCCTATGCATGGCACAACTACGGGGCATGATTTATTTGAGGAGTGAATGATCGAATATTGCTATTATTATTTAATTTTTTTTAAATGTAAATTTAGCCTAATTTTACTGAAAGAGAAAATATGGGCTATTGATGGTGCTTGTTTTCATTCAATGTTGATGGGTATTTTTATACAAAAAACTTTGTTTTTTGTGCCTGTTGAAAAGTAAAGGTTAATATTTGTTTTCACTGCATGTTCTCCTTGAAGAAAGTGTTGTTTTTGGTTAATATATTTTTGCACTATATTTCATTCGAGTCAATGATCGAAAATTTCTATTATTTGGGGGTTTTCCGTAAATTTAGCCCAATTTTGCTAAAAGAGAAAATATGGTTTTCAGTCGATTCAATTCGGTTCAATAAACTACATGCGGTAGGTTTAAAATTTTTCAATGAACATTCGATCAGTCCGGCCCTCGGCTTGGAGCAAATTTTTTTATTTGGCCCTCCGTCCATTTGACTTTGACACCCCTGCTATACTATGTCGTTCTTTTGGCTAAAAACGCCTTACTATATTATGTAGTTTTTTTCGGCTAAAAACGCCTTGCTATGTTATGTCGTTTTTTGGGCTAAAACGCCTTCTATACTATGTCGTTTTTTTGGCTAAAAACGCCTTCTATACTATGTCGTTTTTTTTCGTGCTGAAAACGCCTTACTATAGTATATCGTATTTTGCGGGCTAAAAACTCCTTAATATACTATGTAGTTTTTTTTGGCTAAAAACGCCTTGCTATACTACGTCATTTTTTTTGGCTAAAAACACCTTGCTATACTATGTCGTTTTTTTCGGGCTAAAAACGTCTTGCTATACTATGTCGTTTTTTTTCGGCTAAAAACGCTTTGCTATAATTTGTCGTTTTTTTGGCTAAAAACGCCTTGCTATACTATGTCGTTTTTTTGGCTAAAAACGCCTTACTTTACTATGTAGTTTTTTTTGGCTAAAAACGCCTTGCTATACTTACTTTTTCGGGCTAAAAACGCCTTAATATACATGGTCGTTTTTTTATGGCTAAAAAGCCTTACTATACTATGTTGTTTTTTGCGGGCTAAAAACACCTTACCTATGTCGTTTTTTTGTGCTAGAAACACCTTACTATACTATGTTGTTTTTTGCGGGCTAAAAACGCCTTCTATACTATGTCGTTTTTTTGGCTAAAAACGCCTTCTATACTATGTCGTTTTTTTTCGTGCTGAAAACGCCTTACTATAGTATATCGTATTTTGCGGGCTAAAAACACCTTAATATACTATGTAGTTTTTTTTGGCTAAAAACGCCTTGCTATACTACGTCGTTTTTTTTGGCTAAAAACGCCTTGCTATACTATGTTGGTTTTTTTCGGCTAAAAACGCCTTGCTATAATTTGTCGTTTTTTTTCGGCTAAAAACACCTTGCTATAAATGCAATGTCGTTTTTTTGGCTAAAAAAGTCATAATAATAATAATAATAATACATTTTATTCATAAGCGCCTTTCAAGACACTCAAGGACACTTTACAATAACAAAAAACACAAAACAATACAGGTTGAGCAACGGCAGCCAAATGCGCCAGCGTTCACTCAACCCGGAATTAAGGTAAATCATTAATCAGGTCAATGTTATCATTCATCAATTTCTGCTACTGTATAAGAGTCCAAGATTAAATCTTTCATCTTGGACTGGTTATACTATACTATGTCGTTTTTTTCGTGCTAAAAACGCCTTACTATACTTTAAAGTTTTTTTCGGCTAAAAACGCCTTACTATACTTTGTAGTTTATTTGGCTAAAAACGCCTTGCTATACTAGGTCGTTTTTTTGGCCAAAAACGTCTTTTTCGGCTAAAAACGCCTTGCTATAATTTTTCGTTTTTTTCGGCTAAAAACGCCTTGCTATGTCGTTTTTTGGGCTAAAAACGTCATACTATACTATGTCGTTTTTTTTCGTGCTAAAAACGCCTTGCTATAATTTGTCGATTTTTTTTGGCTAAAAACGCCTTGCTATACGATGTCGTTTTTTTCAGCTAAAAACGCCTTGCTATAATTTGTCGTTTTTTTCGGCTAAAAACGCCTTGCTATACTATGTCGTTTTTTGGGCTAAAAACGTCATACTATACTATGTCGTTTTTTTCGGGCTAAAAACGCCTTCTATACTATGTCGTTTTTTTGTGCTAAAAACGCCTTACTATATTTTAACGTTTTTTTCGGCTAAAAACGCCTTGCTATAATTTGTCGATTTTTTCGGCTAAAAACGCCTTGCTATACGATGTCGTTTTTTTTCGGCTAAAAACGCCTTGCTATAATTTGTCGTTTTTTTCGGCTAAAAACGCCTTGCTATACTATGTCGTTTTTTGGGATAAAAACGTCATACTATACTATGTCGATTTTTCGGGCTATAAACGCCTTACTATACTATAACGTTTTTTTCGGCTAAAAACGCCTTACTATACTATGTCGTTTTTTGCGGGCTAAAAACACCTTAATATACTATGTCGGGTTTTTTTCGGCTAAAAACACCTTGCTATAATTTGTCGTTTTTTTCGGTTAAAAACGCCTTGCTATACTATGTCGTTTTTTTCGGCTAAAAACGCCTTGCTATAATTTGTCGTTTTTTTCAGCTAAAAACACCTTGCTATACTATGTCGGTTTTTTCGGGCTAAAACATCTTGCTATACTATGTCGTTTTTTGCGGGCTAAAAACACCTTACCTATGTCGTTTTTTCTGGCTAAAAACGCCTTACTATACTATGTCTTTTTTTGGGCTAAAAACGTCTTACTATACTTTGTTGTTTTTTATGGCTAAAAACGCCTTACTATACTATGTCGTTTTTTTGGGGCTAAAAATGCCTTATATACATGGTCCTTTTTTTCGTCTAAAAACGGCTTACTAAAACATGGTCGTTTTTTTCGGCGAAAAACGCCTTATTATACATGGTCGATTTTTTCGGCTAAAAACGCCTAACTATATATACATGGACATTTTTTCCGGCTAAAAACGCCTTACTATATATACATGGTCGTTTTTTTCGGCTAAAAATGCATTACTATACATGGTCGTTTTTTCGGCTAAAAACGCCTTCCTATACATGGTCGTTTTTTTCGGGCGAAAAACGCCTTACTAGACATGGTCGTTTCTTTCGGCTAAAAGCGCCTTACTATATACATGGTCGTTTTTTTCGGCTAAAAACGCCTTTCTATACATAGTCTGGGTTTTTTCGGCTAAAAACGCCTTACTATACATGGTCGTTTTTTTTTCGGCAAAAAAACCCTTTACTATACATGGTCGTTTTTTTCGGCTAAAAACGCCTTACTATGTCGTTTTTTTCGGCTAAAAACGCCTTACTATACATGGTCGTTTTTTTCGGCAAAAAACCTCTTACTATACATGGTCGTTTTTTTCGGCAAAAAACGCCTTAGGCGTAGAAAAAATAGCAGTGTGTTTCCGGTAACATGAAATTTCGGCATAGGGTCGGTAGGTCGGACAAATATTTTTATTTTTTTTAATATTTTTGCCACGCCCCCATCATAAATGTAAACAAAATAACCATAAAACATAAAACAAGGAGATATTGAAACCCCCGCTCGCCGAAGGAAAACAAACAAACAAACAAAAAACTACGGCAAGCCTGAGGATTTCACGTAACAATAGTTACCGGTAGCGTGTCGTTTCCGTGGCGTCATTTTACGGTACCGAAACATAGTTTAACCATTAAAGTCACCGCACACGACTTGACTGTGTGATCAACGCGATTTCATTGTGCCTCTGTGTGTTTGTGGTGTGTGGGTGTGTTTCTTCGAATTTACTTTCGTTTTGAGTGTTGGGGGGGACGCAACAGACAGCGACACTCTTTGATTAGGAGAAGTCTCCAGCTCAACTCGGAACAGAATGCGAGTTGAAAAATTGCTCGCGACGGATGTCTACACTAAAAGCTCGGTGACTGGCTCATTTCAATGTCAATCGAACTGGCACACAGGCTCAGACAGATCATCCAATCTGATGTAGAAAAGCCTGCCGTCCGGTACCCTCCCACTGCCATCCAGTCCCAGAGACGACGATTTCCGTGGGCGGGACAAAAACCAGTTTGTATCCAATGACTCGTCTCCGTTCAACGTATTGGGACAACCTACCCTGAACTCACTACCGTTTAAAGCACAGCGAAGCTGTGGGGTGAATGAGAAGAGAGTCGTGTCGTAACCAGTAAGAAGAAGCTGATTTGGAGCAAAAGTTGAGCACGTTGTAGCGCATATTTAGTCAATGACATGTACACACAATGAAATTTACATTCATATATTTGATCACTTATTCTTTGACATTTTAGGGGAAGCTGAGCTTCCCTTGCAGTCCGAGAGCAATCGCCACTGATTGAAACCCCAGCTCGCCGCCAAAGGCGGATTTGGGTACCCAGCGGCTGGTTGTTACAGCCATCTCGTTACCTCTGCGTCCCGCATCTAGACGGCCTGTGGTGGTTGTCAAATAGTTCGTTGAATCTTTTCGATACAGCAGTGGATGCTATTGTCTTAATATTATGGTGCGAGCATGCGACTGCAACACACAAAACGCAGTTTAAACTGTTGTCAGAGATCCTGGCCGCCGCCATGATTCAATGTTGTTGACAGACGACAGGGCAAACGACGCAACATGAATATCGCGAGAGTTTGCACCGATGTAAACGCTCTAAATTCATCTCTCCTTTTATTATTTATAATTTTGTCTGTGGTTTTATTGTTCTTGTAAAGCATCCTTGAGTGTTTTGAAAGGCTCTTATGAAATGAAATGTATTATTATTATTATTACACAAAAATGTAGAAGGTTTGAAAAAAAATGCCGACTGTAAAGTTTTTTTTCGAGGTAGAAATTCTCGGTCGGTCGGGTTACCGGAAAAACACAATTTTTTCTACGCCTTACTATACATGGTCGTTTTTTTCAGCTAAAAACACCTTCCTAAACATGGTGGGTTTTTTCGGCTAAAATCGCCTTACTATATATACATGGTTGTTTTTTCCGGCCAAAACACCTTACTATACATGGTCGTTTTTTTGGGCTAAAAACGCCTTAGGCGTACAAAAAAAAGTAGTGTGTTTCCGGTAACCCGACCGACCGAGAATTTCTACCTCGAACAAAAACTTTACGGTCGGCATTTTTTTTCAAACCTTTTGCATTTTTGTGTAATAATAATAATAATAATACATTTCATTTCATAAGCGCCTTTCAAAACACTCAAGGACGCTTTACAATCAAAACAAGAACAATAAAACCCGTGGAGATGTCCTGAAGGTGAGAGAGAGAGAGACTCCTCCGGGTTGAGTGACCGCTGGCGCGTTTGGCTGCCGCTGCTCAACCGTATTGTTTTGTATTCCTTCATTCATTCATTCATCTTCCGAACCGCTTGATCCTCACTAGGGTCGGGGTGAGTGCTGGAGCCCATCCCAGCTGTCTCCGGGCAGTAGGCGGGGGACACCCTGAATCGGTTGCCAGCCAATCGCAGGGCACACAGAGACGAACAACCAACCACGCTCACATTCACACCTAGGGACAATTTAGAGTGTTCAATCAGCCTACCATGCATGACTTTGGAATGTGGGAGGAAACCGGAGCACCCGGAGAAAACCCACGCAAGCCCGGGGAGAACATGCAAACTCCACACAGGGAGGCCGGAGCTGGAATCGAACCCGGTACCTCTGCACTGTGAAGTCGACGTGCTAACCACTGGACTACCGGGCCGTTGTTTTGTATTGTTTTGTGTTTTTTGTTATTGTAAAGTGTCCTTGGGTGTCTTAAAAGGCGCTTATAAATAAAGAGTAGTATTATTATTATTATTATTATTATTATTATTATTATTATTATTATTATTATTATTATTAAAACCACAGACAAAATTATAAATAATAAAAGGTAAGATGAATTTAGAGCGTTTACATCGGTGCAAATTCTCGCGATATTCGTCGGCGAGCCCAACGGCTTCAATAAAGGTCTCGTAGGATTCCAACCAGCGGGGCCACGGGACAGGCGGCTCGCCAGGCAGGGCGAGGAACGGAGGAAGAGGCGAGAGTGGAAGCTCCATCTTCGTTGCCATTGTTGTGTTTAATAAAACGCGGGGAGTCTGGCTCTGTGCTCACTGCCGTTTATTGTCAGTCGTCACCTTTTTATATGAACACTTTACGGCCGTGACGTCACGCCGTCGTAAACTGACCCTGTGGCTGTGGTTATAACATGCCACAAATAATAATAATAATACATTTCATTTATAAGCGCCTTTCAAAACACTCAAGGACGCTTTACAATCAAAACAAGAACAATAAAACCACAGACAAAATTATAAATAATAAAAGGAAAGATGAATTTAGGCCGTTCACATCGGTGCAAACTCTCGCGATATTCACGTTGAGCGTGCGCGTGGTTTGCTCTGTCGTCTGTCAACAACATTGAATCGTGGCGGCGGCCACGATCTCCGACAACAGTTTAAACCGCGTTTTGTGTGTCGCAGTCGCATGCTTGCACCATAATCTTAAGAAAATAGCATCCAATCGAAAAGATTCAGCGAACTATTTGACGAACACCACGGGCCGTCTAGGACGCGGGACGCAGAGGTAACGAGACACCCAGCCGGGGGGTACCCAATAATAAGCGTGGGTTTCAATAATAATAAAAATGTCTCCTTGTTTTATGTTTTATGGGTATTTTGTTTACATTTTTGATGGGGGGCAAAAAAAAATATTTTTTTAAAAACCGTTGTCCGACCTACCGACCCAATGCTGAAATTTCATGTTACCGGAAACACACTACTTATTTTTCTACGCCTTACTATACATGGTCGTTTTTTCCGGTAAAAAAAACTTTACTATACAATGTCGTTTTTTTCAGGCGAAAAACGCCTTACTATATTACATGGACGTCTTTTTCGGCTAAAATCGCCTTACCATATACATGGTCGTTTTTTTCGGCCAAAAACACCTTACCATACATGATCGTTTTTTTTGTACTGTCAAAAACGCCTTTATATACATGGTCGTTTTTTTCGGTTAAAAACGCCTGAAATCAGCCCCATTTTGTCCCATCGCTCCTCCTTACCGAGCAGGTCTCCGTGCACCAGCGCCAGCAGGTACCACAGCACCCCAAACAGGAACCAGGTCCCGGCAAAGGTGGCGGTGAACAGGAAGAACTTGTAGCGCCACTGCATGTCCACAAAGGTGGTCCACAGGTCTCGCATGTAAAGAGAGCCGCGCCCACTAACGTGCTCGATGCGGATGTTGCTGCGGCCATCTTTGGACAGCACCCGCCGCCGCTTCCGCAACGTACCGCCGGTGTTGGAGAGGCCGCCGCCCAGCAGGGGTTTCAAGACGTCCGTCTGCGTCTGAGAGTGGCACACCTTCTGGGGGGAAGAGCTACGAGCAGAAGTGGGGGTGGCGGACATCATCTGGGGAAGAAAACAAGTCTCATGGAGGTTCTCTTGATACTTGTGGATTTTTTGGGCCAAATACAATAGACCCCCGCATACTCACGGTTGACCATCTGTAGATTTGTTTTTTTCATTCCATTCATTCATCTTCCAAACCGCTTGATCCTCACTAGGGTCGCGGGGGGTGCTGGAGCCTATCCCAGCTGTCTCCGGGCAGTAGGCGGGGGACAACCTGAATCGGTTGCCAGCCAATCGCAGGGCACACAGAGACGAACAACCATCCACGCCCACACTCACACCTAGGGACAATTTAGAGTGCTCAATCAGCCTACCATGCATGTCTTTGGAATGTGGGAGGAAACCGGAGCACCCGGAGAAAACCCACCCAAGCCCGGGGAGAACATGCAAACTCCACACAAGGAGGCCGGAGCTGGAATCGAACCCGGTACCTCAGCACTGTGAAGCTGACGTGCTAACCACTGGACTACCGGGCCGCAATTTGTTTTTTTCTTCTATTTATTTAATATTTGGGGGCAGGAGATGAGGGTTTTTACCTCCATTTCCCCATTGCCTAACACACACACACACACTGTGGGTCTACTCAGGATAGACGTGCCTGCCAAATTTCATGAAGATATAGGAAACGGAGTTGGCCACGTTTCTCTTTGACGGAACTATGGAGATGGGCAAAATGACCCTAAAGTTTTCAGGCATGCCTTCTTGAGACTTTTTTTTTCGTGGGTGTATTTATGATGGACATACCTGCCAAATTTCATGTAGTGAAAGTGAAACTCATTAGGAGCTGATTTTATGATATATTCTTGCGGAACATGGATTGGGCTGATTGGTCGCCACTCCCTCTTGATTTAGGAAGGATGACATCACAAAGTTGCCGAGGGGGGTTTGGTGTTTTGGTTTTTGTTTTGTTTTTTTTTTGTTTTTTTGCTGGAGCTGTTCGTTTTATGGCATTATGCTCACGTTGCCAAGCATAACTTCCCAAAGCGGAGGCGAACAAACGCTCGACTGTACTGGCAGCCATTAGACACGCTCACTTTGCCCCGACTGGTCGCCCATCCCGTTGGGGAGGGGACGACGGACAAAAAGAAGGAAGAAAAAGAGAAGCTGCAGTGGGCTCAAAGACAAACCAAGTGAATCACCACGAATGAAAACACTGAAGCTTCTTTTCTGACTTGGTTTGGGCATTGGGGGCACAAAAGAGTGGTCTCTCATTGGAAACGAGAGACGACCAAAAGAGTTTGATAGGAAAAGTGCCAAATGTTTCTTTTCTGCAAGGAGAATTTCATCCGGAAACTCTCCGTCTCTCCACCACTCATCACTCAACACATTTTGACCACAGTTTGTGATCAGAGATGCAAGTAATTTTTTTCAATTTTTTTCCTTTTTTTAAGGAAGATGGGGTTTTTTTCTTGTTGTCAAAAATGGATCTGGATCTTTTTATTTCATGCATGATTAAATATAATTGAGTAAATTCAACAAAAACTTTTTTCAGTGTTGCCAGTAAAGTAACAGATTACTGAGTTCCAAACTTTATTACAATCCTGGTAAATTGCGTTTGAAAGTAACGAAGTCAGATTACAAGTTACTTTAATAGCTACATTCAGCAGATACTGACTACCTTGCTTCACATAAAAATGACAGTCGTGGAGTGCATTTTTAAATGTGACATTGAAGAATAAAGTTTGTTTTTATTAAAAAATAATGACAACCTTTTTGACTTATCTTAATTATTTTTAGCTTTGATTTCAATTAAAATGGGCTACTTTTTTTTTTAATAAATTAAACATAAACAGAAAAACAAACCAAGACTTTCGGGGCATTACGTAACGCAAATACATTTTAAAATAAAATCCAAAATTAAGGCAATCTTACCCATATCATAGTATGGTCATATATTTAGTCATATTTAACAATGACGGGTTCAGTTCAGCAACAGGTAGCATTTGTTTTTTTGTTTGTTTTGTTTTTAGAAAATGTCATCATTATAAATTACACCTCACTGCGCAAGATTTTAATTTTAAAAAATGGACAAACATGTTTGTATTAGTTGTACCCAGCCGTCTCCGGGCAGTAGGCGGGGGACACCCTGAATCGGTTGCCAGCCAATTGCAGGGCACACAGAGACGAACAACCATCCATGACCACATTCATACCTAGGGACAATTTAGAGTGCTCAATCAGCCTGCCATGCATGTCTTTGGAATGTGGGAGGAAACCGGAGCACCCGGAGAAAACCCACGCAAGCCCGGGGAGAACATGCAAACTCCACACAGGAAGCCGGAGCTGGAATCAAACCCGGTACCTCTGCACTGTGAAGTCGACGTGCTAACCACTGGACTACCGGGCCGCCTTATTGCGTGAATGATTAGTCTAATTTATCAACCGATTGAGTCATTGTGTAAGCATACAGACATAACATAAGTTGTGTGAATGGACAGGAGGAGAAAAAAAAAAAAGTAGGCTTTGGCCTTCCAGAGGCCGCCCCGCAACAGATGACATAACCAATCGGCTTTCATTACATCATCTGATTTGGGGGAACGATACCCTGAAAAGCTTCACACTCACAATGACACCATTCAAGAGAACGTGCGCACAACACACACACACACACACACACACACACACACACGCGTCCAATCGTATTGGGAGCGACCTCTTGGGTAGGATGTATTCCATCTCCATGGCAACGCCACCACTCGCCGCACTTGCCCGCTTGGCGATCCCGATCGTCCAACGCCCCAATCCAAACTTTTTTTCCTTTTCGGACCCGGGGAGAACAAAAGCGGTGTTTCCTACCTCCCTCCCTGCCTTACCATCCATCGCTCTCTCCCTCTTTTCCCCTCTCCTTCCTTTCCTTCTTGTGCCTCCTCTCCTCCATCCACACAGGAATGCTTTGTTTGGCTCACACATGAAAGGCACAAAAGATGCCATTGACAAAAAGCATCCCTGTGTGTGTGTGTGTGGGTGTGCGCGTGAGCAGACTATAGCACATGACTGTATGTGTGAGACTGTAAGCAAACTTGTGATTTAGTGTTTGTGTGTTTTGTGTGACAGAAAACTTGGATAGTGCCTGTGCGTGTGTGTGTGTGTGTGTGTGTGTGTGTGTGTGTGTGTGTGTAAAGAAAACGAGAGTTGCGCGACTAAAGGCCCTCGTTAGTATTCCGCGGGGAGGAGTGATCGAACTACATGGGCCAGCTGCGCTACACAACCGTACAGTTCATTTCAGTACGAGTGTGAGAGTGTTTAAATTGTGTGTGCATGTGTGTGTGTGTGGCTGTGTGTGTGTTTGCGAAAGAGAAACGAGAGGGTTTCAGTAATGTGTGACAAAAAATAATGAGTAGTATTTCAGTACTTTGCGTGACAGTGTTTCCGGTATGAGTGTGAGAGCGTTTCAGTTATGAAGGGGAGACTTGCGGCGTGCGCATTTGGTGTTTCAGTGGTATTCTTGAAGGTGTTAAGTAGTGCATGGGTGAGAACAAAAAATTCAGTAGCTCGTGTGAGAGTATTTTAATAGTGTGAGAAAACTCAGCAGTATGATGAATAGAGCAGTTCAATACATTCAATGAAAGTTGAAAATGAGTGTTTCCATAGATTTGAAAGCAGTATTTCTGTTGAGTGTGAGAGAAAAAAAAAACATTGGCGTGTGTTCCAAGAAATTATATGAGACCATTTTAGTCTGAGTGAAAGCATTTCGTGACAGCAGTTCAGTCTGGTGTGTGAGAACGTTTCAGCAGTGTGTGTACCAGTGTTTTCGATGTTTCAGTTGTGTGTGAGAGCATTTCAATTACATGCGAGGAAAAATATTTAAGTAGAGTGCATTCTTGCATTGACAGTATCTCAGTATGTGTGAGAGCTTCCAGTAAATGAGAGTAGTGTAACAGTGTTTTCAAAGTTTCAGTATGTGTGAGAGCAGTTCAGCAGCATGTGAGGAAAAAAATGCTAATTACAGTATGTTTCGGACATTCAAATGAGAACATTTCAATGAGTGTGAGAGTGCATTTTGGAATATAAGAGCTGGTCAGTATGATGTGGGGTGTGTGAGAGCATTTCAGTAGTGTGCGTTTACCAGCGATTTAGCCAATTCAGTAGTGTGCGAGAGCATTTTAAGATATATGATAAAATTCAGTCTATAGTGTGATGGAATTTCAGTATAGCATGAGAGTGTTTCAGCCATTTCAGTATCGTGTGAGAGCAATTTAGTGTGTGAGGGGAACAGAACCAGTTGTGTGTTTGGAAGCGTTTCAGCATATTTTCGGAGAGCATTTCTGTCAATTGTCTTAAATGCCTTTGGTCAGACTTGGCCACGATCAAAAGTCAATGAATGCACAAAATTGTCCGGCTAGTCCCTGAATGCACCATGCTATGGAGAGGTGCATCATGGGAACTCAGGCTTCCATTTGCACAGGATGCAAAAGGAAGTAGTAAGGGCAACAAAAATATTTCAACGTGAATGATTGATTAAAATAATATGATGGAAATATTAAGTTATGGCCTCGGGTCTCATTTTGTTTCTTAGAAAAAGCTTTGATGTTTGATTTGATTTGAAAAGCTTAACTACAAATCTATGCAAGAATTGTTGAATCTGACCTGATGGCAACTGAAATTTGAAGAGAAAAATCAGAACTTCATCTTTTTACAAGTTGCAAATATAAAGAAAATGAGCACTCAGTTACTGATCATTTCGTTACATTTTCTTCAAAGTTTTTAAAGTATTTTGTTTTGGGTTTTTTAAAAATAATAGAACCAATCATTTTAATAACTAATGGTGTCATCATCTTATGTTTCTAAATATCGCAATCTAATATTACATTTATTTTTAAGTCATAGCATTTTTTTTAATACTAAATAATCATAATGATGGATTTTGAAATACTGGAGTACTATACAGTAAATCATAATAATTTAGGAACTATTAATATTTATTTAACTATCATTATATGTCTATAGATATCTATGTCTGCATATCAACACCTATTATCTACACTGTTATTACAAATAAAAAAGAAAAGAAACATACAAATATATGTTTTTTATTCATTTTGGCATGATATTATTGAGGCAAAGAAGTACATAAATGCACGCACTGGAAAAGCATCTTTTGAAAGTGTCCTTACCTTTTTTTAGGTGGGCTTGTGTTGAAAGGTTGGCGTGCGAGAGGACTTTGCGTGGCGTCAGCAGTTGTTGCACATGGTGCCGGTCCAGTTGGGGACCGAGCGGATGGTTCGTCTGTCCCCTCAAGCTCTCCCGGACATGACCCCCTCTTGTCCCTATAAGAGGCCACTCTCTCTCCCTCCCGTGCGCCTCGTTGTTTCCCCCCGCCCGGCATTCCTGTTGCGTCCCGCTCACGTCCGAGCCGTCACCTCTGGAGCGAGACCCCGAGTTCGAACTGTCGTCTCCAAGAAGCGCGAGCAGAGTCGCGCACGTGGAGTGGCAACCACACGTGCACGCTGCCCCCACCCCACGGCTGTCGCGCCCCCCGACACAGCCTCTTCTGTAAAAGGAAAACAAGACACAAATGTTCTTTTTTTTGGGGGGGGGGCCCATTCATGAATGAGTTGGCCGGTACGGCGCGTCCTGTTTGGGTTGAAAGAGGAGCGAGCGTGAGGCGAATGTCAGCCCTTAGTCTCCTTGGGATAAGGTGACCAAGCACAATTTAAATCAGGGGTGGACAATTCCGGTTCTGGAGGGCCGCTATCCAGCACCTTTTATATTTCTTCCCTCCATCTGATTAAATGATCAGCAAGCTCTGCATCACATCCCTGATCATTTCGATCAGGTGTGTTGGTGACAGTCATTCGTCAAGCCTCCTCGCTGCCCATCTTCAAAACCCTCCTCAAAACTCACTTGTATTCTCTGGCATTCGACTCAGCATGAATTAGATTTGTTCTTGGTTTTACTGTTTGGTGCTTTCTACCGTCTTTATTACCGATTTGTTTTACTGTTTATTGTATATGTTAAATTGCTCCATGTACAGCACTTTGTATGCGGCGATGGCTGTTTGAAAGTGCTCAATAAATACAGTTGACTTGACTTGATGCAGAAAGATAGATATATTCATTTTTTTACTGCATTTATGTGGTGTTTAGGTTATTGCCTGCTTCTGATACTTCTGTTACAACTACTACTACTACTACTACTTCTGCTGCAAAGTGCTCACAATAAATGATCAAAAAAGTACAGAACGAGAGATCCTTCCATGCTGACCGACAATCCCTATTCAGGGGGCCGTGAAAAACGGAATTAAATGAACAACTCCACTACGGATTGCCAGCGAGAGCCTCCATTACAAGCATCCGAAATGATGTCAACACAAAACCGTAGAAAGACTTCCGAGCAAGAAAGACCAACAGAATCGGCATAGCCTGACTGCTGTGTTCAAAGCAAATTTGAGAAAAAGGAAGTATGCAACCATTGCTTAAATCCACTATAGGCTGAGTACTAGTTTACCTTAGATGTGCACTTTATAATGTTATATTGCGCTGTTTTGATTCCATAAAAAGAGCTGTTCAAGCAGCTGTTGTGTGACAAAATATTTTTTTCACTGTTGTTGATGGACAGTAATATTGTGTGAGAGATTATGTGTGAATAACTGCTCCAAGTGAAAAATGTTCATGTAAAATTGAAAATCAAAATTGTTATTTCAGTAAATATTTGCATTTTGTACATAGAAAACTGATTCATGATTCCATGTTGATGAGAGCATTAAAATGGGGGAAAATAGGACAAAAAAATATAAAAGGAAATTCAGAAACGATAAAAAATGAGTGAGCAATCATGATTAATTTTTAGTTAATTTGAGTTAATTATGACAGTTGAGTTTTTAATTAGATTAAAAATTTTAATCGTTTGACAGCTCTAATATATATATATATATATATATATATATTAATCGTTTGACAACTCTAATATATATATATATATATATATATATATATATATATATATATATATATATATATATATATATATATATATATATATATATATATATATATATATATATATATATATATATATATATATATATATATATAAAAGAGGTACACGAAAGAGAATGAGGCCAGGCGAATAAACAGGCTGTTCATAACACAACCTGCGAAAGTGTACGCTCAGTGGCAGGGTCCTAACAGCAGAGCTGACCCACCAAGACTGGAAACTGAAAGGTACTGGAAAGGAAAATGGGAGAGGAGGCTGCACATAACAGCAGTGCACAATGGCTGGTGACCCTGAGAGAGGAGCACAGCAACCTCCCTGAGCAGAACCAGTTACCATAACAGTGGCAGACATACAGGAAAGAGTCTCAGATAGGAAAAACTGGACAGCACCAGGCCCGGACATGGTCCACACCTACTGGCTAAAGAAACTCAAAGCACTCCATGAGCGCCTAGCAACACAAATGAACCAGTTGCTGAAGGATGGGACTCACCAGGATGGCTAACTGAAGGGCGAACGATCCTGATCATGAAGGATCCCTCAAAGGGTACAGTCCCATCCAACTATCGGCCAATAACCTGTCTCTCCACAACATGGAAGCTCATGTCAGGCATCATTGCGGCTAAGATAAGTGGACACATGGATCAATACATGAGCGAAGCACAGAAGGGCATTGGTAGAGATACCAGAGGAGCCAAACATCAGCTCCTGGTTGACAGAACAGTCGCACAAGACTGCAGGTCCCGACATACCAACCTGTGCACAGCCTGGATTGATTACAAGAAAGCCTACGACTCGATGCCACATACATGGATCACTGAATGCTTGGAGTTGTATAAGGTGAACAGGACCCTAAGAGCCTTCGTTGCGAACTCGATGAGGATGTGGAAAACCACACTTGAAGCCAATGGCAAGCCACTTACCCAAGTGTCCATCAAATGTGGCATATACCAAGGTGATGCACTCTCCCCACTGCTGTTCTGCATAGGACTGAACCCCTAAGCCAAGTAATCACCAAAACAGGCTACGGATACCGCCTCAAAAATGGAGCTACGATCAGTCACCTCCTCTACATGGATGACATAAAGCTGTATGCTAAGAGCGAAAGGGACATAGACTCCTGATCCACACAACCAGGATCTACAGCAGCGACATCGGGATGTCATTCGGGCTTGAGAAATGTAGTCGGATGGTGACTAAGAGAGGAAAGGTAGTCCGCACTGAAGGGGTCTCACTCCCTGAAGGAACAATAGCAGAACATTGAGGACAGCTACAAGTACCTCGGTATACCACAAGCCAATGGCAACCTCGAACTGGCAACAAGGAAAGCGGCTACGGCCAAATACCTCCAGCGGGTGAGGCAAGTCCTAAGAAGCCAGCTCAATGGCAAGAATAAGACCGGGCAATAAACAGCTATGCCCTGCCAGTGATCAGATACCCTGCAGGAATAAGCAGGTGGCCAAAGGAAGAGATTCAGACCACGGATGTTAAGACCAAAGCTCCTAACCATGCATGGAGGGTTCCATCCCAAATCCAGCACCCTGAGACTGTACGCAAGCCGAAAGGAAGGAGGCCGGGACTAGTGAGTGTGAGAGCCACTGTCCAGGATGAAACATCCAAGCTCCATGAATACATCAAGGAGAAGGCTCCAACGGATGATGTACTCAGAGAATGTCTCAGACAATGGGGAACAGAGGATGAGGTGCTGGAAGAGGGACCATCATGGGAGGACAAGCCCCTACACGGGATGTACCACCGGACCATAAGTGAAGTGGCTGATCTCAAGAAGTCCTATCAGTGGCTAGAGAGGGCTGGCCTGAAGGACAGCACAGAGGCACTCATCCTGGCTGCTCAGGAGCAGGCCCTGAGCACCAGAGCCATTGAGGCCCAGATATACCACACCAGACAAGACCCAAGGTGTAGGTTGTGCAAAGAGGCACCGAGACGATCCAACACATAACTGCAGGGTGTAAAATGCTGGCAGGAAAGCCTACATGGAACGCCATAACCAGGTGGCTGGCATAGTCTACCGAAACATCTGTGCCGAGTATGGACTGGAAACCACTAGGTCAAAATGGGAAACACCTCCCAAGGTGGTGGAGAATGACCGAGCGAAGATCCTGTGGGACTTCCAGATCCAGACTGACAAGATGGTAATCGCGAACCAACCGGATATCGTGATCATTGATAAAGGGCAGAAGAAAGCCGTTGTAGTGGATGTAGCGGTCCCAAATGATGGAAACATCAGAAAGAAGGAACACGAGAAACTCGAGAAATACCAAGGGCTCAGAGAGGAGCTGGAGAGAGCCTGGAAGGTAAAGGTGACAGTCGTGCCTGTGGTGGTCGGAGCACTCGGGGCAGTGACCTCCAAATTAGATGAGTGGTTGCAACAGATCCCGGGAACAACATCAGACATCTCAGTCCAGAAATGTGCAGTGCTGGGAACAGCAAGGATACTGCGCAGAACCCTCAAGCTTCCTGGCCTCTGGTAGAGGACCCGAGCTGAATGGGGGACGGACACCACCCGAGGGGTGAGATGAGGATTATTATATATAAATGTTTTTTTTTTTACTGTGTTATTTTTAGTTTATTTCTGTCATGCAAAGTGGCATGACAGAAATCAATCCCGGAAGTGGAGCGCCGGCATGAACATATCAAGTCGAATCGAACAAAAGAGCTACAAGTCCCAAAGGTCCAACCCGGAAGTGGAGCGCCGGCTGCAACGCAATTTACTTCTTTAAACGTCAGATTGCAGACGGACAAACATGACAACTATGCACAAATGAGCTAAATAAAGACACCCCTGTTCTAGCAACATTTTAGCCCACGCTGTTTAAATTGCCGATTGCTTCAGCAACTTTGTTCTTTGTCGTGTCATCCATTTTCTTCGCTTTGAAATGATCCATAGCCGTCTGTCTGAGAAGAGGGGGGCGGACTGCTCACGTCAGCGGTGTGCTTGGCCATTAATTAAGTGGTATTTCAGACTCGACGTGCTATGATGATAGCTCAGTTTACGACTGCAAAACATCCAGGTCATTTTGGTCTTGTCAGTGGAACAATCTGGCAACTTTTTAAAAGTAAACTTTCCATTCATAAACTATTTAAATATCCGTTTTGGTGTCTCGCGCTGCCGTGGCTGGCAAAACAAGCGTCGTGGACTTGTGCAGCGCGCTTGATGTTTTGTTTCTGGTTTATTTATAGAGCAACGTCACATCCGCTGTGACGTCTGCGCGTTAATCTCGCGAAAAATTTTTGATCGATAAAATTCATTTAAATTAATGTCGATAAAAACGCGCTAAACTGACAGCTCTAATATATATATATATATATATATATATATATATATATATATATATATATATATATATATATATATATATATATATATATATATATATATATATATATATATATATATCGTGTCGTAGACTCCATTTTATAGCACGTCGAGTCTGAAATACCACTTAATGGCCAAGCACACAGCTGACGTGCGTAACTCCGCCCCCTCGTCTCAGACCGACAGCTATGGATCATTTCAAAGCAAACAGCGTGGGCTAAAATGTTGCTAGAACAGGGGTTTCTTTATTTAGCTCATTTTTGCATAATTGTCATGTTTGTCCGTCTGCAATCTGATGTTTAAACGAAGTAAATTGCGTTTCAGCTTCGGTTAATCAGGCCGGCGCTCCACTTCCGGGATTGAGTATTGGGACTTGTAGTTCTTTTGTTCGATTCGACTTGATATGTTTGTGTTGTATGGTTTCTTACGTTTAAAACAATGAATGATGATGACGATAATGATACATAGTGAAATCAGGGTTGATTACATTATTTATTAAACGTATAGTTAAATAAAGGTATTAATTAATGTCAATTATATACATATTTACATTGTGATGCAGAAAGATAGATTTTACTGCATTTATGTGTAGTTTAGGTTATTACCTGCTTCTGATACTTCTGTTACAACTACTACTACTACTACTTCTGCTGCAAAGTGCTCCAATAAATGATCAAAAAAGTACAGAACGAGAGATCCTTCCATGCTGACCGACAATCCCTATTCAGGGGGCCGTGAAAAATTATAGGCTGAGTACTAGTTTACCTTAGATGTGCACTTTATATTGCGCTGTTGTGTGACAAAATATTTTTTTCACTGTTGTTAATGGACAGTAATATTGTGTGAGATGATGTGTGAATAACTGCTCCAAGTGAAAAATGTTCATGTAAAATTGAAAATCGAAATTATTTCAGTAAATATTTGCATTTTGCACATAGAAAACTGATTCATGATTCCATGTTGATGAGAGCATTAAAATGGGGGAAAATAGGACAAAAAATATAAAAGGAAATTCAGAAACGATAAAAAATGCGTGAGTAATCATGATTAATTTTTAGTTAATTTGAGTTAATTATGACAGTTGAGTTTTTAATTAGATTAAATATTTTAATCGTTTGACAGCTCTAATATATATATAAAATGGAGTCTACGACACGACTGGTCACAAAAAACTATTTATGATTTAAGTGAGGGTGCCTCTCTCCAGTCAATATAGTGTGTGTGTGTGTGTGTGTGTGTGTGTGTGTGTGTGTGTGTGTGTGTGTGTGTGTGTGTGTGTGTGTGTGTGTGTGTGTGTGTGTGTGTGTGTGTGTGTGTGTGTGTGTGTGTGTGTGTGTGTGTGTGTGTGTGTGTGTGTGTCCCTTTTGCATATTGATTGGCTGTTGCTTTGTCCTCTGCTTCACTTCCACTTCTGCACACCATCTTCTTCCTCCTCCTCTTTTCCTTCTTCGGACACCGCCAACGGGTTCACGGCGAGTTCGGACTCACTCGACAATAAGCCTTCTGTGGTGACAACACACAAATAAAAAAACTGATTTGAAAAAGCCAAAGAAAAAACAAACACACACACACTATATATAATGACTGGTCATCATCTACTGCAGTTGTACTGTCTGATCATCAAGTGTTGCCTTCAGGTACCGATTAAAACAGTTCTGACATATCGCTTTACATCTACATACGGTACATAATAGCTCCTGTAGCTCGTCAGAGGTGCATTTAGGGACGGTCACAAATCACACCTTTGCTGAACAAAACAACTCAGGAATCCTTGTTTATTTGTGTTTCTTTAAATCCATCAGCTATCAAGTAAGCCCAGACAATGTTTCTTTCCCCAGTGATGGAAAAAAAAAGAAGACAAGACCCACTATGTATGGGTCAAGGCGCCTTGAGAAAAGAAATCCCGGAGCCGTGCCTGGAGAAAATGTCGAAAGTCAAGTGTTACCTTCAGTGACAGGCAGAAATCATAGGTTTTCTCAAAACTCAGCAGTTGTTCTATAAGAATGGGTAATAGCAGCGTTAAAATCGTCAATATTCGTGATTGGATAATATCATGAAATATAAAACAAAACATTTTTTAAAATCTAAATACATATTTTCATTCGGGACAGACAGCATTATTTGGTTGGTGGGGGTGTGTTTTTCAACTCTCTCTAGCTTACCCAAACTTAGAGTTCGGTTTGGTGTCGCCTCGAATAACTTGCCTGAAATCACAAAAGTCTTCATCAACATAAAATTGGGTAATTGATCTCTCGATCTGTCCGTCTGCCTGTACAACTCATTTGCAGTAGGGGGCATGATTACAATGCACAACACTGATGAATACATGAGGGGGTCCAATTTTACCACTAGGTGTCGGTAATTCTCCATTATTGACGGGATTGTGTGCGCGCGTTTTGTGCAGCACACACGCACACAATGGCTTTCCTTTCGGGTGAGGAGCACGGCCGATATGAAACTTGTTTGCATTCGCATGAGGAAAAAAAATAGAAAACGGCATGCACATTCAATCTATTGAAACATTTCATTTTCTTCGGTTTGTGTAATGTGGTGATTTCTTTGAACATTTGACCATCAGGACATGTTTTCAATATTTTGGATGCATTGCCTGCATGAGTTTACACAGATTTGCGGATTGACCCAGATATGGTAACAACAATAACAATGTTGATAGATATTGAACACTGGTGTAGGGAGATGGACATTTTACTTTCAGTTTATCATTTACGTTTTTTTTCCCCCTAATTTTTCCATATTCGACCTGAAAAAAATGAAGTTGTTTGAAATATTTTAAAACATTTCTTGCCGAGTGATTTGTTATTTTTTTACTTCAACTGAAAATAGGTGAAACCAGAGATGAAAGTCCTCTGGATTTTCCTGGAATTCTGGGTTTTTCCAATTTTTATGAAAATCTCTCCGGAGAATTTAGGAAAATTTGCCTAAAATTAATCCGGATATTAGTTGACAACATTGAACGAAGACGCGTTTGAGTTTGTTGTTTTGCTTTTACGAGCGTAGCCATGTTGGGACACTAACACTAGTAACAGTAAATAGATTTTTGTCTCTTTATAAACACACTTGCTAAACCCCATGTGAACGAATAAAAGACACCGTGGACAAGACAGTTGTCGTAAAAAGTATATTTGGACAAAAAGGGAAACGCACAGATTGGCAGAAAAACGTGTCCGTCCGACTTCGAGTGTCGTCTCGGCTAGCTTAGCTGTTGTCGTGTGTGACGTCGGTGTGTGACGTCATTGCGTCGGCGCTGATCGGTTGAAATCAAAAGACGCGCTTGCGTACATGTTTGCGCTGAAGCACGCACAGCAGACAGCCACGGACTATCTACTGCTGAGGCTCGCTTAGCTTGAGTGGCGTCGCCACAACAGTAATACCCTCGCCTCACATTCTCATGGCCTCGCCATTTCTCGGAGATTTCTAAATTTCGTCGAGAACGGAAGCCACAAAGGGTGCACGTGTGCACACAAAAGGAAAATTAATCATTGAATGTCCAATAGCGTTTTGTGTACACTAATTCATGCGTGATCGGCCAAGTGTGTGTGCGTGTACATATATATAACATGGTGCATTATTGTTCGTGAACCAAAAAATATAATAATTCGTTTAAATTCGGAAAAAATCCATCATCTCTGCCCAAATTTTGTCCATCCTTCAAAAGACCCTGAAAAGTGAATTCGGGGTTGTTTTCTATATGTGCATTGTGCAAAGGTAATTGCTGAAAACGTGCGCAGTTTCAGGTTTCCTGATTTGGGGGCGTGGCTACAATGGCGCTGCATGACGCATTTTGTAGTCCAACATGAGTTGCTCCTCCCCCACTCCTTAAGAACTTAAGCGCTTTCGTTCGCATCAGTGTTGTTTGCTAGCTAGCTACAGTATACCGACACACCCCGAAAATGCCTCTTCCCTTTTGACTAGTCGGATGGCATGGCCACTATGGGCCCAGGAGACGCAGGTGACGTTTGGGGAGATAAAATAGAAGCCAGAGAGTCCAACTGTACAGGGGCGGTGAGCTAACGTGGCTATCGCTAACCGCTAAAAGAGCGGAGTAACGTTACAGCAAAATGGATCGAGATCGAGGAGCGGCAAGCAGGCCACTCCGACTGGCATTCGACGGAGATGAAGCTAAGTACGAAATATGGGAAACAAAAATGCTCGGACATTTTCATTTATTGGGACTGAAGAAGACCGTGCTCGAGAGCCGTGACAAGTCCCGAAAGAGCGACTGACGCACAGAAAATGCCGACGCCAGTATGCTGAATTAATCCAAATGTTAGATGACAAAAGCCTCTCTCTAATTATGAGGGATGCGCCGATGATGGAAGAAAGTCTCTGAAGATATTAAGAGAGTATTATGCCAGAAGAGGAACACCACGGATAATAAATCTGTACACCACGCCACGTCGCTTCAAAAGGGGAACGATGAAAGTGTTACAGATTATATTATCAGAGCTGAGACCGCCATCACAGCACTGCGGAATGCAGGTGAGACTATGGGAGATGGACTACTTGTTGCCATGGTATTAAAAGGACTTCCAGAGAGTTTTAAACCATTCGCAATACATGTGGCACATTCAGATGATCAAATCAAGTTTGCAGATTTCAAGACTAAACTACGAAGTTATGAAGCAACCGAGAACTTAAACACTGAGCCAGGTGACAGTGTGATGAAGACAAAGGCCCAGGGTCGAAATGGACGACGACCAACAAAGACCAACACCCATGAATGGATCAAAGATGACACCGATATGGTGTGTTTCAAGTGTGGGATCAAAGGCCACAGAGCAAAAGAATGTCGACAGAAAACTTGGTGCAGTCGTTGTAAAAGCGACACACACAAAGACGCCACATGTAGGCGCAAGAACAAGGACAATAAGAACAGACGAGATGATGCCAGTAAAGTTTCAGAAAGTGGTGAAATCGACAACGTGTTCAAGGTGAGGAACGGCGAGACCGGGTGCAGGAGCGGTCGGACGCCGCATCCGGAGAGAGGGCTGATGGTGGACACGGGGCCACTTCTCACATCATCACAGACGTGACCATGTTTAAAGATTTCGACAGCACGTTCAGGCCGGAAAAACACAGTGTGGAGCTCGCGGACGGCACACGATGCAGCGGGTCGCACAGAGGAGGGGACTGCTGAGGTTTCTCTGATAGACAGCAAAGGACTGAGACACAAAGCGACACTGAGAGATGCTCTATACATCCCTTCATATCCCCAAGATATTTTCTCTGTGAAGAAGGCGACCACCAGCGGAGCTACAGTTGTATTTAAAGAAGGCAAAGACGAACTGATTACCAAAGGAGGTACCAAATATGATATTCATGTGTATGACGAGTTGTTTTACTTGCACACTGAGAGTGAGCCTAATGACAAATGTAATACATGTCATGACATTCAGAAATGGCACGAGATATTAGGCCACTGCAATTATGATGATATCCTTAAATTGCAGAATGTGGTTGATGGCATGCAGATTAAGGGTAAAGCATGTAAACCTGAACAAGAGTGTGAGGTGTGTATTCAGGAAAGTTCACTCAGAGTAGGAACAGGAACCCTGATACCAGAGCTAAGGCTCCCTAGAGCTGGTACACACTGACCTTGCGGGTCCTATGAACACTGAATCTATTGATGGTCACAAATATGCAATATCATTCACCGATGATTACTCGGGTTCAATGTCTGTTTATTTTCTAAAGAAGAAAAGTGACACGGTACAAGCGACAGGGAAGTTTCTTGCAGATGTATCCCCATATGGGAATGTGAAGCGTATGAGGTCAGATGGAGGAACCGAGTACAAAAGTAATGATTTCCAAACATTGATGAGGGAAAACAAAATCAGACATGAGACGTCAGCTCCCTATTCACCCCACCAGAATGGGACAGCGGAGAGGGGCTGGCGAACTCTTTGAGATGGGAAGATGTATGCTAGTTGAAAGCAAGCTACCAAGAGAGCTTTGGAACTATGCAGTACAAATGGCAGCGCATGTACGCAACAGATGCTTTAGCAGGCGTACAGGGAAGACCCCTATCAGATGTTAACGGAAAGAAACCTAATGTATCCAAACTGCAAAAATTTGGGTCTACATGTTACACATACAAACATAACAAAGGAAAGATGGATACTAAAGGTGACCAAGGACTTTTTGTGGGGTATGATAAATACAGCCCAGCCTACCTGGTATATAATCCAGACACAAACGGAGTATCAAAACACAGGCTTGTGAAATTTACGAACAAGGCAGCTGTTGAGAAACACACACAGACAAATGAGACAGATCCAAATACAGATTATGACATGAGGCAGCCTAGGACTAGTGAGCTCATTCAGGAGAACGATAAGAAACGAGAGACTACTCAAAAGCCAAGTGTACACAACAGGGACGTACAAAATGATAGTCCAGGTACAGAAATGGGGTTAAATGAGTATAGCCTCACACAACAGAGTGACACAAGAGATGAACCTGAAAGTAGAAGATATCCTACTAGAGAGAGGAGGAAACCCAGTCACTTAAATGATTTTGTGGATGAATATAGTGATAACGATGGGCTACACACCACAGTGGACTATTGCTATAGAGCAGTGTGTGGTGTTCCACAAACATATGCAGAAGCTATGAGGTCGACTAACTCTAAAGAATGGATAAAAGCTATGGATGAGGAGGTCCAGTCGTTAAATGACAATAACACATTTACCCAAGCAACCCTACCAGCGGGCAAGAAAACAGTGGGGTAAATGGGTATACACTATCAAAAGTGATGTGGATGGAAAAGACAAGTACAAAGCCCGGTTTGTAGCGAAGGGCTACAGCCAGGAGAAGGACATAGACTATGGAGAGACGTTTTCACCAACTGCAAATCTAACAAGTGTAAGAGTGGTGCTACAAAAAGCAGCTCAGGAGAATTTACTCCTCCACCAAATGGACGTGAGAACAGCGTACCTACACGCACCCTTGGACTATGACATTTACATTAACCCTCCAGAAGGTTATGAAGAGAAAGATGATGGACTAGTGTACAAACTAGAAAAATCGCTTTATGGTCTCAAACAATCTGGTCGCAACTGGAATAGAGTTCTACATGACTATTTAACATATAATGAGTACAAGCAAAATCCAGCCGACCATTGTATCTATACCAAAGAGTCAAAAAGTGACAAGGTGATCATTATCATATGGGTCGATTTATTTGATTATTGCGTGCCAGCGATGAAATGATTTTGAGAGATGTGAAAGAGATGCTCTCTGTAAAGTTCAAAATGAAAGATCTTGGCACACTCAAGCATTTTCTAGGTATCGATTTCAATCAGTCTGATGGATGTGTAAAAATGTCACAGGAGAAATACATTAACAAAATATTAGAGCGTTTCAATATGCAAGATTGTAAAGTACGAGAAACACCCTGTGAACAAAAGATGGAATATTCAAATGATGCATTGAAAATGAGTGATGTCAGAACCTACAGAGAAGCAGTAGGTAGTCTAATCTATCTAACTACTTGTACCAGGCCAGATTTAAGCTTTGTGGTAAGCAGGTTGTCACAGTATTTTGCTGAACCGACAGAGGAGCAGTGGGTCACTGTGAAACATGTATTAAGATACCTAAAAGGCACTTCTGACAAAGGTTTAAATTTCAAAAGAGATGACAATGAGGAGCTAGGTATTAAAGCCTACAGTGATGCAGACTGGGCATCTGACTCCAGTGACAGGCGCAGTACCACAGGATACTGTGTTAGTCTCAGTAAAAACAGCTCTTTAGTTTCCTGAAGACTAAGAAGCAGCCTACAGTTGCACTTTCCACCTGTGAAGCGGAATATATGGCTCTAGCTTCAACAATACAAGAGTGCTTGTATCTCGAACAGTTACTAGAGGCGATTGACGACTACCAATACACAAAAACAACTGTGTACGAGGACAACCAGGGGACAATTGCCCTTGCTAAAAATCCTGTTCATAGACAGAGGTGTAAACATGTGGATATAAAGTACCACTTTATCAGGTCCACAGTTAATGAAGGTAAAATAAACTTGGTGTACTGTCCTACTGAAGTTATGGTTGCTGACATTATGACTAAGCCAGCCACCAAGTCAAAGTTGATTGAGTTTGCACCCATTGTTTTTGGGATTTAAAATGTGTAAGGCAGGGTCCACATTGTTTTCTATCTTGTTGTATTTAATTGTGTTTACATTACAGCAAACTGAGTATAAGTGGGGGTGTTAAGAAACAGTGTTTTATATTCTCATTTCTGTAATGCTGTGATATGTTGTTTATGGTAGAAATGTGTCATTGGGACGTAATATTCATTTGTTTTGAGCGGATCTGGCAACCCAAGATACTACGCCATATCCGGTCTGTACTCGGCGCGAAATGTCTTCCTGTTTAGAGGCGATGAGAAGCGGCTGCTCTCTGTGCAGTCGGCAAATAAACACGCCACGAGTTTGAGTTCAGCAAGAAAATTCACCTCTCGTCGTTATTCTCCCAAATGCACCCCGAACGAAGCGCACATCTCAACACTGCATCACGAAAATCATATAAAAAAAGATGATTAAAAGTCACGAACATTCTGAGTTTGCAATTTGATGACACACCCACCTTCATTATTTACAAAATATATCATTGTCATTGCTGATATCATCTGTACTGTCCCTGAATATATGACTATGATGATACATCCACCTATCAAAAAAAACAATTACCTGTATCGGTGGTAGTGCCGCCGTATTTACAAAAACATATGAACATTACGAAAATGTATTCAGAATCTACAACTTGATGCGTTCCCTTGCTTTTTAAACGGTATCGGGAATACAATCTCTAAAATGGCTTGGCATTGGTATTATTCATTCATATTAAACCTTGGGAATACCCCAACACTCAAAGCTTTCCCTTACCATCGATCAACCGAAGGTATGTGCTCTCCCAACACAGCTGCAACCAATAACACTATTATAGTACTACAGTACGTTTCTTCATTATTATTTCCAACAGTACACTAGTAGTAGGCGAAGTAGTAATAACAGCACATATAGTGAAGGTACAATGTGAACAATGATTAAAAACCATACATACATCCGCAGTGAACACTTACACACACACACGCACACG
>JAKGUB010000325.1:14335000-14357500 GCA_026261675.1 Hippocampus mohnikei | reverse complement strand
AGCGTACGTCAGCCTCACAATGTAGAGGTGCGGGGTTCAATTCCGGCTCCGGTCTTCCCATGTGGAGTTTGCATGTTGACCGCTGTGCCTACGTGGGTTTTCTCCGGGTATTCCGGTTTCCTCCCACATTCGAAAAACATGCGTGGCAGGTTGATGGAACACTCTAAATTGTCCCTAGGTGTGAGTGTGAGCGTGAATGCGTGTTCGTCTCTTCTGTGTGCCCTGCGATTGGCTGGCAACCAGTTCAGGGTGTCCCCTGCCTACTGCTCAAAGAAAGCTGGGATCGGCTCCAGCATCCCCCGCGACCCTTGTGAGGATAAGCGGATTAGAAAAAAATGGATGGATGGATATATTTAATTGTACCCCCCCCCCAAAAAATCAATTTAAAAAGAAATATATAGCCGACACATCATTAGCTATCTCATGGCAACGTGACGGATCGAGGAAATTAACTTAAAGTAGTAAGTGACTATCAGTCAAACCTTGCAGAAGATCAAGTCTGTGATGCTTAATTTATTTTTCCCTCCATGACACCTCAATCTCTTTGACACTGGTGAAATATATCTCACATGCAAATGAAGCTAAATATAAACCAGTCTGCCATAGTTGAAAGTGAAAAGAGGTGTGTTATGTGTGTGTTGGGGTTTTTTTTCCAAAATAGTCAGGAACATTTAAATGTGTGGGAATCTCTCAGACGCTATGCGTGTATGCATGCAGAATGCGAGTTCATATGGACAAGGCATGAAGAAAAAGTACAGGTAACATCCATACATGCACACACAATGCTATTTTGTTGGGAAAATAAGAGAATAATCAGATAATATTTGACTGTAGGTAGATTCGGACGTAAAAAGGGACTCACCCACAAACGCGTGGTCTCCATCCTCCGGTACTGCTGTGCTGAATGATGATCATCCTTTTGGCTCCACGGCGCGCTTCTCATTCAAAAGTAGGCCAAGGGCGGGCGCTGGTCAACTAAATGGGCTAAACCTGAGCAGGACATGCACGTCATGGGGCTGCTAAATGAAAGGTGGGCAAGTTGTATATTTAGTAAAGGACAATGGGAGCTTTAACTCAACGGTAGGACCTGAATGCTCAACCTCTATCCATTCCGAGATAACGCTCAGCATCTGATTTATTCATTGGAAGCACCCCCCCCCACACACACACACACAGGGGAAATAATGGAAATAGAAGCGATTTTCAAACTGTTTACATTGGGTCCTTTCAGAATCATACTTTAATACCCGTCAGTCCCATACAAGTGTAAAAGTCATTATGACGAGACAGTAGTCCATAATAAATATGATCTCTAGCCCCTTCTTGTGCCTCAAATTGAATGTACAAAAAAAAAAAATAAAAACCATAGCGCCTGAAGAAAAACAACCCGGAGTTAGTAGAAGGCGGTACTTAAGGCGATGTCAGTCATTTGTCACCCACTCGCAGGGCTCACTCATCGTGGGTTAATCTGACACTTGGTTATCGTTTTAAAAGCTTTATTTTGGCAACGCTTTGGGACTGTGCCAGGAGTGTGTTTGCTCGCGATCAATGCAGTGATGTCATGTATGACGCCAGTTGGACTCATTTTACAACTCATTTGACGTTTGACACACTTTGTTCCAAACAATTATTTTGCCTTTGGAGCCTTTTGCGTTTTTCTCGCAAGCAAAAAAAAATCAAAATCTGCTTTTCAATGACATTTAAAAAGAAGACAAAAAAAGCCAGAAGCGATTCTGAGTCATCAAGGACGAAAGACACCCACAGGTTTCTACGCACAGCATGACGGAGTGACTTTTTTGGTGTTGTTTGGGGCCTCGGTTTGAGGAGGTGGTGGAGGAGGTTGAAGTTTGCCCGCAGATTTGCTGCATGGACGTCACAAACACTTCCCGAGTCGTATAGTCCAGGTGTTGGGATGTGCTGCGTGCATCAGGTGCGACTTCCTGAGGAAAGTGGCCACAGGCTGGATTCTCGCCTTTAAATGTGTCCCAAAAGACATGTTCCATTCGGCTGATGCAGGGTTTCTTTTCAGAGGGATATTTCGTCTGTCACCTGACTGCCTGCTCATGTTCTTGCCTTGCGTGGAAACTTGCTTTTATTCTAGTTTCATGATTATTTACTGTTGTATATGTTAGTTGTTCCATGTACTGCACTTTGTATGCAGCGATGGCTGTTTGAAAGTGCTCTATAAATACAGTTGAGTTGAGTTATACAAAACAAAAGGCCGCAACATGGTGCAACTGAGCAATATAATGATATATGTGGGGCGGGGGGTGATTTGCAATGATAACAAATGCTCAGCTATGACACTGTGTGAGATAAATATGGATCATCAGTTGCTGCCCTAATCCTGTAAACCCCCCACCCCCCCACCCCCCCGCGAATCTATAATGAATGGAGATTGATTTTTGGTTTTCTTATGATACCTGAACAATTTTTAACTGTTCATTTTTATTCGATCATATTGATCTTTCCGTATTGTGTGAATGTTTTTTAAAATATCCATTCTATTTCTACAGATCATTGTGGGTGTAATTGACTGTGGTGTCCAAGTGCATCAGATCACACGAGAGGTGTTTCTAATATTTAGGCATCTCACGTGTAACTATGGAAACAAAATAATACCCCCCCGCCCCCTCCCCAAAAAGTCATGTGCCTGATGTTGAGATGTAAAAATCCCAGGCAGGTGACCACTAGAGGGCAGCCTCCCCCTTTTCTCCAATTTCCCATGATGTACACTACTATACAATTTACTGTAGTACAAGGGCCCTGGCGGAGATTGCATTGTCCCTCAGATCCAATATCAGTGATCTCAACAACAATTCGGACAGACTAATTCATTCACCATCTCTGAAATAAGCCTACCAGAAGAGTGAGAGCTGTTACAGCTAGTTAGGTTTAAAAAAAACAAAAACATTTTAGGTCACTCACTGCACTATTTAGTCTCACGTGCATCCACTTAATCTTCCCTTGCTGATTATTCCGAGCACACACAATCATCTGGCCATTTTGTGATTAATCGCTGGGCATATTGACAATTTCGAGTCGTCTCGCTGAGGCATGCTTTTGGAATGTGGTGCAGACTAGCTCAATGTTGCTCCCCGTCTCCTCTCGGTTTATCCTAAATAACTAACCTGAAGCATATAAAGTCACTTTCAACATCTTCGGTGTTTGCTTATGTTGACTCCAACAATTAATGTGTACTATATTTGTACGTCGCAATTTTCTCAACCTTTTGGGGAGGGAAAGGCGGCGTGTTTAGGTTTACGTGGGAAGTTGGAGAAATTAATTTCAAGCCCTGCGAGTAGGATGTGAGTTACTAAGTGCCATGGTTAACAAAGTATAGACTGTACAGCACTGTAAACTTGGCGCATTAGTGACAAGTTAATGGGAGGGACCACGACCGCCGTTATTTTCTGCCTGACTGAGTCGTGACGGCACGACAGCGATTTGACACGGAGTGCCAACAAGAAGGGAAGTGGAATTGCAATTTTTGTCAACACGTAATTGTGGCTTATAATTATGTCGTCAATTGTCATGCGTATGTATTTTTTGAGGGGAGGAGCGCCATTAAAATGATATCTGACTGACTTGTGGTTGGTGTTAGGGGACAATTATATGGAGTTGAACGCCATCTTCTGGTGAACACTTGTCCTGTTTTTTTGTTTGTTTTTTGTTTTTTTAGCGTCATAAAAATGAAATCTGAGTTGTTTTTGGCGTTTTGGAAAGATGAGGCGGAGTTGAACGCCACCTCCCGGTTTATATCTGTCCTACAGTTGTTACAGTACTGGCAAACCATGAGGGTCACTGGGTTCAATGCATTCCTAAGCCCAGCACATGGGCCTGCGCATAGCGGTTGGAGGACATGCACCAAACATGTTCTCGTTACATGGTCTTGCGTGTTTGGTCGTGCTTGTTTATGAAAGCAACTCGTCTTTGTCTGGATTCTTGCGATTTGTGTTCAACAAATTAAAATCCACCAGTGAAAAGGAAAGAAGAGGCACGCCGAGCAAGACAGACCTGACATTTGACTTGTTCAACCCGTACATCATAATCATGCCAGTATAAAGAGGCTGCAGGCTATGTTTGTGCTATATGAAAATATCCAACTCTGCCTTTTGGGTGTGACCTGAAAGCACGGTTGTCCCTTGAAGCCACATTCGAATGATATCAGCACATATGAGACAAGATACTTTGTTTGGGTTAATATGATGCAGCTTATTTTTTTAATTATTAAATAAAGATAAACTGCCATGGAAAGGCACTTTGTTTGTGGAGCTATTCAACACAACCGCAGTGGTAATGTGCATTCCGATTGGCTTGCCCCCATTCATCTGGGATAGGCTGCAGCTTACACAGAAGCCAACTGAAGAAAATCAGTATAGAAAGTGAAGGACAAATAATATGTGCAGTATGTAACATATTCCAAACAGGATGTGCCAAGCCTCACAGTGGAGTAGTTTTTTGTTTCCTTTGAGGGAGGGAGGGCCTATCGAGCTAATAAATCATTCATTTTATAAAGAATATCAAATTGCAAACATTGAATTGAGCAGCTCATTGTGAATACTTTATGGACAATGCAGTAGTTGCCTGGAATTGCTTCACTTTGTTTGGAAAAAGGTTCCTCCTGCACTCAAGGACAGGCCTTATGCAGAGATAGAAACCATTATCTGGTAAGTCCATCCTTCACTCAGTATAAGCAAAGCCACAAGTGTTTTTTTTCTTCCCATTTCCAATAAACACATGTCATTTTTTCTCTCCCTGCGCCCACATTGAATTAATTCAGTCTTTGTGCACCATGAGTGCATTTAGAATAATGAAAAGCAGCTCAAACTATGCCTAAAGTCCTATCAGTCATTTTCCTGCTTTTTAAAGGGCCAATGTGCGCCCAGCAGTGTGAATAGGAGAAAAAATGTACAGCCCAGTTCACATTATCCAGTCATTGACCTTGGTGAAGCTATTTCTCTGGTCATTCAGCATGTCAACGCGTTACCTCTGTGCTCATTCAGTTAACCAATTACCTTGACGATTATTAATTTTTGTACTTTATTCCCAAAAGAAAATGAACACAAAAAAAAGACATCCTGTATCTACATGCTACAAGAATACCAAGGCAGGCAAAGTGAGCCAAATATATTAGAATTTCAGCTTGTTTTGTTTGAATCCACTGTAAAAAAAAAAAAGGAAAGCTTAATAACCGCCTCTAAAAACAAAAAAAACAAAACAAAAACATTCACTTTCTCTGTGGCCTTCTAGAAGCAAAACTGCTGTGGCACCTTTGCCTTCATATTAAACTCACACACACACACACACACACACACACACACACACACAATAAAAAAATTACAATTATACTTCCAGAAGGTTGCAGTGTTCAAGATAGGGCCAGAATGCAATTTGTCTCTTTGACTGATTAAAAAAAAAAAAGAATAAAATTAAAAGCTTGCAATTGAATTTCTCCACTTTTTTAAAAATTTTATTTATCCCCACAAAATAAACAAAGGGCCAGATAAAGCACCAGCACTAAAAGAGTTTAAAAACCTTTCTAAGTGTAAAACATCATTTAGTCTTGTTCACTCAGCATTATTCAGGGAAAACATGTTCATGCAAATCACAGAATGTTAAAAAAGAAAAAAATGAAGGGATTATCCACAAATAAAAATGAATTAGTTACAAAATGTCTTATTTTTTATTTTTTTTCATATTGAGCACGTAGACCAGTTGACCTCCATGGTCATTCAGCATGTCAACCAAATACCTTTATGTTCATTAAACATGTGAGCGAGTTACTGTACATCAAATGTTAGCCGATCACTCAGCATGATTTCTTCTACGTTGATCCGGCATGTCACTGTTTGACCGCACTGGTGATTTCCTATGATCATCGGTTGCCTTTCTTTAAATGCAGCGCGTTAACCTTAATGGTCATTCAGCATATCATCTGGTTTCATGAGTCTTTCAGCGCGGTCGTTCAGCTTAGTCATTTAGGATGGCAACTCAGTTTTTGTGTATCCTCATTCGCCCACGTAGACCAGGTGCGTACGTGTTCGTTGGACTTGTTCACCTGTTGAGGGCGACCCTCACTCGCGATGTAAACCAGTCATCCGGGCTGACGAGCGTTTAGCCTGCTCCTCAGCATGTCAACCTGTTACCGCTCTCGTGTCACCCAGGCTTCTAATTGGCGAAGGATACAGGAAATGAATCCAGCCTTTCATTAGTTTGACAATAAATTGGTGCAAGGAAGAACTCCCGGTGTCTTTTGACGTCTGAATCTTGAGGTCACGGTGTGTCAGGTCTATAAGACTTAAGGCGGTTTGTTGCGGGTCAACATAAAACATTTTCATCTGCTCAAATTTTTCAAAATATAATTTTGTGGCAAAGCGAAACGAAATGAAGTATGAATCATGAGGTATACAGGAGACCACATTATTCTTATCTCAGCGAGACGGCTGACACAGACATGGAGGCTCAGGCACTGAAAAGACTCGAAGTAGAAGAAGCCCATTAATCATTTATACTACTTGGACACAAAAGACAGCACTGTGCCAGCTCATTTCAACTAGACTGAACATGCTTTTTTTTTGGGGGGGGGGGGTGTTGAACTTGTCATCTTTGATCATTTTTAAGATTATTGCAGCCTGGACCTAGCCTGAGCCGCAGTGACGTGTAGCAATAACGATCGTCAGAGTCTGAAAATGGTGTTCGAGCACAACATTTGGAGTTTTCATTATTTTTGGGCAGTTATAGGCTCTGTGCGGTTCATTTCTATTTCAAGATGAAGGTCAGCCTACACGACGTGCAATTACCCATATTTGAAAGCACCATTAGATTAAAAAAAAAACCCCAATAATAATAAAGAGAAAAACTAATTTTTAAACAGTCTTAATATTGACACCCAAGGTAAAGACAAGGGGAAAGATTA
This sequence comes from Hippocampus mohnikei, assembly GCA_026261675.1. NCBI lineage: Eukaryota > Metazoa > Chordata > Actinopteri > Syngnathiformes > Syngnathidae > Hippocampus > Hippocampus mohnikei. The sequence continues at coordinate 14,350,581 of JAKGUB010000325.1, read as the reverse complement.
TGGACAAAAACGTTTTGGACAAAGGGTCATTTTATCCTCTCAAACTATCAGGAAAAATTACATTTTCCATAATTTCCCCAATGTGCGACAATGTGTGAAAGTGTTTTTTTTTTAAGTGGAAAGAAGAGGTCTCCAATCTAAATAGTGTGTGAGAGAAGTGAACAATAGGTAATTTCCATTAATGAGTATCATTCTCTTTGCTAATGGGGTGGTGAGGTGGTTGCACTTGTTTCTTTAATATATTATATTTAATATGAGTGAGCCTGGGGGAAGAATTCCAAGTCGTGAAACAAAGACGATATTTGAGTTTCTCATTGGCTCTCTTGGATAGGGTGGAAAATTTCCTTCCCAAAATTAAAAAAATAAATAAAAAGAAAATAGACAAAGCCAGAACACATGCAGGATTTTGACATGGATCACCAGCGGTACAGAAACTGTCAAAAATGTTGACAGCGGCGTCCTCATGTCTGAGCACAACATAAAAAAAAGGGGGGGGGGGATAAAACAATATTGACTTTTTGCTTGGTTTGATCATTGTCTAAAATCCACAAATGTTGCAGAAAAACAAGCACATGAAACACAGCACAAAATAAAATATAGTTTCATCATTTTGGGAGAAGCAACAACAAAGCGGTGCCCCTGCTCCCCCCCAAAAAAAGAAAAAAAAAATTGGCAGTAATGTGAGGAGGCCTTTTACTCTGTCACATCTACCACGTCTGTGATCACTTCTTGTTAGATTCAGTGTAACATGTACTACTAATGTTGTCACTGTGCACTGCCACCCAAGTTATTTTGGGCCCGGTAATTGACAAATTAAAACCAAAATACCAGCCACCCCCCAAAAAGAAGAGAGCAAAGAGAGCAAAGTCGTGTTATTTTGTGCACTTGTCTTCTGTGGGTGTGTTCAGAAGATTAGAGGCCTTTTGCAAAATGTTGCCGGCTTTGCTTTACTTCTTGTTTTAACTTTAACGTATCTCAACAACAAAAATACAAATAAGGCTACATGTTGTTGTCCTCCTCAAATTAAGGGTTGTTTTTTTTTTTTCGTGGTTGTAACAGTGGATGCATAGACTGTAGCAGAATTTTGTTCCAGAATGTCACACACACCCTCAATGTTAACTACGGCTGTCAATCAGCAGCAGAGACAGCCGAGAAACTAAGATGAATGCAACTTCAAAGCCACTCTGGTGATTTTTTTTTTAACGTTGTTCAGTTAAGTAGGTAAATAAGAATATTTTATTTGTAAGACTTTTGTCAGAGAAGACTCAAAGAGCTTCACATCAATAAAATACAAAAGCATGGCATTTTATGATTAATACAAGGGGGGGGGAACAATCCTGTCAATAATGCCTGCCAAAACAAGTGTGTGTGTGTGTGTAAATGTCCCCAAAAAGAGGTATGTCTTAGCTCAAATGGAAGTGAATTTCTCAATTAGAGGTGAACAGACTGCAAGGCTGTATCACCTTTAGATTTTAATCATGTACAAGGGACATTACGTAAAAAGCGGTCAAAAGACCGCCGTGACCTTGCCTGACAAAGTAATTACAGCGTATTAACCAAGTAGGGAGGAGCCTGACCATTGAGGACTCGGTAAGTGACTGTTAATATTTGGTCCTAAATTCTGAAATTGACAAGGAGCCCACATTGCAAGGACGACAGAACGCCATTTGTCGCTAAATGGAGATGCCCTAATGATGTTTTCTTGGGAAAGAGAGAATTGCAAGAGTCAAGAATTCAGAAAAAGCACAAATTTCCAGTTCAGAACATAAATTAATATTTTTGAGGAGGAAAAAGCACCGTGGGTTACCGTCTTTTGTATGTTTTTCAAAAAGCCTGGCCTGATCAAATTTTCTAAAGCTTGGGTGGACACTTTTCGAAAGTGACTCTAAAAAGCTTGAGGAGCAGGCTGTTTTCATTTCTACTGTTACAATCAATACTTGAGTTTTCACGATACTGAACTAAATTGTTGAAAGAAAATAAATAAATAAAACCTTAAAAAGGATGGGCTCAAAGACTGACCCTTGAGGAACACCCCAGCAGCAAAGGTGGACATACGGTAATTTATGGGGGCCAAGCAACTACAACGAAAACATCTATTAGCTAAATTGGCGATGAACCAGCTGAGGGGTAGGGGGGGTCTCCATAAACGCAGATGCATTTTCTCAGCAGGATATGCCGGTCAGTGGGATCAGAAGCTGCATGGCGATCAAGCAGAGCCAGCGTTGGACATTTCATGACATCACAGGCCACTAAAGTGTTGTTTTTACAGACCTTGAAAAAAAGCTCTTTTGTAGGAATGTAATTGCCTGTAACCAGATTGAAACACAGGACATTATTTCTGGTCAGCATTGCAACTAACCGGTTTCCAGGCCATTGCACAAAAGCAAAAATGATCTTTTGGATTTCTCTTTTTGATCAGCAAAGAAGAAAAAAAATGCCAAAATGAAATTCAAGCCCAAGTGTGAGAGTGTCCACGACAGGAGGTTCCTCGTAAACTTTCAAGCTGCAGCGATTCTCCCATCTCGGCTTCCGACACACCCACCAAATTTGGCAATCGGCGCGCAGCCGGCAAAGAAGTGTGTGACTCAATGAATTCTGAGGAATCCTGCAAGTTTCGGATTGTGCCGTTTTCCTGAGACACAAATTCCAGTCATCCATCTGTAAAATATGTCACATCATCTCAAGGTGAAAGTTATACATATAGAAGTGCTTCAGGGCTAATCAGTCGAGTACTGTGAGCACAATCGCTACTTCAAAATAATTTGAAGCCACTAAAAACTGCGCTCGTAGAGTCATATTTTACCTTTCTTCACGGTGACAAGTGTGCAGTATTGTTCCTTTATTTAGCCTTAAAGTAAGGGGGAAAAAAGTACTTGCTTTTCGATGGCACATGATGAACACTCCCCCCTCCCCCAGTGTCTGGGAGGTGAGTCTTTTCACATGAGTGCAAAACAGCTGACTTTGGAGCATACTTTCCGTTCTTGCTTCTTTTCTTGTTGGCTTGCTGGCATGTGGTTTGTCTGACCTTTCGGTCAAAAGGAAACATTTTGTGTCAATGTTACAGTACGGCCCACCCTGCAGACACCACAGGCGCAAAAGACGTTATTGAGCCAGGTCAGAAGAGTGTGCATCACTTTTCCTACATGCGACTATTGAAGTAGAAGAGTTTTCGTGTGTGTGTGTGTGTGTGTGTGTGTGTGTGTGTGTGTGTGTGTGTGTGTGTTATGGCATTTAATATGCATTATATTCTAATGCAATAGACTTAGACCGTGGCAAAATGTTTGGATAAAACCGCTTGTTGCATTCCTCTGGGGAAAGGCGCGCATCTCTGTTTGTGCGTCTATTCCCCGTTCAATTTCCACGTTGGATTCCAAAAATGAAATAAATGACACAGTAGAGGTTAGATTCTAAAAGAAAATTTCTAATTCCACCGCTAATTGAATCACAACTAATCTTGTTGGTACCAAACAAGTTTGAGCAGTGCAGGTTTGGCATCCGGCTCGTAATGAGCTGCCTCGACCCTGTAAAATTAAAAGCCCGCGGCCGTGCACATATTAATGTTTTAAATCAGAAGGGAGAGAAGGGATACAATCCGTAGCCTGGCTCGCACAATAACACTGTGACACGCAGCACATTTCAGAGTTCATGGGAATTCAATCATTTCCCTTAATTTAAAAAAAAAATATTACAGCCAAATTGCTGGCGAGTGAAAAGCCTTTTTCATCTTTCCACAAAGATGCCAAAGGTCCTTTGGATGCATGCACGCACAAACGCCGAAGAAGAAAAGTATTGCCGCTGTCCTTTGTTGGCTTTATTTACAGATGTGAGAAGAGAATAGGCTCGACCTACACGCTACTAAAAACTGTTCGGCTCAAGTGTTACCACAGACACTGTGTGTGTGCGCGCGTGAGTGTGTGTGTCCATGAAGTTACTTGCATCTTTTTTTTTTTTAAATGAATACTTTGGTGTTTACTGATGAGTAGAATTAATGAGGAATTTATCAAGAGTAATTTATTCAATTTTTTTTCCTTGCCTTCCCCGTGTCAAATTTAACTCTACTGTAGCAAAAAAAAAAAAAGAAAAACACTCAATAACAGGTTCGGCTGTCAAGGTTTGGTGGGTGGAAAAAAATATCACCAAGAGCAGAATCATTGTTAGAATTGTGTGGCTGAGAAAGAACTTTGGAAACTCAAAATTTCAAAACATCCATCCATCCATCCATCCATCTTCTACCGCTTATCCGGGGCCGGGTCGCGGGGGCAGCAGCTTAAGCAGGGAAGCCCAGACTTCCCTCTCCCTAGCCACTTCTTCCAGCTCTCCCCGGGGGATCCCGAGGCGTTGCCAGGCCAGCTGGGTGACATAGTCTCTCCAGCGTGTCCTGGGTCGTCCTCAGGGTCTCCGCCCGGTGGGACATGCCCGGAACACCTCACTCGGGAGGCGCTCAGGAGGCATCGGGATCAGATGCCCAAGCCACCTCATCTGGCTCCTCTCGATGTGGAGGAGAAGCAGCTCTACTTTGAGCCCCTCCCGGATGACCGAGCTTCTCACCTTATATCTAAGGGAGAGCCCAGACACCCTGCGGAGAAAACTCATTTCGGCCGCTTGTATCCGGGATCTCGTTCTTTCGGTCACGACCCATAGCTCGTGACCATAGATGAGGGTTGGAACGTAGATCGACCGGTAAATTGAGAGCTTCGCCATTTGGCTCAGCTCCTTCTTTACCACGACAGACCGATACAACGTCCGCATCACAGCAGACGCTGCACCGATCCGCCTGTCGATCTCTCGCTCCCTTCTGCCCTCACTCGTGAACAAGACCCCAAGATACTTAAACTCCTCCACTTGGGGCAAGATCTCCTCCCGACCCGAAGAGGGCACTCCACCCTTTTCCGACTGAGGACCATGGTTTCAGATTTGGAGGTGCTGATCCTCATCCCGACCACTTCACAGTGAGAGCTGGAGAGCCCTGCTTGAAGGAGCCAGCAGTACCACATCATCTGCAAAAAGCAGAGATGCAATACTGAGGCCACCAAAACGGAACCCCTCAACGCTTCAGCTGCGCCTAGAAATTCTGTCCATAAAAGTTATGAACAGAATCGGCGACAAAGGGCAGCCTTGGCGTAGTCCCACTCTCACCGGAAACGATTCCGACTTACTGCCGGCAATGCGAACCAAACTCTGGCATCGGTGGTATAGTGACCGAACAGCCCGTATCAGGGGGTTCGGTACCCCATACCCATGAAGCACCCCCCACAGAACTCCCCGAGGGACGGTACCCCATACCCACGAAGCACCCCCCACAGAACTCCCCGAGGTACACGGTCAAACGCCTTCTCCAAGTCCACAAAACACATGTAGACTGGTTGGGCGAATTCCCACGTACCCTCGAGGACCCTGCTAAGGGTGTAGAGCTGGTCCACTGTTCCACGGCCGGGACGAAAACCACACTGCTCCTCCTCAATCCGAGGCTCGACTTCCTGACGGACCCTCCTCTCCAGCACCCCTGAATAGACCTTACCAGGGAGGCTGAGGAGTTTGATCCCTCTGTAGTTGGAACACACCCTCCGGTCCCCCTTTTTAAAAAGAGGGACCACCACCCTGGTCTGCCACTCCAGAGGCACTGTCCCCGATGACCACGCGATGTTGCAGAGGCGTGTCAGCCAGGACAGACCCACAACATCCAGAGCCTTGAGGAACTCCGGGCGGATCTGGTCCACCCCTGGGGCCCTGCCACCGAGGAGCTTTTTAACCACATCGGTGACTTCAACCACAGAGATAGGAGAGCCCACATCAGAGTCCCCAGACTCAGCTTCCTCCAAGGAAGGCGTGCTGGTGGAATTTCAAATTTCAAAACATCATTTTGATAAAGACGATCACAAATGTAAGCTTTTTTAAAATCCATTTTGATACATTTTATAAACTTCAAGAAGACCTTGGAAGTCACCCGCTATTTTATGTTTTCCCACCCGTTCTCATTCGACCACACCATGAAAAAGAACCGTTTAGATCCAAACTTGCGATTAATATTCACCACCATAACGCCCCATTCCTGATGAATTATTAAAGCTTGTACAAATAATGTTAATACTGCACACCTTCCAAGTCAAATATAAAGAAGCCATTCAAGATGAATTCTGTAATGAGAGCTTTTTCCATACACCTTTGGGTAAATAAAATGGTCACACCAAAAATCTGCATACAGTACGGGGCTATGTAAAAGTCGCCACTCGTTGTTTGAACGATGTTCTTTTTAGGCCAAGAACAAATCGGAGGTTATTTGCGATTTGAACCCTTTAAAACCTGAGGAAGTTTGACCTCTGACCAGAGGAACGAGGCCAGAAATTGTGATCCAACCCTCGAAACAATTTTGAAAATCCCGTTAAGCTTACAATTTATCTCCCGCAGCCGAAGTTTGCTTGTTTCATTGTGGATACTTTAGGCCACTACTCCAATGGAAAATTTGATTTTTTTTTAAATTATCAATTAAAAGGGTGATTTGCCATTTGGTGTGGCTGGCGACAAGAAACTTTATCAAGACCTTGAGCTTGGATATCGTATCTCAAATGTAATTGGCCGGCCACATAGAAAATGTTTGACGTTTCAACACTTTTTTTTTTTTTTTTTTTTAGAACAGTATTTAGAAGTTACTCCAAATATGTGCTATGTGCATTGAGGGGACAGAGAAGATGGATGCTGATTATGCAAGGTAGTATTTTTTTGTTTCTAGTATGATTGATGAATAGGTTTGAATTCATGAGTTTGATGCTTTTTTTTTTTTTTTTTACCCTTTCAGGGACAATGGTGATTACGGTGGACATATTTTCACGTTATCAGGTTACATGGGTGCATGAAAGAGTTAAAATATTTTGTTTCTGTGAACACCATGTGAAAGACATTTGGGGTTTGTGTTCTTAGGCAATGTGAGAAAACAAAAACACTTGAAAGAGGACAGTAAGAATCAACACCCCAAAAAAGAAAAAAAATCTTACCTTTAGGACATGAAGACGTGCCTCAAAGCTATTTCCAAGCTTCTTTGGTGGTAAAGTTGTCGAGTGGAAAACGAGCACAAGAAACAAAGCCTGGCTTACATGCTATTTGGCCATGGCAGAGCAATTGAGAAAACAAGATAAATGGCTTAAAATGACGATTTTAGCCTTGTCCTCTTCCCCCGCGGTTAGAATGGGTGGGTGACGTGTCACTTGAAAAGATGTTGCGTGAGGTAAAGTCTTTCCAAGGGAGACGGGCATTACTGTAATTGACATTTCAACAAGTCCTTTGGTTCAAAAATACATGTGATGGAAATTCAGACATAGTTAAGATGATCTTGCAGGATTGCTGCCACCAGGCAGTCTTGTGATCTTCTCCACACAAGTTTTTTTTTTTACGATGATTTGATTTAGTAAGATATGCCGAATTAAGTACAAACAAAGATACAGCATGAGAGTGAAACTTACAGCTATGCTTGCAACCTGTTTAGAACTGTTTTTAAAGTCCAGTAGAGTGCAACTTTACTTTTCGAGACCACTACATTGCAGTTTAGTTGTATTGAACTCAAAGGCGCATTTTAATTTATAAGAACTTTAAAAAAAAGTACTAAAGACAAATTTTATTTATTTTGAATGGTCATGTATAGTTCTTTCTAAGTAAATTATTATGATTGAAATTCATGTTGGAATTGCTTATAACAGTAAAACCCTTAATTTTGATGAACATTTGGGCCTACTACCCTCCTGTATTTAATGTTCATCATTGTTGTAGTACTCAGAGAGCAAAGTAGTCTACTATATTTTGCAGTTTGAGATCCACTATTCTATACCTAATGGACAGATAGTTGTCAATTAAATTCGTAGGTTTATTAAACCAGTGATTCCCAACCTTTATTGAGCCAAGGCACATTTTTTTAGTTTGAAAAATCACAAGGCACATCACCAAACATATGTCAATTTCATACTTTTTTGCCATCCAATAGAAGATCATTTTTGTTGTTGTTTCTGTCACTGTAAATTGCTGGAATAGATAGATGGACAAAGATATATTATTTGTTATTCGTAAATAATTTTCTCATCGATTAACAAGTGACATTTGATCAGTTCCCGCGGCACACCGTTCGAGCTCTCACGGCACACTGGTTGGGAATCGCTGTAGTAAAGCATAAAAGTGACAAAAAGTCAAACACGGATACATTCATTTCACTAATGTAACGTGTTTGTTTATGGCGTTTGTCGCTTCTACTGAAGTAGAAAAGTGACAGAAGTCGGTTTCGGGACGGTGAGGGCGTTTCTCTAGCACGTAATGATGTAGGTCAAAGCAGTGGCGGGAGGATTGTCCTCCGTTGAACCCGCATGGCGCCGAGCCATATCCGCGTCCTGCAGAGGGCGCGCACGTCCAGCCCACGCCGGCCGGCGTGGACACGCATCCAGTATCCGGAATGGAGATCTCCGCACGCACGTCGGAGATGGCGATTGTCTGAAAGCTCACTCCTTTTACCTCTCCAATGGTACTTGTTAAAGTTGTTGAAAACGTGGCTCGGCTTTTTATTTATTTATTTATTTATTTATTTATTTATTTGCAACACGTGGATGTTTTCCGCCATTACACGAACACTCGCGATGCTTCTTGTGGAGGCGAAACGGGGTTGCACGCGGGTAACCTTAGCTGACCTCTTTGTCAGGAAACGCTATTTTCCTTTCTTCTAAAATTTGGCGATGCTTTGCTTAAGATCGGTATCCGTGTCTATCCAAAGCACGGTTTTCACATATGAATGATACACGGTCATTAAAGAATACGAACAACCGCGCGCTTCATTATTCTGATGTGGACCACAGACACGTGTGTATGCGCGCACACACGCACACCTGTCACTGTCTAGACAGCGAGGAAGGGGGGACATTAAGGCGGAGAGGGGGCCCGGGGGGTTGGTCCCACATGACCCATTTGCTTCATTCTGTGCCAGCCAAAATCTATCTCAAGGCGTTGGAAGAAGAGAAAAAAAATCAACAACAACACGAAGGGGAGAAAAAAGCAATCACTCCTCCGAATCTGATTGGCCGTGCGAACCGGCACCGTTGTTCCCCCCTGCTCCCAAACTCGAGGTCGGCTCGGGACGTTAAAAAATAAATAAATGAGAAAATAGAAATGCGTAGAAAGTGGAAGACACGGCAGACAATCTAGCTTGTTTGGTGCTCGGTACTCGATTGGCGGGGACGTCGGCCAATGGGGTGGTGAGTTGCCGCTGTTGCGCGTGAGTGACATCATCAGCGTCCAATAGGAAGTTGAGTTGCGTGATGGACACATGCTCGACTCCTCCGCCGTCCTTGTGATCTAGACGGGGGAGGAAGCAGGCGAGAGAGAGGAAGAGAGAGTTAAGAGATGTGACAGTTCATTCACATTTGTGGACGTGGTTGATTCTATCAGCCAGAGTTCATTGCCTTTCTCAGCACCAGTACACATATGTGACTATTTCAAAGTGAGGTTTACCATCCGTGTTTACAGGGCGCCATGTCACCGCCGCGGCTTTTATTTGTAAATATTGTGGCTCTTCGGCGAGCAGGAGGCACATTACTACTACTAGTCGTAGTACTATAACAACTCCCACTGCTTGCACATAATGGAGCCCTTCTCGCTCCCCTCTCTCTTCCGTGGGGGGCTCGATAAGTGACAAGCAACCCAAGACGGTGCACTGTTCTCTCCCAATGGCAGCTTTAAGTGAAAAGGCGTGCCTGCAACCCCCACCCTTCCACCGCCCCCCACCCCCTCTCAAAGTACCCGATGTATAGTTAAAAAATGGGAGGGCACATTTGAAGCGAGCTGCTTCGATGAAGGTAGGCTGCAGCGTGTGTTTATTGATGAGATGAAAAGAAGATGGAAGTGAGAAATGAAACAAAGTGAAAGGGACACGTTAGACATCTTCTAGCTCAGACGTCGTCGTGGGGGGAGATCCATGCCACTTTTTCCAAGGGTCAGCGAGCTTCGAAGTGGAGGTAAGACATATGGATTTTTTTGTAAGTAACTAGGGGTAGGATGGATATATGCATTAGGGATGTTCCTGTATGTGTGACGGGCTCCTTGTGGAGTTTTTTTTCGGTGAGGGGAGAGCTGGCGACTTGCGTGTACTGTACTCTTTTTTTTTTTTTTTTGGTCGTATCGCGAACTTGATTGTGATAATTCAATAAACGTCGGACAGCAAAGCCAAAACGTCCTCCGTGCGAGGAGTGGGCTAAGTCCACGCTGCTGCCGGGCTTCGATGTCCATTTATATTCGCGGATTTAAAAAAAAAGAAAAAAAGAAAGCTGGACATGACGCAAGTTTCCCCCATCTGTCACTATTCTCAACGTGCCCACCTACCTAACGTAACCCAGCCTAAGGTAACATGACCTAACCTTACGTGACCCTCTTTACTTTCTTCTCTTTTTTTCTTGTTCTTCCTTTTTTAAGCACTTCGGAACAATGCCGCGTTCAAGTGACCGTCAGCGATGCTCACATTTTAAACAGAGGAACAAGTGTGCGCGTTTTGGCTTTTAGGTCACTTTAGATTCGTTTTCTCAAGCATGGCACGCAAGCTCCCACTTCTTGTCCATGCCATATCACTTTGTGGAACTTAGCCTCGATTCCAACCGAGAACATGTCCTGCCCACATTTTTTTTACACGAATTAATATCAATAGAGCTTCTGGAGATGGTGATACACGACGACGTGCTCATCGGAGCAGATAAGGAAGCCTGGCTAATGCTCCAACAATACAGTTAAGCTTCGAATCGGTTGTGTGTGTCACAAGTTCAATTGTGCACCTTTTATTAAATGCCAGCGATATGTGAAAATATTTTTGGGCGGAGATTGGCCTAGATTTGGAGCCGTGCATGCTGTGGTGTGATTAAAGTTGCAAGAGGAGCTTTTCAGTGAGCCTTAAGGGTGTTTTGTTGAGAGGAGGGGGGTCACAAGCTATTATTAAAAATATATATTATTCCACTTTGGTTAATGTAAATATAATGGTAATTAGATGTTGTTAAATTATCGGAGGGGGCCTGAGTTGGATCAACATGTCAGTTATTACTGCTTGATATACTGATGCACGCATATGAGCCCCTGCGTGTGAGTGGTTTGTGTGTGTGTGTGTGTGTGTGTGTGTGTGTGTCTGAGGACAAGACGGAGCGTGCGAGTGTGTGAGTTGCTCACAGATGTTGTCTCACTGAGCTTGTCTTGGTCAGATTCATGTCGAATGATACCGCATGTTCTTGTGTACCTTAACCGCTTCACACCATACAAGCTCCTGCACCATCCAACTTGGGCACGTTGTGGGTCAATGTCAGAGGTTGAGCCTGGTGTTGTTGCCCCAAATGAAGCAAGACCAAACACTCCTTTTGGGTCCTTCAATTTTATTTTTTATTTTTTTGGCTGTCTTGCACAATATGTTGCAAGTTACAGTCCATAATGGAATGAATGGCGCATTTGTGGCTTGACACATGTGGAGGGAGACTATTGCTGCCTGATGTGGCACATGTGACATGAGATCATTCCAAATGTGATTGTATTGATCGACTGGCCAGCATGTAGGGGAGTGCAGTAAAATGTGGACGTGGGAGTCCTTTTATCTGCAAAGACGAAACTCAACACCTGTATTTTTGTACATTTTATTGTTTGATGAATTGAAGAGTACTTGTGTATGTGTGTGTGTGTGTGCGCGTGTGCGAGCTCTCACCACAGCTTGATGTCCAAAAGTGATTTCATCACCCCAGAGGAGGCGAGATAAGGCCTCAGTGTGACATGTTTCATCTCGGTGGAATCACTATTTATTTATATGCATATATTCCGTGTGTACATTAATATGCACAGTGTTTGTGCATCACTGTGCGTCCGCTTTTTGTGTCACTGCTTAAAATCCCACCCATGACTAATGAATATTTAAGAGCATGTCTGCAGACCAAGGAAGCTCATTATTATATGAAGGAGAAACTGTAGAGCAAGGTGTGCGTGCGCGTGTGTGTGTGTGTATGTGTGTGTGTGTGTGTGTGTGTGTGTGTGTGTGTGTGTGTGTGTGTGTGTGTGTGTCTATGAGCGCACGTGTGTGAAGAGGGTGCTAATCCACACCCAGCAATCAATCCCAATTTTCTTTTGGTGTCACCATTCTTCTGTCGTGCTCTAGCTTGTCAACAATTCACATCCTCAAATGTATTTTTTTACACAAAAAGAAATCCTTCAATCAAGTCACACATTTAATATTGCAAATAGTCTTACAGATGTGTCTAGTATAGTTCATAGTGATGCGTTATCCCCCCGCCCAAAATAAATCTGTTTTTACTGTACATGCATACAGATGCCAGGTCAGTATTATATATATATATATATATATATATATATATATATATATATATATATATATATATATATATATATATATATAGAGAGAGAGAGAGATCAATTTTGCTGAGAAAAATGTACATACGCCACGCATTTCAAGTACACAATATTATGAAGTAATGTGTGTTGAAAAGAACATTCTAATAATAGTCGACCTTTAATCAAGTCAGGCTCGAGAGTCCATCCTGGCTCTATTTTATTCGTATAGTCATTTTGGCAATGCAATTTCAATTTGCCGTTGAAACAAATGAAACACACCGAAACTCATTTGTTGTCCCTTCCTTGAGTCTTTAGCAGCCACTTTTTTTTCTTCCTTTCCACTCCACATGTTGCATGGTAGAAGAGCTTCCCAAGCTCGAGGAAAACGAATCTTTTGGTTCAGCTGCAATATTGTTGCACTTTACAAGGCAGGGAACCATATTTGGTAACATTAGCTCAAGGCAAAACGGATGCCAACCGAACTCACCATAAGGCAGTCGAACGACAGTCTGTGAAAATGACACATTATATGTATTATTTCTGCAAATATTGTCATTTTTTTATCCTCATCACAATATTGTAAAGCAGAAAATGTACAGATGTCTACAAATACAGTACACCACAATAATTTTCCGAGCAAATTTCCAACACACACACACACACACACACACACACACACACACACACACACACACACACATATATCTATTTATTTATTTATATATGTGGATACTTTATTTTTTTTTTTAGTTTATGTGTACACAGTGATTAAATTAATCAGCCCACCACTCAATGTATAGTTGGTCACAGTTGCCCAAAATAAACAGAATAGGTAATCATCAACAATTTGTATATTTTGGCAGTCGCAAAGCCGGGATACTTTTAGTGCCCAAATTATGGTGAACCGCACATTTTCAAATGTGCTGTTTTATAAAACAACTGGGGATAAAAATAGCAAAACGTGATTATTTCTTATGATGTCAAGTTATAGGTTGAATAGATGAACAGGCGGAAAAAAAATCATTTTGTGATTGAATGTTAATTTTTTTTTTTTAAATAACAACAGAAACACGTGGCGGCAGCTGGTATTATTCAGCTCAACACATTATTTGTACATAGATTAAAAAAAACAAAAAAATGAAGTGACTGCATAAAAGCGATAATCCTCCTAAATATTGGGCCAAATGCGAATGTTCGCAAAGGAGAAATAATTTGGTGGATCGCTGCCATCGCACAGCACCCTATTTTAGCCGCAACAAAAACAACTTGTCCCATACGAGTTACACAACGGGAAAATGTGCTGCTGTTGCATGTAATTAATGAGAGTTGTCTCCTGCGCAAGCTCTCGCTGCTTTCATCCAACTGAAAAATGCTGCTACATGAATTTTGGTGATTTTCCTCACAGCTGCAAGACAAGGCAAAGAAACTCATTTGGTTTTGGCAAGAAGGGGGGGGTGGCAGTGGGAGTGGTGAACTTTTGTAATGTGGTGAATTTTCTTTTTCAATCAAGGTCAAACGTGGAATAACTAAATATTTCCATCCAGTTTTATGCATCCATGGGACTTGGATTGAACTTTCATCATCACTACTTTCTTTAAATTTGGCAGGCTGAGATGCTCCCGGTGTTTTTAGGAAATATGTTGTCGGTTCTCAAAATTGGCCGAATTGGCGTCACACAATTCAGAACCCCTTCCAGTCCTTTGACTTCCAGAGCAAAAATGTCAGGCGCAAAACTTGGAAGGCACTTTTTTTTTCGGTTTCTCTGAAGACTTTCGCTTTGGAATCTCTGCTCCCTGCCAGTATCACAGGAATGCATAATGAAAGCACACATCGAGGCCCAATTTGTGAACGTTGTTGTCAGCGGGCTTTTGTTCCCATGCAATACAGCCCAAATGTCAGTGTCACGAAGCACAATGTCATTTCCGTCGTTCGCCCGTGATCAGAAATACAGCGTTTCTCAGATTGTATTGTTTGATATCGGCTACGCGGGGAATACAAAGCAAACATTCCAACGCGGGGACAGGATGTCGACACGTTCTGCGTTTCTGCTCATGCTTACTGTACAGAGAGTGTAAAGTTACACCACCGCAAAACCCTCAGAGTCTATAAAGGCAGTTTGTGGCGTGATTGCGAATGACCAAGATAAGACAGTAGAAACATCACAGAGAAACACTAAGCTCTATCTATCTATCTATCTATCTATCTATCTATCTATCTATCTATCTATCTATCTATCTATCTATCTATCTATCTATCTATCTATCTATCTATCTATCTATCTATCTATCTATCTATCTATCTATCTATCTATCTATCTATCTATCTATCTATCTATCTATCTATCTATCTATCTATCTATCTATCTATCTATCGATAGGTAGATACATAGATTTTTTTTTTTACAGCACAGCAGTCAGTCCTGTTTCTAGTTTTCATGCCAAAATTGTTTCTGTAGTTCCGTAGGGTTTTTTTGCTTCCTTGTCGAATCATGCGCACAGTAAATAATTTTCAGGAAATGACAGCGTTGCCGATGCGATTCTATTGAATCGTGGCAGCGTGCGTTCCCATTACCTTGACTCCACCGCCATGATTCTCTTTGCATGTGTCGCCCCCCCCCCACCCCAAGTCTCTTCTGTTTGCTATAAAAATAAAAGCATGTCCAAAAAAAACTTTTTCAAGCATCCACAAGTAAAGGGTCTTTTATAACACAGAGCTCTGTTCGAGCGTTGAAATGTGTGTTGTAAACTTTGAGCGAAAGAAAGAAAAAAAAGAATTTGTGCTAGCATGTGCGCGTGAAACACACACGCATTGAAACCTATTTTGCATTCTGTTGCTTTGAACACACAAGCAGGTCTTGGCATTCAAATCATGTGAAAAATGTATCCTGGATTCTAATAGTGAAGACATGCGTTTGCCAAGAGGCATGTGTGTCCTCAGTTCACCCTGTTACCCATATGGTTCGCTACAAGTCATGGTGAGCTGGGCCTCGCTGCATGGGAAAAGAATCGAAGCAGAGGTTGAGCATTTTTGCTATGTCGGTGTGTTGTTTTTTTAGGAGTAGTTGGTAACTTTTCCAAACTAATATACTGTCACTTTTGTGTTTTGTGCTTCCATCTTGGCTCAGAAAGGACCTTTTTTTTTTTTTTTCAAGCCTTGAGCCAGCAAACAGAAGCCACAGCAGCCAAAATGTTAAGGTTGCTCATAGGCTCTCTGTCCAGGTTTGTCTGTATGCACTGAGAAGCGACTCA